>JASFXZ010000053.1:0-600000 GCA_032209605.1 Mactromeris polynyma
CTATTTCAGTCCAAATAGTAAGATTTACACATTATAGATGTATTAAAGGTCAATATATATTCAAAAAATGAAACTCAAATATACCCATAAATTGCAAATTGAAAGTGGAAAAATTGTGCATATCCTTTTGGGTATATATTAGGTCAATGTAATCACTTTTCTCACTAATTGCATTCAAAACAGTGAATAGGTCAATATAAATCGACAGTTGTGAACTCTATTTCCCTCACTAGTTGCATTTCAAAACATAGTAAGATTCACACACATTATAGATGTATTAAAAGGTCAAATATATTCAAAAAATGAACTCATATATACCCCATGAATTGCAAATTGAAAAGTGGGAAATTGTGCATATATCCTTTGGGTATAATTTAGGTCAATGTAATCAAATGGTGAACTCTACTTTTCTCACTAATTGCATTCAAAACAGTGAATATAGGGTCAATAAAATCAACAGTATGAACTCTATTTTCCTCATTAATTGCATTCAAAATAGTGAATTATAACACATTATATATGAATATATTAGGTCAATACAGTCACACTTTGAACTCTAATATACCCATAAATTGCATTGAAAGTTGGAAAAGTGTTGCATATTCTATGGGTATATTTAGGTCAATATAATCATCAGCTGAACCTATTTTCCTCACTAATTGCATTCAAAACAATGAATATAACATATTATATATGCATTTTAGGTCAATATATTCACAATATGAACACACTTAAACCCATAAATTGAAGTGTAAGTTTGTAAATTGTGCAGATTCTTTAGGTACATTAGTTCCATATCATCAACAGTGTGAACTCTATTTCCCTCACTAATTGCATTCAAAATACTAAGATTTACACATGATAGATGTATTAAAGGTCAATATATTCAAAAATGAACTCAAATATACCCATAAATTGCAAATTGAAAGTGGGAAAAATTGTGCATATCCTTTTGGTATATATTAGGTCAATGTAATCAAATGGTGTGAACTCTACTTTTCTCACTAATTGCATTCAAAAACAGTGAAATAGGTCAATATATAATCAACAGGTTGAACTCTATTTTTCCTCTCTAATTGCAATTCAAAATAGTAAAGAATTACACATTATATAGATGTATTTAAAGGTCAATATATTCAAAAATGAACTCAAATATACCCATAAATTGCAAATTGAAAAGTGGAAAATTGTGCATATCCTTTGGGGTATATTTTAGGTCAATGTAATCAAAAGGTGAACTCTACTTTTCTCACTAATTGCATTCAAAAACAGTGAAATAGGTCAATATAATCAACAGTAGTGAACTCTATTTCCCTCACTAGTTGCATTCAAAAATAGTAAGAATTACACATTATAGATGTATTAAAGGTCAATGTATTCAAAAATGAACTCAAATATACCCATAAAATTGCAACTTGAAAGTGGAAAAATTTTGCATATCCTTTGGGTATATTAGGTCAATGTAATCAAAAAGGTGAACTCTACTTTTCTCACTTATTGCATTCAAAACAGTGAATAGGTCAATATAATCAACAGGTGTGAACTCTATTTCCCTCACTAGTTGCATTCAAAATAGTAAGATTTACACATTATAGATGTATTAAAGGTCAATGTATTCAAAAATGAACTCAAATATACCCATAAATTGCAAATTGAAAGTGGGAAATTGTGCATATCCTTTGGGTATATTTAGGTCAATGTAATCAAATGGTGAACTCTACTTTTCTCACTAATTGCATTCAAAACAGTGAATAGGTCAATATAATCCACAGGTGAACTCTATTTTCCTCTCTAATTGCATTCAAAATAGTAAGAATTACACATTATAGATGTATTAAAGGTCAATATATTCAAAAATGAACTCAAATATACCCATAAATTGCAAATTGAAAGTGGAAATTTGTGCATATCCTTTGGGTATATTAGGTCAATGTAATCAAAAGGTGGACTCTACTTTTCTCACTAATTGCATTCAAAACAGTGAATAGGTCAATATAATCAACAGGTGAACTCTATTTCCCTCACTAGTTGCATTCAAAATAGTAAGATTTACACATTATAGATGTATTAAAGGTCAATATATTCAAAAATGAACTCAAATATACCCATAAATTGCAAATTGAAAGTGTGAAATTGTGCATATCCTTTGGGTATATTAGGTCAATGTAATCAAATGGTGAACTCTACTTTTCTCACTAATTGCTTTCAAAACAGTGAATAGGTCAATAAAATCAACAGATGAACTCTATTTTCCTCATTAATTGCATTCAAAATAGTGAATATAACACATTATATATGAATTGTAGGTCAATATAGTCACAATTTAGCTCAAACATGCCATATATTGCAGTGAAAGTGGGAAATTGTGCATATTCTTAAGGAATATTAGGTCAATATTATCAACAGGTGAACACTATTTTACTCACTAATTGCATTCAAAACAGTGAATATCACACATTATATATGAATTTTAGGTCAATTTATTCACAAATGAACACACTTAAACCCATAAATTGAATTGTAAGTTGTAAATTGTGCATATTCTTTAGGTACATTAGTTCCATATCATCAAAAGGTGAACTCTATTTCCCTATTTCAGTCCAAATAGTAAGATTTACACATTATAGATGTATTAAAGGTCAATATATTCAAAAATTGAACTCAAATATACCCATAAATTGCAAATTGAAAGTGGAAAATTGTGCATATCCTTTGGGTATATTAGGTCAATGTAATCAAATGGTGAACTCTACTTTTTTCACTAATTGCATTCAAAACAGTGAATAGGTCAATATAATCAACAGGTGAACTCTATTTTCCTCATTAATTGCATTCAAAATAGTGTATATAACACATTATATATAAATATTAGGTCAATACAGTCACACTTGAACTCATAAATACCCATAAATTGCATTGAAAGTGGGAAAGTGTGCATATTCTATGGGTATATTAGGTCTATATAATCATCAGGTGAACCCTATTTTCCTCACTAATTGCATTCAAAACAGTGAATATAACATATTATATATGCATTTTAGGTCAATGTATTCATAAATGAACACACTTAAACCCATAAATTGAATTGTAAGTTGTAAATTGTGCATATTCTTTAGGTACATTAGTTCCATATTATCAACAGGTGAACTCTATTTCCCTCACTAATTGCATTCAACATACTAAGATTTACACATTATAGATGTATTAAAGGTCAATATATTAAAAAATGAACTCAAATATACCCATAAATTGCAAATTGAAAGTGGAAAATTGTGCATATCCTTTTGGTATATTAGGTCAATGTAATCAAAAGGTGAACTCTACTTTTCTCACTAATTGCATTCAAAACAGTGAATAGGTCAATATAATCAACAGGTGAACTCTATTTTACTCACTTATTGCATTCAAAACAGTGAATATCACACATTATATATGAATTTAGGCCAATTTATTCATAAATGAACACACTTAAACCCATAAATTGCATTGAAAGTTGGAAATTGTGCATATTCTTTAGGTACATTAGTTCCATATCATCAACATGTGAACTCTTTTTCCCTATTTCATTCAAAATAGTAAGATTTACACATTATAGATGTATTAAAGGTCAATATATTCAAAAATGAACTCAAATATTCCCATAAATTGATATGAATTTTAGGTCAATAAAGTCACAATTGAACTCAAATACCTATTAATTACGTTGAAAGTGGGAAATTGTGCATATTATTTAGGTATATTAGGTCAATATTATCATCAGCTGTACTCTATGTTCCTCACTAATTACATTCAAAACAGTGAATATTACATATTATAAATGATTTTTAGGTCAGTATATTCACAAATGCACTCAAATATACCCATCAATTGCATTGAATGTGGGAAATTGTGCATATTCTTTAGGTATATTAGGTCAATATAATCAACAGGTGAACTCTATTTTCCTCACTAATTACATTCAAAATAGTGTATATAACATGGTATATATGAATTGAACTGATATGTCAGGTTGTATATTTGGGGACCAGAGCATTACAATATTTCGAATGAGACACTCTAGTTACGGCCTTAAAATTATTCAAGTAATCTGATCATATAACCTAGCTATCTGAAATTCTTATTAATTAATGAAATTCAAATACTAATATGATTACAACATTCTATACATTATCATTTAATACTTGAATTTTGGTGTATTTATCTAATTTGTGTCAGATTGCTTTTTTGCAAACCCATCTCATATCTTTCAAGTTAATTAATAACTCTTTTAGCAAACCTTAGCATGTTTTAAGCTATAAGGTTATATGGTTCTTCTTGTTGATCACTTTTAGTATTCTGTATTTCATAGTATAAATCATATGATGCTTAAATGAGGGGTTGTCTAAAAATGTAACGAATTTATATTCACAGTACCTCAAAGTATTCAAACTGAACTAGAAGTAGGTTATATTATACACTTCGCATTGCTTTACAATAACTGGGACCTACATTTCGGCCCCGCAAACACCGTGAAATGACCGGCTAATATGGTCAAAGTATTCATTTCCAACGAGCGAGGGTATTTTCTTTATTTCCAACGAGTGAGAACCGGTTAAATGTTTAACATACGGTGTGTTTTGGCGGAGCTCCGTCCACCATGCGTAAAATGAACTCAAATATACCCATAAACAGCATTGAAAATGGGAAATTGTGCATATTCTCTAGGTGTATTAGGTCAATGAAATCAAAAGGTGAACTCTGTTTTCCTCGCTAATTGCATTCAAACAGTGAATGTAACATATTAAAAATGAATTTTATGTCAATATATTCACAGAAGGACTGAAATATACCCAAAGATTGCATTCAAAAAAGGAAATTTGACATAATCTATAGGTATATTATGTCAATATAATCAACAGGCGAACTCTATTGGCCTCACTAATTGCATTCAAAATAGTAAATATAACACGTTTTATATGAATTTGTGGTCAATATATTCAAATATGAACTAAAATATACACATAAATTGCATTGGAGAATGGAAATTGTGCATATCCTTTGAGTACATAAGGTCAATATAATCAACAGGTGAACTATGTTTTCCTCACTAATTGCATTCAAAATAGTACAATTTACACACTATAGATGTATTTAAGGTCAATGTATTAACAAATGAACTATATTAAACCCATCAATTGCATTGAACGTGGGAAATTGTACATATTCGTTTGGTATATTTGGTCACTATAATAAAATAGTAAACTCTATTTTCCCAACTCATTGCATTCAAAATAGTAAATATAACACATAGTATATGAATTTTAGGTCAATATAGTCACCAATGAACTTAAATATACCATAAATTGCATTGAAAGTGGGAAATTGTGCATATTCTTTAGGTATACATGTATTTGGTCAATATGATAAAAAAGTGAACTCTATTTTCTCCACTTATTGCATTCAAAATAGTAAATATAACACATTATATATGAATTGTAGGTCAATATAGTCACAATTGAACTCAAACATGCCATAAATTGCAGTGAAAGTGGGAAATTGTGCATATTCTTAAGGAATATTAGGTCAATATTATCAACAGGTGAACACTATTTTACTCACTAATTGCATTCAAAACAGTGAATATCACACATTATATATGAATTTTAGGTCAATTTATTCACAAATGAACACACTTAAACCCATAAATTGAATTGTAAGTTGTAAATTGTGCATATTCTTTAGGTACATTAGTTCCATATCATCAAAAGGTGAACTCTATTTCCCTATTTCTGTCCAAATAGTAAGATTTACACATTATAGATGTATTAAAGGTCAATATATTCAAAAATGAACTCAAATATACCCATAAATTGCAAATTGAAAGTGGAAAATTGTGCATATCCTTTGGGTATATTAGGTCAATGTAATCACTTTTCTCACTAATTGCATTCAAAACAGTGAATAGGTCAATATAATCAACAGGTGAACTCTATTTCCCTCACTAGTTGCATTCAAAATAGTAAGATTTACACATTATAGATGTATTAAAGGTCAATGTATTCAAAAATGAACTCAAATATACCCATAAATTGCAAATTGAAAGTGGGAAATTGTGCATATCCTTTGGGTATATTAGGTCAATGTAATCAAATGGTGAACTCTACTTTTCTCACTAATTGCATTCAAAACAGTGAATAGGTCAATAAAATCAACAGATGAACTCTATTTTCCTCATTAATTGCATTCAAAATAGTGAATATAACACATTATATATGAATATTAGGTCAATACAGTCACACTTGAACTCTAATATACCCATAAATTGCATTGAAAGTTGGAAAGTGTGCATATTCTATGGGTATATTAGGTCAATATAATCATCAGCTGAACCTATTTTCCTCACTAATTGCATTCAAAACAATGAATATACCATATTATATATGCATTTTAGGTCAATATATTCACAAATGAACACACTTAAACCCATAAATTGAAGTGTAAGTTGTAAATTGTGCAGATTCTTTAGGTACATTAGTTCCATATCATCAACAGGTGAACTCTATTTCCCTCACTAATTGCATTCAAAATACTAAGATTTACACATGATAGATGTATTAAAGGTCAATATATTCAAAAATGAACTCAAATATACCCATAAATTGCAAATTGAAAGTGGAAAATTGTGCATATCCTTTGGGTATATTAGGTCAATGTAATCAAATGGTGAACTCTACTTTTCTCACTAATTGCATTCAAAACAGTGAATAGGTCAATATAATCCACAGATGAACTCTATTTTCCTCTCTAATTGCATTCAAAATAGTAAGAATTACACATTATAGATGTATTAAAGGTCAATATATTCAAAAATGAACTCAAATATACCCATAAATTGCAAATTGAAAGTGGAAAATTGTGCATATCCTTTGGGTATATTAGGTCAATGTAATCAAAAGGTGAACTCTACTTTTCTCACTAATTGCATTCAAAACAGTGAATAGGTCAATATAATCAACAGGTGAACTCTAATTTCCTCTCTAATTGCATTCAAAATAGTAAGATTTACACATTATAGATGTATTAAAGGTCAATGTATTCAAAAATGAACTCAAATATACCCATAAATTGCAACTTGAAAGTGGAAAATTGTGCATATCCTTTGGGTATATTAGGTCAATGTAATCAAAAGGTGAACTCTACTTTTCTCACTAATTGCATTCAAAACAGTGAATAGGTCAATATAATCAACAGGTGAACTCTATTTCCCTCACTAGTTGCATTCAAAATAGTAAGATTTACACATTATAGATGTATTAAAGGTCAATGTATTCAAAAATGAACTCAAATATACCCATAAATTGCAAATTGAAAGTGGGAAATTGTGCATATCCTTTGGGTATATTAGGTCAATGTAATCACTTTTCTCACTAATTGCATTCAAAACAGTGAATAGGTCAATATAATCAACAGGTGAACTCTATTTCCCTCACTAGTTGCATTCAAAATAGTAAGATTTACACATTATAGATGTATTAAAGGTCAATATATTCAAAAATGAACTCAAATATACCCATAAATTGCAAATTGAAAGTGGGAAATTGTGCATATTCTTTGGGTATATTAGGTCAATGTAATCAAATGGTGAACTCTACTTTTCTCACTAATTGCATTCAAAACAGTGAATAGGTCAATAAAATCAACAGATGAACTCTATTTTCCTCATTAATTGCATTCAAAATAGTGAATATAACACATTATATATGAATATTAGGTCAATACAGTCACACTTGAACTCTAATATACCCATAAATTGCATTGAAAGTTGGAAAGTGTGCATATTCTATGGGTATATTAGGTCAATATAATCATCAGCTGAACCTATTTTCCTCACTAATTGCATTCAAAACAATGAATATACCATATTATATATGCATTTTAGGTCAATATATTCACAAATGAACACACTTAAACCCATAAATTGAAGTGTAAGTTGTAAATTGTGCAGATTCTTTAGGTACATTAGTTCCATATCATCAACAGGTGAACTCTATTTCCCTCACTAATTGCATTCAAAATACTAAGATTTACACATGATAGATGTATTAAAGGTCAATATATTCAAAAATGAACTCAAATATACCCATAAATTGCAAATTGAAAGTGGAAAATTGTGCATATCCTTTGGGTATATTAGGTCAATGTAATCAAATGGTGAACTCTACTTTTCTCACTAATTGCATTCAAAACAGTGAATAGGTCAATATAATCCACAGATGAACTCTATTTTCCTCTCTAATTGCATTCAAAATAGTAAGAATTACACATTATAGATGTATTAAAGGTCAATATATTCAAAAATGAACTCAAATATACCCATAAATTGCAAATTGAAAGTGGAAATTTGTGCATATCCTTTGGGTATATTAGGTCAATGTAATCAAAAGGTGGACTCTACTTTTCTCACTAATTGCATTCAAAACAGTGAATAGGTCAATATAATCAACAGGTGAACTCTATTTCCCTCACTAGTTGCATTCAAAATAGTAAGATTGACACATTATAGATGTATTAAAGGTCAATATATTCAAAAATGAACTCAAATATACCCATAAATTGCAAATTGAAAGTGTGAAATTGTGCATATCCTTTGGGTATATTAGGTCAATGTAATCAAATGGTGAACTCTACTTTTCTCACTAATTGCATTCAAAACAGTGAATAGGTCAATAAAATCAACAGATGAACTCTATTTTCCTCATTAATTGCATTCAAAATAGTGAATATAACACATTATATATGAATATTAGGTCAATACAGTCACACTTGAAATCTAATATAACCATAAATTGCATTGAAAGTTGGAAAGTGTGCATATTCTATGGGTATATTAGGTCAATATAATCATCAGCTGAACCTATTTTCCTCACTAATTGCATTCAAAACTTGTAAATTGTGCATATTCTTTAGGTACATTAGTTCCATATCATCAAAAGGTGAACTCTATTTCCCTATTTCAGTCAAAATAGTAAGATTTACACATTATAGATGTATTAAAGGTCAATATATTCAAAAATGAACTCAAATATACCCATAAATTGCAAATTGAAAGTGGAAAATTGTGCATATCCTTTGGGTATATTAGGTCAATGTAATCAAAAGGTGAACTCTACTTTTTTCACTAATTGCATTCAAAACAGTGAATAGGTCAATATAATCAACAGGTGAACTCTATTTTCCTCATTAATTGCATTCAAAATAGTGTATATAACACATTATATATGAATATTAGGTCAATACAGTCACACTTGAACTCAAAAATACCCTTAAATTGCATTGAAAGTGGGAAAGTGTGCATATTCTATGGGTATATTAGGTCTATATAATCATCAGGTGAACCCTATTTTCCTCACTAATTGCATTCAAAACAATGAATATAACATATTATATATGCATTGTAGGTCAATGTATTCATAAATGAACACACTTAAACCCATAAATTGAATTGTAAGTTGTAAATTGTGCATATTCTTTAGGTACATTAGTTCCATATTATCAACAGGTGAACTCTATTTCCCTCGCTAATTGCATTCAAAATACTAAGATTTACACATTATAGATGTATTAAAGGTCAATATATTAAAAAATGAACTCAAATATACCCATAAATTGCAAATTGAAAGTGGAAAATTGTGCATATCCTTTTGGTATATTAGGTCAATGTAATCAAAAGGTGAACTCTACTTTTCTCACTAATTGCATTCAAAACAGTGAATAGGTCAATATAATCAACAGGTGAACTCTATTTTACTCACTTATTGCATTCAAAACAGTGAATATCACACATTATATATGAATTTAGGCCAATTTATTCATAAATGAACACACTTAAACCCATAAATTGCATTGAAAGTTGGAAATTGTGCATATTCTTTAGGTACATTAGTTCCATATCATCAACATGTGAACTCTTTTTCCCTATTTCATTCAAAATAGTACGATTTACACATTATAGATGTATTAAAGGTCAATATATTCAAAAATGAACTCAAATATTCCCATAAATTGATATGAATTTTAGGTCAATAAAGTCACAATTGAACTCAAATACCTATTAATTACATTGAAAGTGGGAAATTGTGCATATTATTTAGGTATATTAGGTCAATATTATCATCAGCTGTACTCTATGTTCCTCACTAATTACATTCAAAACAGTGAATATTACATATTATAAATGATTTTTAGGTCAGTATATTCACAAATGCACTCAAATATACCCATCAATTGCATTGAATGTGGGAAATTGTGCATATTCTTTAGGTATATTAGGTCAATATAATCAACAGGTGAACTCTATTTTCCTCACTAATTACATTCAAAATAGTGTATATAACATGGTATATATGAATTGAACTGATATGTCAGGTTGTATATTTGGGGACCAGAGCATTACAATATTTCGAATGAGACACTCTAGTTACGGCCTTAAAATTATTCAAGTAATCTGATCATATAACCTAGCTATCTGAAATTCTTATTAATTAATGAAATTCAAATACTAATATGATTACAACATTCTATACATTATCATTTAATACTTGAATTTTGGTGTATTTATCTAATTTGTGTCAGATTGCTTTTTTGCAAACCCATCTCATATCTTTCAAGTTAATTAATAACTCTTTTAGCAAACCTTAGCATGTTTTAAGCTATAAGGTTATATGGTTCATCTTGTTGATCACTTTTAGTATTCTGTATTTCATAGTATAAATCATATGATGCTTAAATGAGGGGTTGTCTAAAAATGTAACGAATTTATATTCACAGTACCTCAAAGTATTCAAACTGAACTAGAAGTAGGTTATATTATACACTTCGCCTTGCTTTACAATAACTGGGACCTACATTTCGGCCCCGCAAACACCGTGAAATGACCGGCTAATATGGTCAAAGTATTCATTTCCAACGAGCGAGGGTATTTTCTTTATTTCCAACGAGTGAGAACCGGTTAAATGTTTAACATACGGTGTGTTTTGGCGGAGCTCCGTCCACCATGCGTAAAATGAACTCAAATATACCCATAAACAGCATTGAAAATGGGAAATTGTGCATATTCTCTAGGTGTATTAGGTCAATGAAATCAAAAGGTGAACTCTGTTTTCCTCGCTAATTGCATTCAAACAGTGAATGTAACATATTAAAAACGAATTTTATGTCAATATATTCACAGAAGGACTGAAATATACCCAAAGATTGCATTTAAAAAAGGAAATTTGACATAATCTATAGGTATATTATGTCAATATAATCAACAGGCGAACTCTATTGGCCTCACTAATTGCATTCAAAATAGTAAATATAACACGTTTTATATGAATTTGTGGTCAATATATTCAAATATGAACTAAAATATACACATAAATTGCATTGGAGAATGGAAATTGTGCATATCCTTTGAGTACATAAGGTCAATATAATCAACAGGTGAACTATGTTTTCCTCACTAATTGCATTCAAAATAGTTAGATTAACACACTATAGATGTATTTAAGGTCAATGTATTAACAAATGAACTATATTAAACCCATCAATTGCATTGAACGTGGGAAATTGTACATATTCTTTAGGTATATTTGGTCACTATAATAAAATAGTAAACTCTATTTTCCCAACTCATTGCATTCAAAATAGTAAATATAACACATAGTATATGAATTTTAGGTCAATATAGTCACCAATGAACTTAAATATACCATAAATTGCATTGAAAGGGGGAAATTGTGCATATTCTTTAGGTATACATGTATTTGGTCAATATGATAAAAAAGTGAACTCTATTTTCTCCACTTATTGCATTCAAAATAGTAAATAGGTCAAAATAATCAACAGATGAACTCTATTTCCCTCACTAGTTGCATTCAAAATAGTAAGATTTACACATTATAGATGTATTAAAGGTCAATATATTCAAAAATGAACTCAAATATACACATAAATTGCAAATTGAAAGTGGGAAATTGTGCATATCCTTTGGGTATATTAGGTCAATGTAATCAAATGGTGAACTCTACTTTTCTCACTAATTGCATTCAAAACAGTGAATAGGTCAATAAAATCAACAGATGAACTCTATTTTCCTTATTAATTGCATTCAAAATAGTGAATATAACACATTATATATGAATATTAGGTCAATACAGTCACACTTGAACTCTAATATACCCATAAATTGCATTGAAAGTTGGAAAGTGTACATATTCTATGGGCATATTAGGTCAATATAATCATCAGCTGAACCTATTTTCCTCACTAATTGCATTCAAAACTTGTAAATTGTGCATATTCTTTAGGTACATTAGTTCCATATCATCAAAAGGTGAACTCTATTTCCCTATTTCAGTCAAAATAGTAAGATTTACACATTATAGATGTATTAAAGGTCAATATATTCAAAAATGAACTCAAATATACCCATAAATTGCAAATTGAAAGTGGAAAATTGTGCATATCCTTTGGGTATATTAAGTCAATGTAATCAAATGGTGAACTCTACTTTTCTCACTAATTGCATTCAAAACAGTGAATAGGTCAATATAATCAACAGATGAACTCTATTTTCCTCTCTAATTGCATTCAAAATAGTAAGAATTACACATTATAGATGTATTAAAAGTCAATATATTCAAAAATGAACACAAATATACCCATAAATTGCAAATTGAAAGTGGAAAATTGTGCATATCCTTTGGGTATATTAGGTCAATGTAATCAAATGGTGAACTCTACTTTTCTCACTAATTGCATTCAAAACAGTGAATAGGTCAATAAAATCAACAGATGAACTCTATTTTCCTCATTAATTGCATTCAAAATAGTGAATATAACACATTATATATGAATATTAGGTCAATACAGTCACACTTGAACTCTAATATACCCATAAATTGCATTGAAAGTTGGAAAGTGTGCATATTCTATGGGTATATTAGGTCAATATAATCATCAGGTGAACCTATTTTCCTCACTAATTGCATTCAAAACAATGAATATAACATATTATATATGCATTTTAGGTCAATATATTCACAAATGAACACACTTAAACCCATAAATTGAAGTGTAAGTTGTTAATTGTGCAGATTCTTTAGGTACATTAGTTCCATATCATCAACAGGTGAACTCTATTTCCCTCACTAATTGCATTCAAAATACTAAGATTTACACATTATAGATGTATTAAAGGTCAATATATTCAAAAATGAACTCAAATATACCCATAAATTGCAAATTGAAAGTGGAAAGTTGTGCATATCCTTTGGGTATATTAGGTCAATGTAATCACTTTTCTCACTTATTGCATTCAAAACATTGAATAGGTCAATATAATCAACAGGTGAACTCTATTTTCCTCTCTAATTGCATTCAAAATAGTAAGAATTACACATTATAGATGTATTAAAGGTCAATATATTCAAAAATGAACTCAAATATACCCATAAATTGCAAATTGAAAGTGGAAAATTGTGCATATCCTTTGGGTATATTAGGTCAATGTAATCACTTTTCTCACTTATTGCATTCAAAACAGTGAATAGGTCAATATAATCAACAGGTGAACTCTATTTTCCTCTCTAATTGCATTCAAAATAGTAAGAATTACACATTATAGATGTATTAAAGGTCAATATATTCAAAAATGAACTCAAATATACCCATCAATTGCAAATTGAAAGTGGAAAATTGTGCATATCCTTTGGGTATATTAGGTCAATGTAATCAAAAGGTGAACTCTACTTTTCTCACTAATTGCATTCAAAACAGTGAATAGGTCAATATAATCAACAGGTGAACTCTATTTCCCTCACTAGTTGCATTCAAAATAGTAAGATTTACACATTATAGATGTATTAAAGGTCATTATATTCAAAAATGAACTCAAATATTCCCATAAATTGATATGAATTTTAGGTCAATAAAGTCACAATTGAACTCAAATACCTATTAATTGCATTGAAAGTGGGAAATTGTGCATATTATTTGGGTATATTAGGTCAATATTATCATCAGCTGTACTCTATGTTCCTCACTAATTACATTTAAAACAGTGAATATTACATATTATAAATGATTTTTAGGTCAGTATATTCACAAATGCACTCAAATATACCCATCAATTGCATTGAATGTGGGAAATTGTGCATATTCTTTAGGTATATTAGGTCAATATAATCAACAGGTGAACTCTATTTTCCTCACTAATTGCATTCAAAATAGTGTATATAACATGGTATATATGAATTTAACTGATATTTCAGGTTGTATATTTGGGGACCAGAGCATAACAATATTTCGAATGAGACACTCTAATTACGGCCTTAAAATTATTCAAGTAATTTGATCATATAGCCTAGCTATCTGAAATTCTTATTAATTAATGAAATTCAAATACTAATATGATTACAACATTCTATACATTATCATTTAATACTTGAATTTTGGTGTATTTATCTAATTTGTGTCAGATTGCTTTTTTTCAAACCCATCTCATATCTTTCAAGTTAATTAATAACTCTTTTAGCAAACCTTAGCATGTTTTAAGCTATTAGGTTATATGGTTCTTCTTGTTGATCACTTTTAGTATTCTGTATTTCATAGTATAAATCATATGATGCTTAAATGAAGAGTTGTCTAAAAATGTAACGAATTTATATTCACAGTACCTCAAAGTATTCAAACTGAACTAGAAGTAGGTTATATTATACACTTCGCCTTGTTTTTGCAATAACTGGGACTGACAATTCGGCCCCGCATATCCGTGAGACTTATAAGCATATAGATATATAGGCCATTCTCTTAGCAATGGAATATGTAAACAAAAAAACACGATTTTAAGTGCGGAGAAAGTACCGGGTCAACTGTCTTCGTAAACATCAAGAACACCGCCTGTAGATATGAACTATTGATATGTAGGTGCATATTTGTGCTAAGAGCTGATTTTTGTAATATTCCATAAGTCAACAGGGTGCAGTGAAGTTAAAAAAAGATAGCCGCCGTATTTTTAGTTTTGTTTGGCTGAAAATAAACTCTTATCTCATGATACAATCCATTTAACCGCCCGCTTCTTGGAAACCAAACAATTCAGACGCGACATTTTAACCGATATACACCACTCAGAACTCAGGTGTCAATATTCACTCAGCTGTATTTGAGTTTTAAAATTTGAATGTGTGTGAAAAATATTTCACTGTTAACTGAGTACCGAGTGTTGAGTGTTAACCTCAAATTTGAGGCTGATTGCTGACGATAGTGGTTACATCAATTTTTACCTCAATCTCGGATTCTCGGATTCTTATGAAGGAATTCACTCAACTGAGTTTGAGTTTTGAGAGTTGAGTGTGTTGAAAACATTACAATACTAATTGAACACCGAGTTAAAGTTGATACTGAATGCTGCGTATAATGGTTATAATTAAGTACTTCCTTCAATTCTCGGATTCACTCTTAAATCATGAAGAAAATAAACACTAACAAGAAATATCTTGAAAATTGCTGGTCGGCGCAACTTAAAGGTTAAGATTTGTTTTGCAACATAAAAATGCCGAGATGTTAAGATTGCTGGTCACTCCAGATCCAAAATGGATGTTGGTAAATTCACCGTAATCCAGCAGAGTTCGGTAAGGTAACGTACCCTTTATCAAAAGGTTAACCAATCTGCGACTAGGTTACAAACGTTGTTCGGTTCAAACGAAGTTCTTTTAGCGCAGTATTCTTTGATCTTGATACTTAAAACTCTATTATCAGTTTACAATGACATTTAGATAACGTCTATGCAGTAAATCACATTATATACTGCATGAAGTGGATGATAAGCCACATTCACATTGCTAGGTTTTGTTTATGTACACGAGCACATACCACGATACAGAGGAATTTATAAGGAAGATGAGACTTTTTCAAGCAAATCAAGTGTTTCATTCATATATTTTGGTTAATACAATGCAACATGTTCACAGCGGCGGCCCTTTTTAGTTTTAGTTGTAGTAAGAATTTACTATCAATTTAACCCCTGTATAGCAAAACCTCTCGACAACAGCCAAACTCTGCATCTCCAAAAGGGGTCCTGGAGACGATGTGGGGTCAAAACTACAGAAACCAAACTAACATTAAAACTGGAGAGGTATGGTTTTGTCCACATAATAATGATGTTATGTTAGAAGGAGGCAGTATTGTCCACGTTACAGAGTACAGAGTACATTAACATGAGTACGGAACATGTCAAAATGTCTGTGACATTGGAACGGGAGTACTTCATTTAATACCATGTCACAATGTGGGTAACATCAGAACACGAGTACTTCATTGTTCCTTCCATGACACAATGTGGGTAACATCAGCACGATTACAGAATTTTAGATCATGACTCTGTTATAGTATTATACAAGTTGATATATATGGAGAACTCTTGTCACTGGTTTTGACTAAAATGGAAGTGCCGCTATAGTGTCAGATGCTGTTTTCAAATCACACATGTATGCATTGGTTCGCATACTTGGCGAGGTAGTGCTTAAACAATATGTCATGTATAAAACATTAGGTTAGAGTTCAAATATCAGGGAAACGCTGTATTGCCATTGCTAACAACAGTCTGACAGATGTAAGGTATCTCAATGTCATCATTCACACCCCATACTTAGCGACCACAAGCAATTAAGGATTCTTCACTATTTACGCGGTGGTTAGAATTGAGTAATGGAACACATTTTTCCCTACTGTGTTCCCTCCTAAAACCTAGACGGACACCTTGTTTCAGCACTTTAAATTCCTTCCTTGTAATTTCTATATATAATTCCCTCACAGGAACGACAACTCTTCACAATGACAAACGGCCCTCGAATGGCGTACAGTCTCTAAAATTACATCCCTTGACCGGTTTTGAACGAAGTTGACATTGTTTTAATGAAAACTATGATTATGCCCTTCGTTGTTATTTACATAAATAATGTATGTGTGTTATAATGTCTCTTTTTTACTACATATTCCTTTCAAGTATTTCACAATAATTAATTTGCTAAACATTTTCTCTTGCAATTCGTGTTTTATTGCCTTGCTACATCACGCTATCATGCCGAGATATCCTCAAAAGTGTATTCTGTCGATTACCGGTATCGCATGGAAAAAAAGAGATTTTCGTCGAGAATCTCCGAATGACCGGTATAGTTCGAAAGTCGTTGAGAATTTCTGAATGACCGGTATAGTTCGAAAGTCGTTGAGAATCTCCGAATGACCGGTATAGTTCGAAAGTCATTGAGAATCTCCGAATGACCGGTATAGTTCGAAAGTCGTTGAGAATTTCTGAATGACCGGTATAGTTCGAAAGTCGTCGAGAATCTCCGAATGACCGGTATAGTTCGAAAGTCGTCGAGAATCTCCGAATGACCGGTATAGTTCGAAAGTCGTTGAGAATTTCTGAATGGACAATATAGCTCGAATAAGATATATTCTGTAGAAAGTCGCCGATAAATTACGAATGACTAAAGAAGCCCGCAAAAATGAGAAATCACTGTATCAATTATATGTTATGTTCGTGTATATCTCGTTAGATAAAAAACAAAACATTCTGTTGAATTCTAAGTATTAATAATGAGAACTATGACGTTATTCATTATCTGTTATTTGTATGGATCGTGCTTTGAAGTATTGGTTAAAAATCATGAAATCTCCATATTCAATGATGTTTCGATTCTCTTTATGAACAATGTAATATGCACAGCAGAAATAACCAGACATGGGCTAAGTTAGTGCTATCCAAAATTGAACGCTTAGATTTTGTCTATATTTTGAATAATGTTGATATAAATACCAATTATTAACATAGCTTGAGACAACGACTAAGAGATCAATTTATTCAATCATGACATCATACATTATGCGCACAAACTAAAATGCAATACTGTATATAATGCAAAACTCTTTTCTAATATGAACAATATATAGATGTATTATCAAATGGAAAAATAGCCATGAAATGTCCAGCTTTAAATTAAGTGCACATCATCTCGAAATTGAATCTGGTAGGTTTAACAATTTAGATAGATCTGACAGAATATGTGAAGTATGTTCTCAAAACGTTGTAGAATCAGAGCACCACTGTCTACTGTTTTGTTCTTTGTATAGGCATTTCAGAAATAAATACTTACAAAATTTATTATGGGCCTCATTGCATAAATTTACTGATATTCTCTCTTCTAAAAACAGAAAAGTACTTGTTAACACAGCCAACTTTATTTATCATTCTATTAAACTTCGACAGGAGAAACTGTCAAACTTTGCTGCTTCGTAAATACTATTAATACTTATTAATGACATATGTATACTTTGGTATTAATAAATGGTAAATAATAAAGGCGACATTAATTTTATCAACAGTACCACAATTTATTTGCAAGTTCAAAAGAACGCATTATTTATTAATTATGTATCTAAGTACGAATATGACATTTCTGTTTTAAGAATTCTCAATTTCAAATTCTCAAATTGACGATTTTAACTTCACGAATTCATGATTTCAACTTTGGGAATTCACATTATTTGCAAGTTCAGAAGAGCGTATTATTTGTTAATTATGTATCTATGTACGAATGTTAGAAAGCCTGGAGGTGACATTTCGGCTTCAACAATTCTCAATTTCAACTTCACGAATTCTCGATTTCACGATTTCAAAATTACGAACTCACGATTTCAACTTCGCAAATGCACTTTATTTGGAGTTTAAAAGAGTGCATTTTTTTGTGAATGATGTATATAAAATTGTACGTATGTACGAAAGCCTGGAGGTGACATTACGGTTTCAACAATTCTCATTTCCAACTTCATGAATAAACGGGAGTGAATATTTGAAAACAAGGGAGCTTTACTGAAAGAGCAAAGAATAAACTTCAAGAATATGTCAAAAAGTGAAAATGTTAAATTTGACCCTAAGGTTGGAAATCGCACAGCAGAGCCCAATTCACGATTTCAATTTCACGAATCTATCTACGTACATGTTCATGTTAGGTGGGTTGGGTAAAATGGCACATCTCATAATTGTTGAGTTTATACAAATGTTTTAAGTATGTTGTTTCGTCAAAAAGAGTAATATAGTATAAAACAATGAACTTTAAATTTAGATTGAATTTAGCTCTGATTGCAAGATTTTTTAAGGGAATTCGTAGTTCTAGTTTTAGTTTCAGTTTGGTCTTTTATTTCTTCAGAAACGTCTGCGAGTTTCTGTCGAAAAGTTCTGGTAAACAAACCATATTGAATCTTAACATAAACTATATTATGTTGCTATCGTTAATAAATTTGTTTCCAGAAGATTACAGTTCATAGCAATATTACCCCACCCACTCTCATATACATGCAACACCATTTCCAATCTGGCAGTCTACACAAATTCATGAGACACGTGAAAAAACACACGAAAAGTGAATATTTTTTGACCAAAATATATACCAATTTCTATAATGTATTGTAATGGAATATTTATCTGCAATAAATGAACATGCAAATTCATACAAATAATCCATTATCACTCATTTTTGCTTCTAGAACGCAGGTATAAAATACTCACCTAGTTTGAGCAGTTTTGCAGACCGTCACTTTTAAAAATTATGACAGTGTGTGTGGAAAGTTGTCTGTCAGTCGCGTCATAAACAACGGAAGGGGTCTAAATAAGCAAAACGATGCTAATAATCCAATATAATTGTGAGTGTAGACTAGGTTTCGTCCCGTAACGTTGGCCTCGTAGATTATAAAATCAAACATAAAGAGTAAATTAAAAGCATCGACGTGATTCTGATGCGAACTGGAACGTTCCCAATGTGCTGTAAGTAGATACTCCTATATCAAGACTACAAACTGTGAACAATATCAGTTCTCTATGATGCACCATTAAATTCACATCCTTAATTAAGTAAAGTACTCGTAGATTTGAAAGCTCAATTTCCCTGTTTTCAATTCTTGGTGTATGACGTTTGACATTTTTCTAAAAGCATACATGTCATGTACAAGTATTTTTATACGGATACTTGATATGAAATGAATACACAAAAGGTAAAATCGCTCGCATTTTTTATATTTGTAAAGTTCTAAATGCATTTAATGTTTGGACTCGTAGATTATTTCAAGTTGGTGACAGTACATTAATCAGTGATATAAGTCAAAGCCATGAAGTAAACTTAACCGACAAAATGGCCGAAAATGTTAAAATTCAAACATTCATTTCACCATAGTTCGGTCTACTGTACTCTAAATACACGTTGTAAATCCAAACACACTTTTTGACGACATAGGCTTTTCAGTTACCGTCGATGGTTTCATGTATCTTTTTTTCGTTCTGCAAAGTGTATCTAAATATTACCAATGGTCTTTACATTTAGCATAAACAATTATTTTAGATTGTATGTGCTTTATAAGAGAACAGCGACGTCACAATGGTCGATGGTTTTGTGTCCCGATAAATATTGAAATAATGTCTTTATTAACGCTGGTACGAGAGCAGTTGATGTTGATTTGCATTATCGATTGTTATAAAGTGTATATAGTGTAAACTTTAATTGTATTATTTTGATTCATATATCAGTTTGTGTTTCGACAAGATACACTATAAGTACAAAATGTTTTGCCTGCTCTGTATGAAATCGAAAAGAAATTCTTGCAATTGTACCATGTGTGGCTATGAGGTGAGTCAATCATGCTGCAGACGAACATTAATCACATGTCATCGTTGTCAATTCGCAGACGCGCCTGATCATGTAGTGACAGCCAAAACAGATGCTTCGACGTGACAAGGAGGCAAACTCCATGAACTCGTGTAACATACTTGTTCACAAACTACCAAAATCAATCCATGTACAGGATGATATTATAAAGGTTCACTTTTTATGATCAAAATTGCTATGATTTACGAGCCATATTTTAGATTATTTCCTAGAGCGCTCCCATAGGTTCTGTGTCAAGAATATGCAGTCATTTCCTATTTGGACTTCAACTGTTTTTGCCTCGTGCGCATCAGACGCTGTATCCATGGAAATGATGATTGAATACCGAAATTAACTTACTTGGAACCAATGTACAGAAGCTCTGATTCATATATTGCTTAGTATATATTCAATAATAGACAGAGCCATTACCTACATTATGATGACTCGTGGATTTAATCCAGACAGTTACAATATTCTTCATAAATACAGAATAGGCCATGTACTTCACGTTTATGTACCTGTATCTTAAGGCGCGTTTCCCATCGAAATCTAGCTTCAAAATTATGTTGCTTAATCTCCAAGTATTCCAGCTTCAAAATCATCTTTTACAGCGAGTACACTGCACAGAACACTGTAAAGTTTTTGTAGATTTGTTTGAATGGTTACATTATCATAGTCAGATGTATAAGGTTGAATGATCGGCGTATAAATCAAGATTGCTGAAAAAAGTATCCATCCAACTTAATGGGAACGTAACCATTACTGTCACAACGTAACCATCGAATCACTTTCTATGCAAAAATGACTGTGTTATCACGATGCACCATGACAGCATATCCGTCAATAAATGTACGAAATGTGATTGAATGAATGAATTCATTGTAAGACATCAAAGATTTTACTGCTATGCAAACTTTCTCGTACGTGAAATTGTAAAGGACACTCTCGTGTACCCCTTGACTATGGTGCATATAATACTCGAATACGACTACCGTTGTCTGATCAGTGCAAGCAGCTTTACTTGATAGGTTCCTTGCTTAAAATGATGATGACTGTTTCAATGATATATGAGCGCTGCTATGGTATTAACAACCTCTTCGTAAGTGAGGTCATTTCAAGAAAACTCGACATCTGATGACAATTTTTGCAAGCAGGAAACAATATTTACTCCATATAGTCACTCCATTTTTATTTTGCCATAAATAGCAAATATTGCTTACTGATAGAACATGGTGACGTCACATGTAACTTTTTTTTCTGGAAAGACGTCACTTTAAGAAGATGTTGGAAAGCATACAGCGGCGCTCATATAAACTTGTATCACAACTATGTAAACCATTTTAAGAACCTACAGTTGATGATGGTAAGGCGAATGTTACACCATGATGTATGGTTGCAAGGAATAAAATGTAATCCGTGGTTGCCACCCGCGATAAAGTTCATATGCGCAAGAATATCAACATGTGCTCTATTGACGATAATCGAACAGATCACCGCGGCTAAGTTTGAAACATTAGACCTAGGAAGTAACGAGGGTGAAGTAGTTCCAAAATGGCTGCCGAAGTGAATGTGTGTAGTCCCTCTGGAATTTATGATAGGGATCTTTTAAATAATAGAAATACGAGGCACACACAACATGTAGATACTGTTGAAATGTGTTTCTTTGGTCAGAAGTCAGGGTCTCTTTCCGATCTGTTACGGAAATTGCCGTCATGTTACGATTGGACAATAATATTGATCCGTGCATTCTACGCGCACAAAGTCTGACCACTCCACCAAGTCAACGAGTAGCGCAGGAAGGAACATTGCCTACCAATACATATGTGCTTCCTGAATACCAGATCTATTATGAATCTATTTATGATAAATGTGTTTTGTCATGGTATTATTTCTATATGTTATGAATATCATTGTGTTGACATGGCATGTCACTGAAATAATGTCAAGTTCTTCATATTTATGTGAAGCTTTATTGAAATATAACATCGATACTACAAATTTACTGTTCCTTGTGATAAAGCTTATTTATGTCCCATCAAAGGCGTGTTTGTAAAGGTGGCGTTGCGTTAATCTCGCTTTAACGTTATGATAAGTATAGTGTACCATAATGAGTCAGGTTTTGTACATTCGAATTGTTGACCATTTGGGAGAGTCCCATTGATTTAGATTCCGTGTGGTTGAAATTGACGTTTCCGTGAAAATAGCTGTGCCATGTTAAATAGTGCTATATTGTTAAATGTTGCAGACGAATAATAAAGTAGCTTTAGTGTTCGACGTTACAGGCACTTAAATCAAAATACCGGTATGGCAAGATATCGCTATGTAAATTCGAAATGTCAACAAATATATCGGATGATCATTTTGTGATTTACTCTCATTTCAATACAAAGGGAGGCAATTCAATTTAGTTTCTACACAGTGTTTCCCTTTTGGGGTTACCAGTGGGGTAAAAATTGTCCCAAAAATCGGAAACAATGAGAAATATCAAACAGTGAAAATTCGATTTTTTTTTACTGATAAATCTCTATAAAAAGCATAAAATAAAATCCGAACATTACATGCACTTGTCCTGTAAATACACTTAATCAGTCATCACTTCTTCTGCACTTATTGAGTTCTATTTTTTGGGGGGGAATGTATTCAAAATTATCCCACCAGAAAACTTTCAAAAAGTCGGATGGAGTTCTAAACATCAAGTAACGCATAATTAACTTAGGCAGAAAACTTTTGAATATTGTAATTTGTTGTATTAATTTTTTTTTGGCATGGTAACGAATATATCAGTAACGTAGTTATCGTGTCCGGACCTGAATATGTTACTTGTAAGTTGTTGTTATAAGATAACGTATCGCGTGCGAAGCCTCTGTCCATAGCTCCATATCTCAACGGTCAAAGTCATGGTGCAGGATTGAATTTTGTTCATGCTGATAATCTCGTGAACGGTCAAGAACCTTGTTATCATGTTTGGAAATTTGATATATCCGGGCAAAAAGTATCTTCATAATAAGATGTGTCTTGTGCAAAACTTTATCTGCAGCTCAATTGTGATGGTACGGGATTGAACACCGTTTATGTTCCCAGACTTTTATCCGGTCTAGAATAACCTAGATCCAGTTCCTATGTAAAATATTATGAAAATTTTACAAAGGTGTAAGTGTCCGCACAAGAAATGTGTTGCCCTCATGGTGAAATGGATGTGGAAGATGTCATTCAATGTAGAAACGTGTTATTTTGAATATGATTTTGTACATTACATTCATTAACTTAACAACAGCTTTATGAGCTGTTAGGGACATGAAAGTATATAAAATAAAGTGAAATATTCTTCTTAACAAAGTATCCTTGACTCGGAACCATGATAGAAGTAATGCAACATGTGATTACTGTGTATCTTGTTGTCAAATTTATCACAAATACTTTTGATTCAAAAATTCAACATTACATTTTAGATCTTACTATCAAGTTTACAGCGGGGACTTCCTTGTACTGCAGACGCAATTCTAGTTTTAAGTTTTATCGTTCAATATATTAATTCATCATTTTTATTACAAAATTCTCATGACACCAATCGTACAGTTAATTAACGGAACGCATTATTGTTTTACCCGGCAGGACGGAGTTAAATCCGCGACATTCGGCTTTCTAACAAATGGCAGTACAACACACCATATGCATGAACAAAAATGCCATCGGTGAAGGTCACAGGTCTGTGAAGTTGGCTGTTAATGTTAGTTGTTAAATCAGATGTTCGTTCCCGAATAAACAGCTATAAGTTGTTAGTTCAAATGTTTATTCGAAAAAACATAGCCAGCAGTTAGATGTGAGTTCGGATATAATGTAGCGAATACACAGCTATAAGTTGTTAGTTCAAATGTTTATTCGCATATGATGAGGCGAATACACTGCTAGTAGTTGTTAGTTCAGATGTTTATTCGAAAAAACATAGTCAGAAGTTAGATGTGAGTTCGGATATAATGTAGCGAATACACAGCTATAAGTTGTTAGTTCAAATGTTTATTCGCATATGATGAGGCGAATACACTGCTAGTAGTTGTTAGTTCAGATGTTTATTCGAAAAAACATAGCCAGCAGTTAGATGTGAGTTCGGATATAATGTAGCGAATACACAGCTATAAGTTGTTAGTTCAAATGTTTATTCGCATATGATGAGGCGAATACACTGCTAGTAGTTGTTAGTTCAGATGTTTATTCGAAAAAACATAGCCAGCAGTTAGATGTGAGTTCGGATATAATGTAGCGAATACACAGCTATAAGTTGTTAGTTCAAATGTTTATTCGCATATGATGAGGCGAATACACTGCTAGTAGTTGTTAGTTCAGATGTTTATTCGAAAAAACATAGCCAGCAGTTAGATGTGAGTTCGGATATAATGTAGCGAATACACAGCTATAAGTTGTTAGTTCAAATGTTTATTCGCATATGATGAGGCGAATACACTGCTAGTAGTTGTTAGTTAAGATGTTTATTCGAAAAAACATAGTCAGAAGTTAGATGTGAGTTCGGATATAATGTAGCGAATACACAGCTATAAGTTGTTAGTTCAAATGTTTATTCGCATATGATGAGGCGAATACACTGCTAGTAGTTGTTAGTTCAGATGTTTATTCGAAAAAACATAGTCAGAAGTTAGATGTGAGTTCGGATATAATGTAGCGAATACACAGCTATAAGTTGTTAGTTCAAATGTTTATTCGCATATGATGAGGCGAATACACTGCTAGTAGTTGTTAGTTCAGATGTTTATTCGAAAAAACATAGTCAGAAGTTAGATGTGAGTTCGGATATAATGTAGCGAATACACAGCTATAAGTTGTTAGTTCAAATGTTTATTCGCATATGATGAGGCGAATACACTGCTAGTAGTTGTTAGTTAAGATGTTTATTCGAAAAAACATAGTCAGAAGTTAGATGTGAGTTCGGATATAATGTAGCGAATACACAGCTATAAGTTGTTAGTTCAAATGTTTATTCGCATATGATGAGGCGAATACACTGCTAGTAGTTGTTAGTTCAGATGTTTATTCGAAAAAACATAGTCAGAAGTTAGATGTGAGTTCGGATATAATGTAGCGAATACACAGCTATAAGTTGTTAGTTCAAATGTTTATTCGCATATGATGAGGCGAATACACTGCTAGTAGTTGTTAGTTAAGATGTTTATTCGAAAAAACATAGTCAGAAGTTAGATGTGAGTTCGGATATAATGTAGCGAATACACAGCTATAAGTTGTTAGTTCAAATGTTTATTCGCATATGATGAGGCGAATACACTGCTAGTAGTTGTTAGTTCAGATGTTAATACGAAAAAACATAGTCAGAAGTTAGATGTGAGTTCGGATAAGAAGGAATGAAAACACAGCTATAAGATGTGAGTTCAGATGTTTATTTGCATAATAGTATGATGTAGCCAATACACAGCTAGTATTTGTTAGTTCAGATGTTTATTCGAAAAATCCTAGCCAGCAGTTAGATGTGAGTTCGGACATGATGGAATGAATACACATCTATTAGTTATGAGTTCAAAAGTTTATTCGCATAATATTATGATGGAATGAATACACAGTTATTAGTTGATAGTTCAGATGTTTATTCTCATAATATTATGATGTAGCGAATACACAGCTAGTAGTTGTTAGTTCTGATGTTTATTCAAAAAAACAGTGCCAGAAGTTAGATGTGAGTTCGGATATGATGGAATGAATACACAGCTATTAGTTGTGAGTTCAGATGTTTATTCGCATAATATTATGATGTAGCGAATACACAGCTAGTAGCATATCACTTGTTATAGAACATATGCAAATTATTAATAATTAAAATAACATCCAAATGCAGGATAATCAACATTTAGCACAGTCTCATTCAGTTTCTATCTCACAGTCCAGTGAACAGCTACATAATGATGTGCATTTCAATGCTGCTTTCAAGCATTTACATGCCCCCTCGACATCCTTTCTTACAACCACTGTGAATTAGCTCTTGCATGACATTGCAGCTTCTGCAAGCACTGACCAGAATGGCATCCAAGTACCATCATGTGTTTGCCAACCAAATAAGTTTGGTGATGGCATACTAGGATTTTCCACTTAACAATTACCCCAAATAACACTTCCTTGGTAAGCTGCACGTTTTGTATGTTGAAGTAGTACATCTCTTGTCGGAGGAATGGTGTCAGTTGCTCCTTTCTTCTGTATGAATAATTGTTTTCTTAATTCATTCACTGTATAAATTGAACTAGACCGGTCATACAGAAGCACGACATACCGTTCTATAACTTTCATTACTTCTAATGTTTCCACTTCATTTGGATTTTCAAACATCTGCACAAATGCTGCTGACAATTCCTCATATACGCACCATGTGTCCTAAGCTGATTTCTTACCTTTCCGAGAAAAAGCTGATATTGTGTCACAACCGGCGTAGGCATGAAACAGTGATCAATGGTCCTAGAGAAAGGTTTATCCATGAAACTGGAATAAATCGGAAATTCTTTCCAGTGCCAAAACCTATCCACACCTATTCAATCTGAAGTATGTTGAAACAAGACACAGACAAGACAACAAAATCTGTATCAACGGTTCTTATCAATATAATGTTGTGACCTTTCTGGGCAGCATCTAAGGCATGCAACAACTTTCTGGTATCTGCATCCTCATGTGAACATGGACTCATTGATTCATAGCTGTTTTCTGCAGTATTTCGAATGGCATTGTCCGTGTCAGTTACTACGATTTCAGTTTCTATGTCAGCGTTGATTATTTTATCAGCGAGAAAATGAAAGAGCTCTTGTTACATGCCTAAAAACTACCTCAAGTCCATTTTCCTATTTTGCTCTTTATTCAACCTCAATATTAAGACCACGTCAATAAGAAAATCGGTTTTCAAGGGTCCCCGGAGGGTGCCCTCATTCTCGACAGCTCTCGGGCATTTCCGTACCACTTCGTTACTCGGATAACACCCTCTAGTGTATGTAAGGCGGAGCACTATGAGCAAAACTCAACATTTTGTGCGGTCAAGAAATAGTTCTCGTAAAACGGATTTATAATTTCAATAACTTCGATAAATTCACGTAAGAGATGGATTATCGTTGTCATTTCTAGTTGAAAACTCACATTATTTCAGTCTTCATATAGCTTAAATATTACATTCATCAGCTCTCCAGCGTTCATGCCGCCATCTTGTTTTCATGACATTCGAATGGAATTTCCGAAAGTAGTGCCTAACGTACATCCGAGGCACTTGACGTAGTTGGCCGAGGATTTCCGAATGAGGGTGCCCTTACTATTGAGGTTTTACTGTATCTGCATAAGTGTGTATCAATATAAAAAACGATGCTCCCACTTGCTTCTTATTATCGCAATTATATGGTCAGCCAATGTGTCGTATAGTGTGGTCATATTTCTCATTTGCATTGTTTAATGTGATTTAAGTTGTGACTGAGGTCGATATTAAATTTGTTATACCGAGTTTAAGTTTTGTGTATTATTCAGTTACATGTTATTTGGTATTTATTCTTTGTTAACAACAAACATAGTTTGAATAGGCCCATCCTTATCATTCTTCTGGGTGTATAATTAAACGTGATTTGAAATGTTCGTTTTAATAAATTGAGTATTTTGTGTTGAAATTCCAGTTGAAGGCCAAACTTTATAATTGTTGATGTAACGTTTCATGTATGAACATTGTACATATCTAACTAATCGGAATATGATGCACACACTTATTGACACATGAATATAATCACTCATAAATGACGCAAGCATGCACTGTTTTTTTTAATGCGTTTTACACTCATTTTCTTTGGTGACGTGAGTCTAAATAAATTCAAAGATTATTTTGAAACGCCAGTATGATGAGCGTTAGTGCTAAATAGTTTGTTATATGAAATCCGCTTTAGCTTGTCTGTTTCATAGCTTCCTCGGCGTCCGTCGTCCGTCGTCGTATTTGTGGTGAACATAGTTGTCTGATATCATAATAGCAACCACCAAGGTGTGTCCCAACAATTTGTTTTAAATTCTTCGGGGGAACCCCCTCACAAAATTCTTTGGGACCCAATGAACACCCCTCCCCCTTTTTACATTTTCATTTTATTCATTTCTAAACTCACAACAACAATCTCTTCAGTACCATCCTCCCCCCAAAAGAGTCCACATCTTCTCAGAAACTGTTCAACGTATACCTTTGAAACTAAGCAGACGAACGTCAGGCGACCGCATGCGGTGCTCTTGTTCTTTTTTATATAGTAACTCAACCCGTCGGTTAGCACAGTCGGTAGAGAGCTCGACTGCTATAATCTAGAGGTCGTGGGTTCGAAACCCGGGCAATGTGTATGTTATTCCGTGACAATTTGTCTGAAGATAATGCAACCAAAGTCAATTTGTCACCCATGTCTGAATTCTGATTGATGTGTAGAATGGTCAGTTGTTTGCAGAGCAGTAGATAACCCAGGAGCATTGGTTAGGTCAATTGTCCATCGTATTAGCTAAATATTGTTGCGAAACGGTGTCAAGCCAGAAACAAACCAGTGTTTGATTCCGTGACATGAGCAATACGTATAGTAGAATTAATTATGACTCAGTAAGAACAAGAACAGTTTGGCTAAGCAGTAACACGACAGTAGTTAGTTTACTAAATGTTCAATAAAACTGATTCATTATGCAAATATTCTGATTCAGAGGGGGGATAAATTGTTTGAATGTGTTACAGTAAAATCTGACTATAAGACCACCTCACTTTTCAAGTCTATTTTCACTGTTCTGCTCTTTATTCAAACTCAATATTAAGACTACCTCAATAAATATACCAGTTTTCAAGGGCCCCAATGATGGTCTTATAATTGAGGTTTTACTGTTCTTCTCATTTTCATGTTTGGTCTAAACTTACATTGATCGCCACACTCTTCCATGTATACTGTGATATACATTTATAACCATGACAACGTGCACATGTTTAATAAGATAATATATTTATTTTTTCTGTTTCTAAGTTGCTAATAACACTGTTGTTTTATAATCGACTAAAATACTAGTGATTGTCGTGATATTTGATTACATTAATTTCATAGTGTATGTTGTACTGGAATTCTGAACTTACTGTGGAAGTTATACGGTATATTCAGTAGCGCAAGTACACCCTCATCCCTTCTGATTAAAGGGACGCAACCACTTTATTAAACGATCGTGACGACATATGGATGGTGTCCCTTGTTGAATCTCAAGATTATATTCTGCTAAGATGAGTCGATGTGTGTTATGACCATATTTGTAAAACAGTGGTCGTACAGTGATTACCATCAATTGAATTATAAAAGAGAAAACCACTCCTTCTATTTTCATGATGGATTACCGTAATGTTACTAGCAGGACAACCCTTCTCGTAAACATGTAGGAGGGAGAGGTTTGTCCTGGAGGGTATTTGAAGCACACTCGTCTTATTTACCTTGGTAATTCATCAGATCACTAAATTAACATGCATTGGTTATCAGTGAGAAACATAAGCTGATGTGTTGATGTATAATTTGTGTCCTAAATCACCAGAGAAACAATTGATTGTAGGCAGATGGTGAAGGAATGTTCAGAGAGTACGGACGGCTGTTGGTACTGTTATGAAATGCTCACGTACATTGCCTCTGTTCAGCAATGATTACTGTTGGCTTCATCATCTTAATTTGTTACTAGATTCAAATATGTTGTTAACCTTCTTTCCAATGTATACAACTTTGTTATTATGATTGAGTTATTTTCACAATTTAGGTTCACGACAGAATGTTGTCATATTTCAGATGATTGGAGTCTACTGATGTGTGTGCATACTTGGCAATGACAGTTTGACGGTTGATTTAATATGGGGTGCAGGCAATAACTGGAATCACATCAATAATATATTCAATGCTAGCAAGGTGCGTACACAATACACAAGTGCATTTCAAAACACATAATCTTATATCACACAGAAAGTCAGTACGAGATACGAATGTAAAATAGTCAATACAAGTCTGACTGTCCATGTGGTGAGTCTGTGTGATTATACTGAGGTAAAATAACAAATACATTGGTTGTCCGTAACGTTCATGTATAAACCAAATTCGATAAGGCTTTCATTATCGATTTATCCATTATATTAGGTATAGGGTGGGAAGGTTGTTTAAATCATATTATTCAATTGTGAACGGATGAATAGGTTGTAACAACACCCCTAAAATCGATATTGAGGTAAACACGACAATGAAAGAAATAGCGAATTGGAGTTATACATGGCTTGAATTTAAAAACCGTTTGTTTTCTTGCGTTGCCTCTTGTTCATACATTGACACCGATACAAATTCTTAATTTACAAATGTTATATGCTGGCAAAGATATTATATTCAATATCCTGTTCTTTACAGAGTGCTTCAGTGATTTTGGATAATGAAATTAAGTAATCTGACTCATTGTTGAAAATCAACATTAAAATAAAAATAAACACTCTTAAACACGTGAACAGAATGTCGTAGATCAATTAGTGATGATAAAAACAGTTAAGTAAGTCGTAATTCCATAGAAAGCTTAACTGCTCTGCTTGAAATTCAGCATACCGAAGAATCTTCATCATCAGATAAGCCGATAGTTATCGATGCGAGCGTCGCTAATTAGTGGCCACGGTGGTCGGAAACACTCGAAAACACCCGGAAACACTCGGAAGCCTTCGTGATTTACTGATTTGTGATATGATTTCATGATCTTTATCGTTCACGACTTAATTAGCCACCCCGCTGTGTTTAGCCAGCATAATGAAATTGCCCCGGGCAGTACTAATTTTTCAGAATGTATTATACATTCATGATACTTATATATTGTAGCCTCTAACGTTAAGTATGATACATGTATTTCTCTGGTTAAGTGCGCGTTTAATGAATAATGTTGTATTGTATTTTTTATGTATGTGAGCGAATTACTTGTTTTTCATATACAAGATTGTCTGTCGTTTAAGTAAAAAGTCTGGAATACAAATATATACAGGACGTTATGTAAAGCGTCAGGATGTCGAAATATTGGACGCGAAATACGAGTAAGTGCAATCCATTGGCATCTCTGATTGTCAAGATTGTAATCAGATAAAACGGTATAACAAAATATCATCTCCATTAGATATCTAATAATTTATTTTAATCTGAACATGGTCCGCTTCATTTATTGCTGATACGTGCTGGGAAGTTAGCAATAATTTATATACACGTTAGTTAACAGTACTCACTTTTTTACACGCTCATGTATGTTTCTCTCCCAATTCATCTAACAATGAATGCATGCAAAATTCACATTTGAATCAGAAAACACTTTTCTGCTTATTATAATGTACATGTTTACTAGAGAAAATCGGGTGAAGTATATTCGGCTTCTTGCGTTTAAGTTAAAAAAAAAATTGAGTTTTTTCTAATATGTGTGTCCAGGTTGGGTACATTCATTTTACCAATATTTCAGTCTTGACCTAACCATGTTACTATATAGAAAATTTATGAACTTTTTGTATATTTATGAATTAATTCACTTAGTTCTATTAGGGCAATACTATTCAACATTGGTTATTTCATGAACAAACACGATGACCGATCGTTTTAACTGTATGGTAGGTATTATAGGGGCGGGAAATAAATCGACTTTCTCGCGCACTGGCTTGTATAATTACACGCAAAAACCGGTTACACTAACTTATCAAAGCAAATATCTGTCATAAAAAGATGTGTATTCATGAGCGACTCTTATACGATGATTTATGTCGCAGTGTGTTGGAAAATCAAGTGTTGGACAATTTGAAGAGTATTTTCGAGAGGAAGATTAAACAATGTTATACGCACATGCAGAAAAGGAATGGGCTGCAGACACAACACGAAAAAAGTAAGATGAGATAGTTGCATGACGCTTAAAAATGTTTCACTTTTAAGGTTCATGTTAAGCGGATTTTGCATATTACAATTAACTGATTTTTTAAGTAAAATAACAATGCAATATGGATTATTATATATCTAAATGTACGTCTGAATGAGCAGATACATATATATTATTTGTTATTGACAAATTATGTACTTTAAAAACAAAAATACTTAAAATGTTCAGACTTTTTAGAAAATATGTAAAAAAATAACAACTCTTTAAATAATTTCAACTTTTACTTTTTTTGAAGCATAAAACACTATTCTAGGTGATAGAGACAAAAGAAAGTATTAAACACTTGGATTAACTTTTAAATGTCAACAAACAAAAATGGCAGCGCTCAGTGACAACATTTGAACAAGTTTGACATCAAATTTCTACTTTGTTGATAAAATCTAGAATAAATAAGTTCTCGTACCATCTTACTACAAGAAAATCATTGATGCAAAGCATCAAAGGTCGCCGCTAAAGAATTGAATGATATTTTGTTATTTACATTCTTTTGTCCAAAAAACATGTAACTAAAGCATTACACTCCATTTTAGTAGTATCAAACACGTAAACAAAAAAATATTAATCTGTTTACAGACCCAGTTCCAACTTCTCTGTATATAGCAAGGTCTTTGTTCACAAAAATGATAATATTTAAAATTACATTCTTTGAATCTTTTACATAAATTCTCATTAAGTTTCTAAATAATTATCTCAGACTATCATGACACTCAAAATTTATCACCGGAACACATTTTCTTTTCTGATCCATACGTACGTAAAAATAAGCTTAGAATAAGCACTACTTTTATCTAAATATTTATTTCATACAGTTAACGCATCACTTCTATTTGTTATAATTTGTTATGTAAAAGATTCAAAGAATGCAATTTTAATTATTATTAGGCCACACCAAATTATTTGTTTGTTCTTCGGATTTTCCCCCCCCCCCCGAAAATGGGGCGAGCGAGCGAAAAAACATATTTTTTTCAATCTGTCATTTATTAAAGCGAGCGAGCGAAAAAAAGAGTATATTATGGTATCAGTATGAAGCTGAAAACTGTAGTTGCTGGCACCACCCTAAACTATGAATAAACAGCGTATCACCGTAACAAATTCCTTCTTACTGCAGTTTCTTCTCCGTTAGTACATGCAAGGAGAAATTATCAGCGATGACTATATCATATAATATTATAATTATGAACTGCCCACTTCAAGAAAATTTCAATAGCACATGTGAAATACAGGTAAAACAGTCAACGCGAATACTTTTTCTCCTTCACAGGACATAACGACAGGCAAAGACACATTTTTTACCTGTCGCAACAATGTTTTACATTTTGCAACAATGTTTTACCTGTTGCAACAATGTTTTACCTGTTGCAACAATGTTTTACCTGTAACAACAGTTTCTTACCTGTCGCAATATTTTGAACAGGATTAACAACTTAAAATCCTTATTTTAAATGTTGTTTTATGTATAACCATTATTATTAAGCAAGATTTCTCAGTTTTATTGTTCAAGTAAAGGTCATGGCTATCTCATCATCATTAAATACTAGCCATGGCCTACCTTCTTCAACGAACTAATCAACTTCAGATCAACTGGAAGTCTCGTCTTTTGCTCACTAGATGAATTTGGCAATCTGGGCTTGCGCTGGCTTTTTTTCTTGAGCCAACTTTGGAACCAGTCGGTTTCAGTTATTTGGGGGCTACATTACAGCACGCGATCAAGAAATATTTAGTGCAGTTTGTCCCCTCAATCCCCAATATTCTATAGCATAGGACTTTGTTATTTCAATGTAATCCTTTTTAGTGTTTCTTTGAAATTGCTTTTAATAGTCTACAAATCTTTCCTAATTGAGCTTGTGGGATGATTCAATGTAGCACTGTTATCTTATTTCTTGTCTATTTTATTCTTGTTATTCAAGTTTAAACAAACATCTCACTATAAATTATTAATTATTCAAATTGAAAGATGAAGACAATGTATACTCCCAAACACAAGTGCAAAAAGCAATACATGTTTCAAACAGTCGGCTGTACATAAAAACTAGGTCACAAATGAAACATAAACTAAACATACAGTGAGGTAAATTGTATGTGAATAGTCATAGCACAGACTATGAGACATAAACCATCAGTATATACTTGCGAAAATAATAGTATTCTGAATTTACTATAATAATTTTCATTCCTCGTAAAATACGGAGCGGGCGGCATTACGGACAGTACGGTACGGATTTTATCGTATCATAGACGCGAAAACGAAAGTGATTGCATGGTTATCACGTATACATTGATCTCAGCCGCTTTTAACCGCATTTATCATAGAAACTGAGTGGAATAAAACATTCGCAAACGGTAAATATTTCGCCCAAATTAGAAAGTCATACTTTTCGACGGGACCGCTTTTCGATTATTTGATTTTTCTTGAGCAATTTCCGAAAATAAACGGTGCTAACTGAACATTTTCTCAAATCGCGCATCCATGAGGGAATTTAAAAATAAACTTTCCGTAGACTGGTTTCAAATATTTTATCAGTCAAAATAGACCTTGACCATTTGAAATCGTGCACCACATGAGGGAATAAATTAAAAGATTTTAAAATGAAATAAAATAAAACAATAAAAAAATATTACTAATACTTTTTCTGTAAAACTTTATTGTCAGTAGGTAAAATTATCTTGAATCGAATAATATTGGAAAAAAAATAAGTCACGTGTCCCTCCACGTACAAAAAAAGTCACGTGCTCCTCCATGTACAAAAAAATATCCCATTCCATACAGTACGCCGCACTTCAGTGCGGCGACAATGATAATGGATAATAATGTTGGTATGATATTAAACTTAAAATGTTTTCAATAATAAGTTGGATATATTTTTAGTGAATGACCCTTTTTTACCTGAAATGTCACTAAATGTTGGCCTATAACAGCTATGGTAGTGCACAAAGGCATAATATTAAACACCCAATTTATTCTTGTTACTCTTGTCATTTATATTATGCAACTGATTTGAGTTAGAATGTATTGAATTCCCAGAAATTTGTGTTGCATTATTTGTAGCAATTGCAATGCAAATCCGCTTGACAAGAACCTTAACGATGCATTTGGTGATATTTTGGACAATAATGGGAAGGCTGTATATTTAAGAGAGGCATACCATCATAGACAAAGGGGGTCGGCACGTTAAGGAGATGACCTAAAACAGACATCCAAGTCAAAATCAATCATACCATGTAATATCATTAATGGTATGATTGATTTTGACTTGGATGTCTGTTTTAGGTCATTTCCTTAACGTGCCGACCCCCTTTGATCATAGATACATACAACCTTTTCATTATTCTAACCAATGTTAATTTGTGCTCGCTGAAAGCAAATTTATTTTATTTTACTAAATGTTAAAGACCTTTTGTAAATTTGATGAGATTTAGTGGTATAAATTCGTTACATTTCTCGATGATATATTGGTATGAATTTATCGTTTTTGAGTGCAGAATTGGTCACAGTAATCAAAGGACTGACAATTCTGAGATGCGCTTTCAAGACAAGACAGGACGTTTTCCATATTATTTTCAATAAACATCTTCCTTTGCAATCCATCCGCCGCTCTCCTCTCGGAATTAACCCCATCACACACAGTCATGCTCCATCAATATATAGTTCCAGGACATTCTATTAAGTAACTGGACTCGAAAACTACATCTGTTGTAATATTATCGGATGGAAGTTTCGGCTTGCACCTTCATCAGTAATTTAGGTATATATTTTGTGCAACACTAGTGTAACGGCTTGTTTGCGCACACAGAGTTGCCGACGTTTCGCGCATACCTCTCGTTATCTGGACCTTATTTATCGTGTCATCATTTTGCCATACATCATAGTTCTATTTATCTCTGAATAGTCAAGACTTACTCATTACATCAAGACATGCTAATTATATCAACACATGCTCATTACTTCAAGATATGCTCATTATATCAAGACATGTCCATTACTTCAAGATATGCCCATTACATTACATGATCATTACATAAAGACATGCTGATCTCATCAAGACATGCTCATTATGCCAAGACATGCTGATCTCATCAAGACATGCTCATTATGCCAAGACATGCTCGCTCATTATGTCAATACATGCTCATTACATAAAGAATAGTCCATTATATCAAGACATGCGCATTACATCAATACATGCTCATTATGTCAAGATAAGGTCATTACATCAAGACATGCTCATTATGTCAAGATAAGGTCATTACATCAAGACATGCTCATTATGTCAAGATAAGGTCATTACATCAAGACATGCTCATTATGTCAAGATAAGGTCATTACATCAAGACATGCTCATTATGTCAAGATAAGGTCATTACATCAAGACATGCTCATTATGTCAAGATAAGGTCATTACATCAAGACATGCTCATTATGTCAAGATAAGGTCATTACACCAAGACATGCTCATTATGTCAAGATAAGGTCATTACATCAAGACATGCTCATTATGTCAAGATAAGGTCATTACATCAAGACATGCTCATTATGTCAAGATAAGGTCATTACATCAAGACATGCTCATTATGTCAAGATAAGGTCATTACATCAAGACATGCTCATTATGTCAAGATAAGGTCATTACATCAAGACATGCTCATTATGTCAAGATAAGGTCATTACATCAAGACATGCTCATTATGTCAAGATAAGGTCATTACATCAAGACATGCTCATTATGTCAAGATAAGGTCATTACACCAAGACATGCTCATTATGTCAAGATAAGGTCATTACATCAAGACATGCTCATTATGTCAAGATAAGGTCATTACATCAAGACATGCTCATTATGTCAAGATAAGGTCATTACATCAAGACATGCTCATTATGTCAAGATAAGGTCATTACATCAAGACATGCTCATTATGTCAAGATAAGGTCATTACATCAAGACATGCTCATTATGTCAAGATAAGGTCATTACACCAAGACATGCTCATTATGTCAAGATAAGGTCATTACATCAAGACATGCTCATTATGTCAAGATAAGGTCATTACATCAAGACATGCTCATTATGTCAAGATAAGGTCATTACATCAAAACATGCTCATTATGTCAAGACAAGCTTATTACTATAACGCATGTTAACGATATCAAGACATGCTCATGTTGTCATGATATGCTCGCTCATTATGTCAACACATATTCATTACATTAAGATATGCTCATAAGATCAATACATGCTCATTATATTATAGGTATGATCATTATGTCAAGGAGAGAGAATACGTAGCTACAGGAAACGCCACATACATAAAACAGTGCCTCCCCACACAGACATCCGGGAAAACAACAATCCACAAAACACAAGGCACTAAGGGGGTACTTACGTTAAGGAACAGAGGCACAAGGAATGGCCTAGCAGACCATAAGGAATAACTAGGAGAATCAACGTGGACAGTGAACGGGGGGATTAATGGATAGAAAAGATCACATGACAAGTCAAGACAGTTGGCAGCAATAGGCCTAAACTTGGCAGGAAATAACATGAACACTATATAAAGTGACAGAATTGCACAGGGGAAAGGGAAATATAAAAAACATTCAAAACACAAACAGAAACAATAACCATATAGCGAATTACAGCCTTGCAACTGTCAGTAAAACACTGAGGTTTACTTCGATTTAACAGCTATCTAACCTCACACTTGAACGATAAATTGACTAAGTAGGCAGTAACTAATCATTAAAAGCAACCAACCTTCACGTACATAACAACATACATACTATAATAAATCCATCACTAAGGAACAAGCAGCCTTATACTGACCTTGTTCCCTGTAACTAAATTTGTAACATCAGAATGTGTAATAACCTTAAAATGTCAAATAAATAATGCAATTTAAAGACAAGCTTATTACATCAACCCATGCTTATTAGGTCAAGTCATGCTCTGTTCTGTTTTATTTATGAAAGGTTTTATTGTCAATTAATATTTAGCAAACAACTGAACAACTGAAATTTTATATTGATTAAAGATTTAAGTAATTTTTATTCGTGATATAATATAAGGGTCCAACTTTGATATCACTTTGGTTGTAATGTTGACAATTGTCTTTGGGATAAAAAATTATGGAGATCATAATTTTGTCTTTAAGTTTTTAGGAATGAACCTAAAAGTATTTTCTTAAGCTAATTATAGTTTATCAAACATTTCTATTTTTTGTAGGAAATAGGTTAAAAACATTGATGTGTATGTAGTCTGGTGCCTGGTTTGGTTTGTTATTTATGTACGTGTTTCATTCATTTGTGTTGATGCTTGCTGTGTCTATCAATTTGTGTACAATACAACCTCTTCAGAGTCGCCCTCTCTTTAGCAAGAACCTCTCTTGAACAACATTATTTTCTGTTGTAAAGTTGTACAACATACTTAAGCTCTCTTGGGCCGTGGCCTCTCAACAATGGACGACATTTACATCCTCACAACGTGCGTTCTGGGGACGTTGCACTATTTTTACTGCTGTACAGTGAAGTGAACACTATTTTATATTTTGTGTTTGTTCAAAACAATTCGATGTTTGTGTAATGTTTACTGTAAAATTGCCATTTTTTGCAAAACTCCCCATCACTAACGCTCGGGTAATCCAAGACAATTGCGTATATTCCCGAACTCTTATCCCCATGGAAGTAGAAGACATTACATGATAAGGCAACCTTCAGAATTGAAAAATTATTTTAGAATTAAACATCGGGCGATTGACTCCCACATTTAATAAACTGAAATTTCCTTTTACTGAATTCTGGTTTCTGTGGCAACAAAGATTAATAAAAAGCTTTAATGCATTTGTAGGTATCTATACAATCTTAAAGATGTCTGTATTTGAACCAATTGTCATCCATGAGTTTCCAGTCCCGACTTATCTGTTGATCGGCTGTTTTAAGATTTAGCGTAACTTTTTAAGGGGGTCGATACTATAGTGTTGCACTCACTCCGATATGATGTATATATTAGATGGTAAATCAATTAGTCATAAATTTAACGTTTAAATCATCGTAATCTATTCTTTTAGATCGCCGAGTGAAAGATACGCACGACGGACAGTGGGAGAACAACAAGTAAAGCTGGACTGGTGGAAAAGAACACGATGGCTGGTTACAGAAACATACCCAAATTCAAGACGTTCTCTGGAATCTCTCAAATCATCAGTCGTTTCATCGTTACGGCGGAATGCATCACCATCAAAGAGCTACATTACCGCACGATTATAAAATAGGGTCAACTTAGCAGGGGACATTACATTCGGAGAAATCAGACCAGTAAGTGTTCCATGATTTTATGTATTTTTAAAAGTATTCTGCTTTTTTCAAGACAATTTCTACGATCGAAGGTTATACATTTGAGTCTGGGGACAAGTCTCAAAACTAAAGTATTTGATTGGCTTGTTTGGAGCATATTCAAAAAATTAACCAATGACAATGCTGCATTCTGCGACTGGTCTCGCAACAAGTTTATAACCTTTTACCCGTTGTTTGACAATTGGTCAACTGATGGAACACATGGAAACACCTCATACCTAGTTGGGTACATTAAGCAGTTGCGTATTTGTGTAGAATTATATGATATTGTACATTGAGTTCCAAATGCCTTATTCGCAGATATTTTAGACTGAAACTCGGACACACGACTTTAAATCTGCAAACGTTATATTTATCAGCATTTCATTTTCATTAAATCTAAACGATTGACACTTTGATAAAATTAATTTTTGTTCGCCACAGTTCACTGTTACCAAGTTGTATTGAAATAGTTATTTGAAATATCAACATAAGAGCTAAAAGAATATCCACATTGTGAAGTCTAAGTCTGAGTTCCAGGCTTGTACTGTTTATGAATGTGTCTCCATAAGCCCACATGACGGGCGACTACTGATGCTAATTATCTAGCACTACGTATACAAGTTTATTTAAGGAAACGTGATATAATACTTAAAATAATGATACTAAGTCCTTGTTTAAAGATGAAAACACTCAATAAACCAAAGGTTTATCTAACTTGTGGTCATCTGTAAAACACATGTGTAAATATTACAAATCCAGCTACAGAGTAGTGATGAAAATTAATAAAACATCCACAATACAACAAACAATGACTCAAACCAGGAACAAAGTAAAGGATACCATATCTGTAAACGGCAGTAACCCGAGTGTTGTTGAATGAATTACATTAAAAATATCTAGATTCTTTAGATATAGGGGTTTTAGATTTTACATATTAGATCCATTAAATTCAGGATTGATTCTATTTCCCTTTTAAGGAGAACTTTGTGTATGTCTTTACCCTACGACAATAATGGACTCGTCTCCACTTCTTACTAACATACTATACTTACACAATGAAGATTTTCGATGTGTTTGTTTCATGAGCGCCCACTTGAGATGTATCTAGACGTATTATACATCATTTCCTCTGTGCCAAAATATGCTTAACACTTTCGAGATTTCGCTTTCTATATGACTTGTGTAAATTCGAAGTGCATTATGGGATCATGCATAATTTATGGCGTACTGTTTCAATAAACGGATATATAAAATGCACATTGTAAACTACGAACTAAATGGTGTATACCCTAAATGTACGTCTGGCCCGAATTTTAGTTCGAATAAAACATGGTTTCGAATAGCTCATTTCAATTTGACGTGTCTAACAAAATAGTGGGACCATATATTTCATTCGGATGATACCAAGTATTCGGATATAAGGTTGTCGAATAAATGAGATATTACTGTATGTGCCGGGGTAAAACTAATAAAATAATTTTCATTATGCTGACTTTCAATAATTATTCTGGTACAGGACAGCTTCAAAACATGGTTGCTTAGCAACTTACTGTTGTTTGTATGTATAATGTACAATAAGTTTATTCAATTTTTAGATAAAACAAGCGGTTGAAATAGTTGATTCTTGTTCAGTAAATGCTGAAGAATATCAAGTAATTTAGTCACAACTATTAAATGTTCATGAAACATCATACATTTGAACTTTGGTCAAGAAAATAAGGCCAACATAAAATTCATAGACAAATGTAGATTGTGAATGTATGGAAGCCCTGGAGGGACATTTAAAATTAATATTTAAAATTTAAAACTTATTATTTAAAATTTAATTCTTAATATTTAAAATTTAATTCTTAATATTTAAAACTTCATTTAATTAACCGAAACAGACTAAAGCACTGCTGGGGGTCCGCCGTCATTTTGACCAGATCTTTCATTGGCTGCGAAATTGTTTCATTTGACCCTGGTCATAGGTTTAACCTGTCAACGGAAAGGTTTCCCGCGTCCTTTGTGAATGATAAGTTTTAAGTTTTAAATATTAAGAATTAAATTTTAAAATTAAGAATTAAATTTTAAATAATAAGTTTTATATTTTAAATATTAATTTTAAATGTCTCTCCAGGGCTTCCATATGAATGGCCTTAAAAAGGCGTCAAAAATTGTTTTCATATTGTGATCATGGGTGGTATTCACGAAATATCTTAAGTTTTACCTTAAGATTATCCTTATTTTCTTTTCCTTAGCTAAAGATAAGGAAATCCTGAACCTAAAGCTTTTCCTCAGTTCCACTTACGGATTTCCTTAGCAAAGGAAAGTCTTAACTTTAAGGAAAATATTAATTTCATCTAAGAACAATCTTAAAGCAGTTGTCATGCAAAATTTTCATGATCTAAAAATGGTAACGGAAGTCAACAAGTGCGTTTTATCAACAAGAAGCTATATAGCCATCCAACATTATTTCGCCTATACTGGTACATTTAAACAAAATATGGCAATTGTTAATTTAACAGTTATAACATGCCTGTAAGATGGCATTCGCAGCTCATGTTGTATCTTCAAGAAAAATATCCAAGAACGAATAAACATTTCGTATAGAAATCTAAATCAATAAACAAGTTATTCGACATTTATAAAGTGCACACTTATATGATTTGTTAAGTGTTTTATCGGCATGTTCCAGTGTGTGATTTTTAGGATCGTTGGATGTCTGTCGTGCGTCGTGCGTCGTGCGTCGTGCGTCGTCCGTCAACATTTTCTGTAAGCAGCATCTCCTCCTATACCACTGAATGGTTTTTGTCCAAACTTCACAGGAATGATCCTTTGGTGGACATGTTTTAAAGTTGCATAACTCGTTAGCTCACATGAGCTAAATATAGATTTTAAAAATATAAATTTTGAAATTCTTCTTGTCCAAAACCCTTAGATCTAGAGCTTTGATATTTGTCTAGTGGTCCTTTTACAAGATTGCTTCAATAAAGAAAGCAATGATCATTCACTTTGTATCTTGGTTAATAATGCCTTTGACAATTCGTAGCTTTTTCGCTAAGACTTAGGAATTCGTAGCGTCTGCATGCGTACGAAATGATTGATAAAACGCTCTTTCAATCGTAAGAACGTCGTAAGAAAATCTTACGAAAATGTCTTGCGTAAGAACGTTGATAAAACGGGCCCATTGTGTGGTTTCTGGATTTTACTTTATGTAATATTTGCGATTTTATTGCATCTATAAGGCAACATCAGGAGGTTACTCGCAAATCTAATACGTACCAGCGCTATCATTTAAAGTTTGCTCATATCGAACCAGCTTTTTTCTATATGACACTAGTGTAGGTAATTCGTGGAGAACTCGCTTATATTTGGTATATATGTGATAGATACCTCTGCATGTATGTATGTGTGTCTAGTAAAGATGATCCAGGCTCAAGTTGTTTTGCGTTTAGAACTTTACTTGATACACACTATTATTTGTGCTTCCTTGCATTTATATTTTGCATTTGTAAATTTGAAATGTAATGTATTGCAATAAATAATTGTATCCGTACATAAATCAAATTAGTAACAGTATATCTGGTAAGCATCATAAAGATATCACCTCAAATATTTACATTGTACACGTTAAAGACACATGAACACTTCTGGATGCATGATGTTTTCTGTATATTGCACCATCATCATACATATAATATAACCGAGGCAAAAGGTTTGCATGTATATCAGGTATTGTAAAACATATAAATGTTGTTATACATAGTTGCCTCATAATAATTATACTTTAGTCTATATGTTGCTTTCATTTTATTGTCAGATTTCACATGGGTGACTGTTTTATCATCAATGGAATCCAATATACATCCTAACCATACTTGTATATGACTGCAATTCAACCAAACCACATTGAAGACTGTCTCACATGACCTCTCCTGGAGTTTAGGTACAGTCGTATTCGTATGGTACTATGGACTGGTTCTATACATCATATTGTGGACTGGTTCTATACATCATATTGTGGACTGGTTCTATACATCATATTGTGGACTGGTTCTATACATCATATTGTGGACTGGTTCTATACATCATATTGTGGACTGGTTCTATACACAGGTAACTGGAATGTTTATGATTATACAGTTTCAGACAAAAGTCATATCAAATTATTTTCTCCAGTTCCCAAATTCGGAACTAAACTGTGAATACAGTATTCTAGTCATTTGTATATTCATATTCTAAGTGTAGTTGTTGATGAGATACCTCCTACAGGAAGAGTACCTTTAACATCTCCATAAAGCTGCTTGAACTATTTTATGTGCAACATTAATCTAAGTGTGCATATACTTTTAGAGTCCTATTGTTCAGGTTCACCCTCAGCAAGCCGGTTATACGCTAGGACATTTCTAAGAGCACCACGCAAAACCGATCATTCCAAACAGCCTTAACGCATGATTTCCCGCTCTGTGGTTGCAGCAAACGTTAGAGCCAGGAACCAAATTTTAAGAAAGCTTAATTAAATGTGAATGGCTAACCATTAAACATTTTTTTACAAACCTATGATTTCTTATCGTACAGTGTACATGGAGTTTGGTTGTCTGAACGTTTTTACAACCCTGGTCTGTATTTTAATGAAACTTAATAGGAATAAAAAAATATGAAACGTATTTGGGCATATTGTCAGCATATTCAATTTGGAACTAGATTGCAGAGTTGCTATCCTTTTTGTCATACATACCGTTTGCTATGCTTCCGCTTAATAAGTTAAGTTACGAATGAGATATTTCATTCAAATATGGTAAATTGGAATGAAATATAAAACATTAAAGGTTGAGGATGCTTTGAGGACACTGCTACTTTATGCCGGACAACATTGTATACATTAGCCAGTGTACGCTTTTAATTTACTTGCGTACCTACCGTTACGTACGCTCCACACAGCGCTTTGATTCCACTACCGTTCCATTCACCTGAAGGTATCGGAATAAGCGCCCGATGCTAAAGGAGAGTAACCGTTACGTTGCAAGCTAATCCTGAAGACTCGCTAGCTTTTTTTAGCAGAAAACTTGTTTTGTTATATTAATTATTTGTGTTTAAAGATTTATATACTCAGTACATTTTAAAACGCACTTTTCTTACCAACCATACTTTTAATTTCGTTTTATTATTTTTGAAACTCATTTTGTATGAAAATACTTGTCCATTGTGATGTTGCGTACGTGTGCAATAATAGCCTTTCATGTTATTTTCTTGTATCCTACAAGTCAGTCAATGAAATTTTAGAAATCCCCCAATGTGTGTTATCTAACGTACTAAGTATATATTATGTAAACATTAGTACTACATATCTATCAAAGACTTGCATGTTTGTCTGTACTAGTATAGTACTACTATGTGTTTCTAATCATCACCATTTTAATCCAATTTCTTTGAGATTCAAACATGAGTATGAAATTTAAGAATAATTATATACTCAGTACATTTAACAACGCACATTTCTGTGTTTTAAAACTCATTTTGGTATGAAAATACCCGTTGATTGAAAGAAAAGTTAGCGTTTAGCATTGCCTAATATGAAACAATATAATGTTAAGTTCTTATCTTGCATCCGTAGGTAAGTTCATGACATTTGAGAAATATTGTCATTATAAGAAAACATTGAAAATATTATTTTCTTTGCTACAGAAACAGAATAACTATGTACACATGTTTAGTTATTATGAACAATGTAACTTTGCTGGTTATGGGATATAAACTAACCTCAATTCCTTGGAATTGCTACAATGTATATTTTTTATTAATTACAGGTCGATACTCCACGAGACACAAATGTTGGTGCAAAGTGTGTAGGAACCATCTTAGGTTGAGAACTACTTGGTGACATTGTGATACATTTGATACTCTGCAAATTATTGATACTCTTATAGACCAAGTTCTCGGTGCGATTATTCACTCATGTGATACTGTGAGTACAACAGGTTCTTCTGTTGCAGTGTATTCTATGATTGGGCATAGTCTGGGTGAGAGGTTTTCTCAGAGCATCATACACACAGACACTTGGATTTCAACGTGTTGTGTTCTAGTGATAAGTGTTAAGACAAGACATGTGTGTAACAGTTATACTCAAACACAGTCGGGCGTCATTTCATTCGAATTCATCTGGTCCGAAGTTTTATTTCGAATAATACATGGTTTCGAATGTCCCATTTCAACTTGGCGTACCTAAGAAGATACATCGGGACTTGATATTTATTTCGGATAATACCATGTATTCGGATAGAGGGTTGTCGAATTAACGAGGTCTGTATGTAAAATTCCATCATGCAATATGAATACCTACTAGCATAACTGTGCAAATTTTTTATGACAGTAGCTATGACAGGCTACTTTTTTACCTCGCTGTATCAAATTGAATGAAGATTCTAATTGGCACACTTCGGTCATGCTATTGACACTATGCATGCTATAACCATCATGTATAGTGTGTATCTGAGAGCCATTGGGATTGTATGGCATCTGTCTGTCCGTCGATCCGTCAGTCATCAACTTCACCTGAACGTTTTTGTGGAATTCAACTAAATTTCCAACGAACCATCCCCAGTTAATCATAAATTTAATAATCTGCAAATGCTGACAGGGTAGCAACGCCTTAGCAACGTATATACTAAGCTGGAAAATAATGTGATTGTCTGTTTGTATAAGTATTTTAAAACACAGATAATTCAGTGTTTGATTTTCTTCATTGATCATTATATAACCTTTAAATATTGAATACATTGAAGACAATTCAGGTACAAGAAATTACTTAGATTGCATACTAATTAGCTTTATAATGTATTCATGTGTACGTGGTACATTAAAATAACATGCAGCGAATATATTCTCAGGAATCATATAATAAATTACACAGTGATACAATACGCGCAAAGTTACTTCATAAACTATTGTTGATCCCCACATAATATTATCATGCGAAACCAAAACAATGCACTATCTTTACAGATAAAATGACACCAAAAATGAAATTGTGTTTGAGGCGATACAAGTTGATATTAGTTGACAACCTCAAAGCAAATGTTTGTGATTAAGTTCGATTATGCAAATTATCGTATGAAGTATTCTTTGAAGTATGTGACATAATTGATCTGAATATTTACTAAAAGATTAAACAAAAGGATTTTATAGTCTGAACTATGTTGATAATGAGATTGAGATATAATATTGCAGATTATTCTCAATTGCTTTCATATTTTCACCATCACAACAATATCGAATATTTACGGAGTCAATTTACACTTAAATACTGATGAATACGTTACTATTGTAGTCGCAGATACATCGTCAGTATATCATTATAAATAAGGAATTACCACAGAAAGAAAATATTTATTATGATTGCTCGAGTATCACATTATATACCAGCCTAATATATATCTTGTCCTGTCGCTATCGTCATCGTCGTTGTTGAGTGGCTTATCTCTCAGACACAGACATAGAATTGTATGTAATGCTTCAACTTTTCCTGAGTTAAATTTGACCAGGAGCATCCTCTGGTGGTTGGGATTCAAAATGATATAAATAAAATTGTAAGAGATTGATCCAAACCATAGAGGATGCTTGCATAATTTCATCACATAGTTCTTGAACTGAAGATGTAAGAAAACAATTTGTTTATTGCTCTCAATGTCCTGGACAAGTTGCAGCACATAAGGAGTATGATATATGACTGACAAGGTTGTTGTAATGCAAAAATGTCGGGCGGGACTTTTGTTGTTTTAGAGATGCTAGCCTGCAACAGCTGGCGCTTCAGTACAAAGTATATTATACTTACATGATATGTGTGCGAAATTGCTACATGCCAATTTTAAGAAGTTTTTCAATTTTGAAATGTACATCAATGTATTCATTTTACTGTACAAGTTGGGCGTGATTTGAGATGCTAGCCTCTAACAGGTGGCGCTTCGATACAAAGTATATAATACTTATGGAATTTTGGGCGTATTTCTGCGTGCCCCAGATTTTTTTTTTTTTTTTTTTTTATTCAATCCTTTCTTTACCTGCATATTGTGATGCTTTAATTATCCTTGTTTTTTGACTTTGTAAATGTTATCGTTAAACAAGTTGCTCTTTACTTTTATCGTTGATTCTTGTATTATTGCGTTGATTTCATCGTTGTGCGTGATTAGATTTATATATCAATGTTGTAAATGTCTTTATTTGTTTTTGATGATACAAAACTGACAATCATCATTATTTTTACTTTTATTGAACTGTACAGAAACACTTCAATACATTGTTGTTTTGGTAGTTTGCCTTTCTTGTCAGTCTGAAAACAGAGAATACAATAAAGTATTAATACATCAACTTTTCGTTTGTTATTTATCCGTTCACGAGTTATCTCCCTTTATCCCTTCTATATATGTTAAAACAGTACAAGGACTCAAATGCATACATGTAAAAAACCTATTTTCTGTCAGATAGACATTATTTGTAAGACTATAGGTTGCCTGAAGTCGAATGGGGTTCAAGAAAAGCAGTCGTTTGGAAATAAATGACATTTTCTGCACAATTTTGATACCTACCAACTGGGAACGTATGCGTAGGACATTTGGCGGAAATAAATCAAGCAATTATGTTGAAGTTTTACCTTGCAGCCTTTTGTGAACCATTATATGTGCGACTTTGAATCCCTCACATCTTGGGACAACTCATTTTGTGCGAATTCCTTTTCAAATCGGTAAGAGTTATGGAAAAATACATTGTCAGCCATTGAGCCCCAAGGCATTGCATCTTTATTAGGTCACGAACCAATTTTGAATGCTTACAACCTCAGGATATTACCAGCAAATTCGGTTTCATTCCATCCACCCAGTCGTTAAGGAGATGAAGTACTGGCAGACAGACATATGGTTGGCGGATGCCGCATGATTCCAGGTGTTTGAAGGTAATATTGACAGACATACAGACGGATAGATAGACGGATAGATGGACGAATGACACATGAACACTATTTAAACGGCCATTTTGGACATGTATTTCAATGCTAAGGACACTCTGCCGTTGCGTTATTGCCGCCAATGTTCATAGGACCAAACTGTCGTTACAGTCACTAACTTTGCAATATGTTTTAAATTGATTTCAAATGACGAATAATTTCTTGAGTTCCCACCTTTAAGTTATTGTTTCAATATCCCGTCAAGAATTGCTGTTCTACGGTCTGTGCCAGTATATCTGAAATATGTAATGTTTCATTTATCAAATTGTAATTATGCATTTCTAATGTGTTTCAAAGTCACAACCAGTAATAACATCTTTAAACAGTCAGGAAATGATATAATTACTGACGATTTTTTAATCATAATGGCTGCCTTCTTTAGGCATTTTTTACTCTGTTGAACTATGTCAAAAACGATATGATCTAAGAAGTAAATTAAATGCAGTATTACATTAAATGTGTGGACTAAACGACTGAACAACAAATAGAGAGGCCTTAAAAATGTTCCGTAGACTTGATTTTAGTATATTGAAAATGACAAGACGTATACAGAAAGTTTGAAATCAGGTTTGTGTAGTGACCATATCCGAGTATTTGTGATAAGTCCAAACAAGTGTAGCATATGTGGTTTCTAATCATTATATGAATTAATAAATACGCCTTATTTCCAAACATTTATCCCTGTCCTACAATGCTCTGACAGAGAAATAAGGCACAGTAGTAATTATGAAGGTATTCCAAGAGTCAGTTATTTCATCAAATACGATGTATACCTAAAGTGAAATGAAGGGAATAGCTATTTCCTATTAAGACTACCTAATAGATCCATCATGAAACTTTACACTTATAAGGTAACCCAGGTTTATGGCATGTAATGTTACAGGAACCACAATATTTATTTGTCTGACCAACTATGTGATTTTATATGATAAACTGAAGCTGTATCATAGAATTATAAGCATTTAATGAGCGTGTTGCAAGTAAAATGAATTAGGTAAAGGCATATTTGTCATAGTTTACATCGAACTTGATCTCGCCATTTTGAGAAACCTGTGTATGGAAGCTATGTCACACATGGGTACAGTCAAAGGCAAAATGGACAACAAACGTGATTTGTTTATCTAATTTCTCAAAGGATAAGAGGAAAGTGTGTGCTTCATTTTCACAATTAATTGCCCTTTACTGCAAACCACCAAATTGTTGTCATTCTTCGAATGAAAGAGAACATACTTTCCCTGTCATAGAATGTAGAACAAAATTACCTACATTAAACAGCAAATGAATGGATATTGAATTATATATTGATAATACATTCTATTTTCGAAGCTTATAAATTCAAAACTAACATGTACAACAATCTTTATCCTGAGAGACATTTCAAAACATATAGGGTAATTTGAACATCTTAGTCTGACACCCAAAACATTTAAATATACAATAAAACGTCACTGAAAGAACAACTCAATAATAAGGCCACCTAAATATAAAGAACCAATTTTCAAGTCAGTATTATCTGTATTATCATTATTTAACCTTGATATTAAGATGAACTCAGTAAACAGACCCGTTTTCAAGGGTCCCAATGATGGCCGTTGTGTTTGAGGCTTTACCGTAATAACTTCAAAATAATTATAAGAAGATATTACTTCCCCAATACTGTGACGTACGGAGAACATGACCACACACATTACCAGTCATGTTTTATTGTATAACATTGTGACGTGATGAAAAACTCTGGTATAACGAAGGATTCTTACCAAGATGGTATACAAGTTTATTTGCAAGGAACTTCACATACAGATCCAAGTTGGACGTTGACTTTACAAGTACAAGTGTTCTCGTCAGTCCAGTCAATTTGTCGAACATTCACTAGTTGGGTATCATAACTGTAAAAAGTGTTGTCCACACTGGTTAATGTAATGTTTCGTTTGAAAACCATTGAAAACACGGAACTTCCTTTATAAAAATAAAAAGCCATCCTATATTGTATCACATACCAACAAGAGGTTTGCTTACAAATCGGCACCCTATTGTGCACTCTCGATGATTGTTTCTAGTGTATCCAACCAGTGCTTGCACGTAAATCAGGGATTGTCAAAACCAAATAATGTAATTACCTTAACTATACCGTGGAGTATAAAGGTAATTATTTTGTATACTACGTTAATATTTACTATCGAATGTTGTTTGATTGCATTTAGTTATTTTGTGCAAAACTCTACCTTTTGTAATTGAAATTCACATCATCGATTATATAACTTTATGAAAACCACCGTATTGCAAATCTGAAAGTAGAAAGGTTACATACGAAGTTATTGTACAACGGGTCTATCGTCTCTTCAAATATTGTAAATGTTAACTTAAATAAGGTTCAGACTTTATCAAACGATTCAACCGTAGAAACAATCGTAACTCCCTCTACTGAAGATGTACACCCAAATATACAAAGAATCCAGTATCAGTCATTGTATATTATGTATATATTGCGAATATGTATTACATGGCAACAGTCAGCCATCATTAAAGGTATGGGCAAGAAGGTTGCGTCTGAGGTTAATGTAGAATGACTTTGCAGAATCGTGATTGGTTATTTTCAAAACTGACTTCAGAAACAACTAATCATATCGTTGAGATTTGAGACTGGTAACCAATTTCGGACTTATAACCTCAGACTCTGAATAGCTTAGTAGAGCCAACATTCTTTCGGCGGCATATAAGTCAAGTGTTAAATCCAAACATGTGTTGCTTATTATAGTCGAGCGATACCAACCCATTTCACTAAATATGCACTTTATCTCTTTACTAGGAATGTTAAAACTTGGCAATCATATGTTAAGCCAATTTCCCAGGAATGAATTTGAATTTATGATCGATGACAACACACTGGAAACTGTGTCCACATACCAAGTACTCAAGAGTTATATTTAACGAAAGAACGAGGTTTCATCCAATATAGCGTAATCACTTCGACAGGCAGCTGGCCGTACACTGGGTGGGATTATAAACAATGTTCACAATCAAAAATACTTTAATCCAAAGTTATATGAAAAATGGTATACGTCTTGTGTGATAGCAATTCGGGGACTACTGTTCCTCGGTCTGGGGATTAAAGACAGTTATCAACAAGTTGAGAATATCCAAAATAGAGCCATTATATATATTTTCTCGGGGTTCATTGTTTGACAGCTGTTCTTGCGATGATCGGCGATACCGGGTAACTTCCTAGTGTACATGTATATAGACGTTGGGGAAACAGGTTATGCATGTTGAACATACAAGTTGTAATGAGTTAGGATCGCATTACTAAGAAAGTTTTACTATAGATTACAACAAGTGCAATAGCAATTAATCCTATGATATCAAACATGTTATGACAACGCTGGGATTACCTGCTCGTTATGACAATAGAACAACCATAAACTTATCACAAGCACAGTGTATATCAGTCGATCATTATTCTAATATCTGGTCATTGAACGTTAGAAGTGTGCCTAAATTGAGAACTTGCTGAATTCTAGTGTAAGATTAACATGACATTAAACTTAACTAAATGTGAACGGTCTGTTTTATGTCCGTTCAGGACAGAGGAATCCTATCTTTAAGAATTGAGACAAGAAGATATACTGGACAACATATTTATCAGAAAACATTATCAGAGACTATGTAGACTATGTTTAGAAAACTCCGTTGAAGATACAACTCTGTTTCATTGTGATATTTATAATGACCTTCGTCGGCGTACTTTCTGATTTATTTGATAATAAGGTTGATATGAATATTGTTGACGTATTTATACATATTCTATTCTAACATCCAAGGAAATGATACTTACTTTTGAAATGCAGAACTTCAGTTAGTAGATCGGAAGAGATCCAGAGCAACAGCTCTACCAGTAATAAGACTTCTAACGTAAATATACACGCAGTACGCAGCTTGATTTCTCACAACAATGTGGTCCATGGAATACTCGAGTCTGAAAACAAAGAGTGTCAATCTGTCACAAAATTCGCCCTTCCTAAGTCAGAACTCAGTGCTAAAATGCGCAGGAATATCACAAGAAACACCAGTCTCAGTTATGAATCGCTGTCAATTGAATGCCTTCTTAGCATAAAGTATTTTGAGAGTAAATACATCCATCTAGATAGAATCCCTGATGTTATGTATAATGGTACACAGTCTGGGTTTTCAGTAATTAAAGGGACGTAACTCGCGAGTGAATGAGACAATATGGCTAGTTATCGAACGTGGCAAAGATATTATGCGAATAACCATTTATACACAGGTTGGTGAAGATTGAAAACAAACCATGTTTGAGACCGGGACAAGGATCATTTCTTCAAATTTTGGATAATCAAGGGCGATGATTCCTAAATGACTGGGGCGATCTGGCTGATTATCAAGCTTGCCCGAGATATTGTGCAAATAAAGATTCATACCAGGTTTCGTGAAGACTGTTAATACAGTCTAAGTTAAGACTTATTTGGGCAAATATTGGGAAATCGAAGGGCCTTAATCCAAGAGAAACTAATGTGGCCTGGCTGGTTATCGAAATTGGCCGAGATATCTTGGCAATAAACATTATTTCCCAATGCAGTGAAGTTTGGATAAGAACTGTTTAAGTAAGAAGAGCGGACAAGGCTAGTTTTTATCACATTATGACAATCAAAGGGCCATAATTCAAGAGTGACTATGGCTATGTGGCTGGTTATCAATATTGGACGAGATGTATTGTAAATAAACATTCTTACCAAGTTTAGTGAAGTTTTAATAAGAACTTCCTGAGTTAGAGATTAGACAATGCATTTGTTGTCATTTTTGGTAATCAAAGGACTGTAACGCATGGACGATCTGGCTGGTTTGCGAACTTTTTATGACAATAAATATTTGTTTGTTCAAGATTGGATAAAAACTGCGTAAGCAAGAGAGCAGCCGTGCGTTCGGTTAAGGCTAACACTCGCACGAGTAAGAAACTGTGCACGCATTTTGCAACCGAACGCTCTGTTTGCCAAAAAGTACGCACCCACTGTGCGCCCACTCGCTCGAGCATCTCCGAGGTAGCTAGCGAAGGGGCGTGTACTTTTTGGCAAACAGAGCGTTCGGTTGCAAAATTGCGTGCACAGTTTCTTACTCGTGCGAGTGTAGTTTCTTACTCGTGCGAGTGTTAGCCATAACCGAACGCACGGCAGATAACTAAGTGGACGCCACCGCCCACACTCTCATCCGCCGCATGTGAATTCAAAATCTTTGACGATTGATTTTAAATCCATTCAAAAATGGATAACATAACAGTAATGATATAATGAAGAAGTTTATTTGAAAATATAAAGACAAATTGTCACAAACGGAGCAAACAAAATTGAAACAAACAACCAATCACATGCTGGAGTTTTGAGACTGGTTTCCAAGAACAAAATTAAGTTTGTATTTGTTTTCTGATACAAATGTTAAATACATTTGTACACTGTATTTATTTATTTAAATGAATGTCCCCCAAATGCAATATTACAGTTTTTACTATTACTACTACTACAATAATAATTAATATTAATTAAAGTTAATCTTAACATTAATAATTGCAGTTATTTATTAAATATAATTGTTTGTGTTCATGTGTACCAGCACAGACATAAAAATGCATTTCATATAGTTGAAACATCACCATTGATAGAATAACACACTACTTACTTTTTATCAGTCGCGCTTGTTTGCAGTTGTTAACTTTCTCCATTTTCCGCTTTGCATCCTTGTCTCCGACTGTTCAATTTTATTCTTTCATTTTCACAAATAATATAATTATAAAACTTCTAAAAACATATATGTTAATTGTTTCGTCTTCACCTGGCAGTCACTAAATTCAACTGGAAACACGGGTTATTTGGCGGGCTTTAGTCGTTATGTATACACACAATATCTCGTTCTATCTGCTATATTAGTTGATGTTATTTTAACTGGTTTTGGTGTGTATTAATAGACCACGAACACAACTCGAAGTATTGCATCAGTGGCGTATCTGTCTGGGAGATACCGGACTCAGCGAAATGGGAAAATCAAACAAGTTCTGTGTTTGTGTTGTATACATATGTGATGTATACATATAATTATGTTGGACAGAAATTGAAATATAATCAATGATTCACACATGTAAACTTATATAAATAGAGGATATTTGTGTGTTCCGGTGCAAGATCGAAAGTTATTTCACCGATGGAACTCCGGACGAAATATGTTAACGTGTGGCATGATGGTCACAAGATGAGATAACTCGAACATACACCGAAACATACAAATATCACATTTATTTCATGCTTTAATATATATTTACTTTTTTTACTCATTATTTACATCAAATATACCCTTTGAATGTATAACTATTTTACATGACGTCATTCATTTATATGACGTCATTATCGCTTTGATGATTTCACTGTTAATTATCGGATAATAATTCTCCGTGGTAAATCACCGGAAAGCATGAATTAAAATTAAATCTACCATTGTCCAGACCTTACGATACCTATAAGATTAAAATCAACAAAAAGCAAATTGTGTATTTTTAACAGTTTGACATGTTGATTTACATTGAAATGCGGTGCAGGTTTTTACTATACAGGAATACTTACCCTTCGTCGATATCGCACTTTGCACATAATGTAGCCATCAATCAACAGAGCAGCCATCAATCAACAGAGCAGCCATCAATCAACAGAGCAGCCATCAATCAACAGAGCAGCCATCGATACAGCTGATTTGATTCTTTTGAAATTGCCCAAACCATACTGTATAGAATAAATAATAAAATATAATAATGATTTAATCGATTATATGATTAATAAGTTGTAGACATAATCAATATTAATATGAACTTTATCCGCGCACATGTTTCAGAAAAAAACATGCATCCATGCACATATTCAATAATAAATGTGTACATGTCACTCAAAATTGTGCATCCATTATTGTATATTAACTCTGCAAGCTCTTGGTACGCCCCTGTCACTATCGGTAGTTAAGTCCGCTGCATACAGTATATCACTGAGATTCGACTACGGTCAAACTAATAACCGCATCTAGACTTTATTTTAATTGGATCATTTATTTAAAAAAAACTCGAATAACGATGTACGAGCTGGCTCGTTATTTGCCTCCAGATATGTATTCGCCGCGGACCCGTTTCGAATGTTGATGTCGGTGCTAGCTCTGGGTTAGATTTAAGATATGTATTCAAAGATTTAAGTCGAATAACAATGTCAGTCCTGACTCTGTATTCAATCTGTGTCGGTATTCAATGGTGATGTACGATGTTCGATTACCGCGCCAACTTCACTCACTTCCTTTGATAAGCATTATTATCTACAAAACACTCTCATACAAGTCCCAATTGTAATTAACTATGTATCTAGTTTTCTGAGATACATCCATACATATTCCGTAAAAACATGCTACTTTCGAAAAAAGAAGTCAAGATTCGAACCCGGGTGATCAGCAATGAGATTATGACGCTTATCCACTATGCTACAATGCCTTTTCGGAAATTAATGAGACAACATCTGTTGTGCCACATATAGTCCGTGACGTAAGCGACGAAGTGTGCCACATTTAGTTCACTTCTCTTTTAGGTGTTTTACTGAAACGAATATTCGAATAAGATAACAATATCAAAACTTGAAAAGGAGATAAACTGACCTATGTACCATAACTAATGTTCCTTAACCATTGCGAACAATTTTCTCATGAGTTTTTACTTTTGACAAATGTACAAATACATCATAGTGAGCATATATATATCAGCGCTTCGCCTTCTACATTGTACATGTTTTACCAATTTGTGGACTTTAACGAACCTCATAGAAATTACCAAATTTTGTGAATACGATACTTCTTAGTTACGACTAAAATCTGTATTGAAACTTGAAAGGCGCCAAACGTCACATGCAGATTAACATATTGTTACATTTTTGTCATCTAAAAGAGAAGTGAACTAAATGTGGCGCACTTCGTCGCTTACGTCACGGACTATATGTGGCACAACAGATGTTGTCTCATTAATTTCCGAAAAGGCATTGTAGCATAGTGGATAAGCGTCATAATCTCATTGCTGATCACCCGGGTTCGAATCTTGATTTCTTTTTTCGAAAGTAGTATGTTTTTACGGAATATTTATGGATGTATCTCAGAAAACTAGATACATAGTTAATTACAATTGAATACCGACACAGATTGAATACAGAGTCAGGACTGACATTGTTATTCGACTTAAATCTTTGAATACATATCTTAAATCGAACCCAGAGCTAGCACCGACATCAACATTCGAAACGGGTCCGCGGCGAATACATATCTGGAGGCAAATAACGAGCCAGCTCGTACATCGTTATTCGAGTTTTTTTTAATAATCCGAAAAAAAAATCCCAATCAGAAGCACCTACGAAAATCGTCTTCTGGAGCAACCTGGTATATCTTTAAGCTCTTTGAATAAATCTCCCCCTTATTGTCCCTTGTATCATAAACAACAGTTGCTACAATAAATTTAGATTAGAACGCTTGTTTATATAAAATTTAGATATGAAAAGCCTGTTCTTTTAACTATGAAAATTCCCGAAATTCAAGTTGAAGCGATTCCAGTTTTCTCAAATTGGCAAATTTTACGACGCAAATTTTTCCAAATTAGCTAGGGTCTTTTTCCCGAAATGGACGGGAAAATGCCTGAATTCTTAACATACATTTACTTTTAGTGCTTGTGAATTGTAAATATTTCAGTTTGGACTGTAAATGGACTGATGATTGATCATTTATGAGCTTGATTAATTTGTATTTAAATTTTCATTTTTAATTAACCAAAGTATTCTGGCAAAACTAGTGTTGTGCACGATTATATTTGGTAAATTCTATGTAAAGTCAAAAGCTAGTTTTGAGTGCAAAATATCACCAATTTGCATCAAAGTTCAATGTCAATTAAATTTGATCAGCTCATGATTAGCGGCTGATTTTGTTAAAAGTAAAATACTTTTTCATAGCATGCTATGTCTGCATCTCAGATTTTACCAGCTTTATAATTACCTAAGAATTAAGCCTACAGAAAAGATCTGAAACATTTAGGGAGGTAAAAAAATGCAAACAAACTTAATACTTGGGTTCGTAGCAACTGATTCTCTCTCTTTTGGATTTGGAATCATAGCAACACACGCAATATAGGAAATTGAAGATAAAATTATTAATTGTTAAAACTAAACCAATACAACTTGCCTTGCTACGGTAATTAATACATTTTAGAGTTATCATTATAGCAAGAGAGGTGGTAAGGGTTGGTTGATGGGGAGGATGGAGGCAAACATTTATTAATCATGCTCATAGATTACCAATTAAGTTGATAGTTTGGTCAGGGAAAATTGGAATTTGGTCAAAGAAAAATCAGGGAATATTATTCTCTATGATTTGTGGGAACCCCGAGTTCGACTTCGTAACGTGACAGAACTCCGTATGTGGCGTTTATTGTAGCAACTTATTCTCTATAAAGAACGACATACTGGGTGATTGAGAAAAGAAATCGTCATGTGGTAAGATGTTTGGTCATATTGGTCCCAGGTCATTAGAACTTTACTTTTCATGATATTATAATACAATTATTCTCATACATGCTTTGTAGTTGTATAGATCATGCTACCTTTTATTTTTCAAACTTATAACACTAAAAACATGAAAAAAAACATAGATTATCACTGTACGCCTCTTGTTTCTGGTGTTGTTATTTTGGAATTAAAATTTAAAATGTGTGTGATTTTTTTAAAGAACAGTGATGGAACAATGAAGATTTGTTCCTTTTCTGTGTAGCCATATATTTGTTTGCAAAATTAAGCTTTGTACAATAAACTACATTTACTGGACTACATGTACAATTTGACAGTACCAACACTCCAATGTTTCAAAAAAATTACCGCGTAAATTAGAAGTTTATAAAATGTTGTCTAAAATGTAGATGTATTTAGCTAGAGCGCAAATAGTTTTCTTTGACTTTGAAGACTATCGAGTTTATGAATGGTTGGCCAATGGCAATAATATGGTTTGAGAAACTTCATTCTTAGGTCTCGACAAACTAATAGAAAGTGAAATTCTGTCTCGACTTTTCTCATGGTACACTTGACATACACAATCGTTGTTCTATTGGTGTGTTATCATATCTACCTGATTCTATACATAGGCTATGGGAGGAAGTTCTAAATCTAGATAATGCAACTCTGTGCTTTTTCTCTGAAATGAAATCAAGATATTTCTCAAGTTCGAAGTCATGCTTAAATACACAATACGTCTGTAAACGACTAAAATTGTTTATATCAGCATACCATTTTGTGTAAAACTGTATCAATAATCCTTTGTTTTATGGTAACAAAAGGTATATCTATATCGGACTGGTTAATCCACGCATACGTAAATCCATAGGTTGTTAAAATATCTTTGATACAAAAAGCCCAATTCTTCGCGTTATTTGTATTCCCATAATCAACATCTTCCTTTAACATTAAGTACACTTGCTTAACAATTTCTAAATCGTCAAACTGTATAATTTTGGTCCAATACTTTACCATTTTAATTTATACATGTCGGCTAAATAACCGATTTGATTGAACATCAAAATCGTTAAAATAAATGGATAATCAAATTAGTTTATCATGTCCTGAGGTGTGATAATCCAATTATAGGGGTGATGCGATTAATCATGATTAAAGATGATTACGGCTCCAAATGTTTTCCTTTTCGGCGTAATTTTGATCGGTAAATCGACCGAATTCTAGACAAATATTACAAACGTGTTTTAAATATAGCTATGACAGTCTTTTATAAAATGCTAAAATGGCTATTTTGGCTGTAATTTTGATAAAAAAACGGTCCAACCTTTAAACAAAATTAAATAAATTTTTAATTCGAATAATTTCAATTTAAAACTTGTTTAGGATAGCTACGAGGGTACCCTCTAAGGTGCAAAAAGAATTATTAAGATATCTAAAAAAAAAAGTTAAGTGGGATGGCTATGTTTTCCATTTTGGCCGTAATTTTGATAAAAAAATGTCATATTTTAGACAAAATTTTATAAACTTCTAATTCAAATAATTTCAATTTAAAACTTGTTAAGGAAAGCCACGAGGGTGCCCTCTAATATGAAAGAAGAATTTTCAAGATATCTAAACACATAAAGAAGTTAAGAGGGGTGGCCGCGTTTTCCATTTTGGTCGTAATTTTGATAAAAAAACGGTCCGACTTTTAGACCAACATTTTATAAACTTCTAATTCAAGTAATTTAAATTAAAAAATCATGTTTAGGAAAGCTACGAGGGTTCCCTCTAATATGCAAAAATAATTATTAAGATATCTTTAAGAATAAAGAAGATAGGGGGGTGGCCGCGTTTTCCTTTCCATTTTGGCCGCAATTTACGGCTTGGCCGCGTTTTAAACATGGCCGGTTAAACACCACTAAATATACGTGAAAATATGATCGGAACATAATTCTTGATTGAATGACCTAACATTTCGAGTCAGCGTTTACTCGCAATTCCTTAAATATTATGACAGTCGAATATAAAACATATTACATAAACATATAATAACATATTCCGTTTAACTTAGTCTTTCGGTCAGAGAGTTAAGAAGCAGTGTGTGACACCCGAAAAATCAAGCAAATCTTGTCCTACATTTTGTTTGCCGGCGACCTCCACGCAGCACGTAACTAGCGAATTGTAGTCACTCATTATACCATATTGTCGTGTAGTCATGCCTAGTTTACCAACTCAACAGATATGGAATATGATATTCCTTGGACCTCCTGGCTCAGGAAAGGGAACGCAGGTAATATGACGGTTATTTCCTAGTTCATATGTTTGTTGTCATACACAATTCGGATAATCAAAATTCGGGTAATTGTAAATAATAAGCTAATGAGCAAGGTGTTAGCTTCCCATAGTTTTATTAAGTGTTGACAAGAGCTTATTAATTAGCAAATGTTAAAATAAACCCAAATGATTGGGAATACCAATTCAGGAAATCTATATAAACTAATGCAATATATTTTACTATGTCAGTATGTGATACATTTTTAAACTGTTAATATCATTAACATTTCTTTTTATCACTCATACTTTATTTTGATGACCATACTTTTACTTCTTTTAACTTTCCTCAGCGGCTTGACGCGCACAACTTGTCTAAGTCCTCGAAAGAGGTTTGACAATATCGATAGATAGATAGATAGATACCTCATTACCTGTGTGACATATATTTATCCATCATGCATTAGATTGGAAACTTCTTACTATATCGATGTTGATTTGTTTGAACTCACGGGAGCAGCAAAATTTCTTCCAAGACCAAACCCGTGCTAAAGATTAGCGCCGTAATTGTCATATTTAAATATTCAGTCTTTATTTAATTTATACATTTTTATGCCCCACTCTGAAAAGGGGGGGGGGGCATATAGATTTGCCCTTGTCCGTCTGTCCATCTGTCCGTCCATCACAAAATCTTGTGTCACTCATATCTCTAAAAGAATATGAGCCAGAGTCATAAAACTTTACAGGAATGTTCACCAGCCTATGTAGTTTTGCACCTGGGGTTTCATGTTTGGCTGTGTCCAGTAAGTGCAAAGTTATGTCCCTTGACTTAGTTAAAATATGGCCTACAGAGTATGCAATCTTGTGTCACCCATTTCTCCAATACAATATGAGCCAGATTCATAAAACTTTACAGGAATGTTAACCAGCATTGGAAGTTTTGCACCTGGGGTTTAATGTTTGGCTGTGTCCAGTAAGTGCAGAGTTATGGCCCTTGACTTAGTTAAAATGTAGCCTACAGAGTATGCAATCTTGTGTCACCCATATCTGCAATACAATATGAGCCAGATTCATAAAACTTTACAGAAATGTTCAACGGCCTATGTAGTTGTGCACCTGGGGTTTAATGTTTGGCTGTGTCCAGTAAGTGCAAAGTTATGGCCCCTGATTTTGTTAAAATATAGCCTACAGGGTATGCAATCTTGTGTCGCGCATATCTCCAATACAATATGAGCCAGGGTCATAAAACTTAAGAGGAAGGCTCACCAACCTGTATAGTTGTGCACCTGGGGTTTCATGTATGATTACACCCAGTAAGTGCAAAGTTATTGCCCTTGACTTATCATTAACTAAGTTTTTTAACTAAGTTTTGATGAATTATAGTGTACCACAGGGATCTGTTCTCGGTCCAAAGAACTACATCATGTACACTAAACCAGTAGGTACAATCTGTAGAAAGCATCAACTGGATCATCATTTCTACGCTGATGACTCACAGTTGTACATGGCGTTCAAACCAAAAGATTGCGTTTCACGTGACGAGACACTGCAACGAATTGAAGCATGTCTTAAGGACATCTTGCAATGGATGGGGGACAATAAATTGAAATTAAATGCTGACAAAACAGAAGTAATCCTGTTTGTACCGAAACGAAATTCCAGTACTACCGAGAATCTCACCGTGAAAGTTGGTGAAGCTGTGATCAGACCCTCGTCGATGGTAAGAAACCTTGGTGCCATACTAGATTCACATTTAGACATGGACAAACATGTCAACTCTGTCTCCAGGTCGTGTTTCATGCAGATCCGACAAATAGGGCAAATCAGACAGTATCTGACTGTTGACGCAACAAAATCATTGATCAATTCTTTGGTAACATCAAGACTGGATTATTGTAATTCATTGCTATGCGGCTGTCCTAAGATCATCCTGAATAAGCTACAAAACATTCAAAATACAGCTGCTCGCCTCATCACTAAGACACCACGTTACAATCACATCACCCCTGTGCTAAAGGATCTCCACTGGCTACCCATACAATGTCGAGTAGAGTACAAGGTATTGACCCATGTTTTCAAAGCACTACAGGGAAAATCCCCTGGCTACATCAGAAGTATGTTGGAAATCTATACTCAACAAAGACAGCTTAGGTCTCAAAATGACTCTGTCCTTCTGGTTGTGCCGAAAACGAGGACTGTGACCTATGGTGATCGTTGTTTCGCGGCTGCAGCGCCGAAGCTCTGGAATGCACTGCCAACAGCTCTTAGAGACCATAAAACACTGCCGTCATTCAAGAAAGCGCTGAAAACGCATTACTTCACCAAAGTTTATTCAAACTGATTGAAGTTAGGGTCTCCTTAAAGGTAGTACACGTATTATACCTTTGGAGAAAGTTAGGGTCTTCTTAAAGGTATTACAACTATACCTTTGGAGACAGTTAGGGTCTTCTTAAAGGTAGTACTACTATACCTTTGGAGACAGTTAGGGTCTTCTTAAAGGTAGTACAACTATACCTCTGGAGACAGTTTCTAGAAGCAGTGGTATGTGACGCTGTTCTAGAAACACTCAATATGTTATAAACATTGTCTGATATTACATGCGGAGCATAGTCTTGTCGTAAAAGAGAGATTGTTGGTTTTCAGTGGGATGTCTTGACTCACTGGACTAGCGTAATGCGAAACATATAATGTTAGTACAAAGTCCTTGTCAGGTCTAATTGCAATCAAAACAATTTTAATTATTTATTTATTGTGATCTTTTTATCCATACTTTTATATGTTCTAATTATGATATTTTGCCTTGCATGTTCTTGTCCATTTTAAGTCGTTATTTTTAACATTGTGTTAATTGTGATTGTAAAGCACTTTTGAACGTGCAATTGCATGAAAAAAGTGCTATATAAATGTGGTATAATAATAAAATAATAATTATAATCAGTAAAGTTGTTCACTTCGTATTTTTGATACACATTCACAAACTATGAACAGAATAATGGCATTTGCTTTTGTGACAAAGGCTGCAAGTGGGGGCATCTGTGTCCTATGGACACGTTTCTAGTTTAATAATAAATTATTATATTTCGACAATTAAGAATTACCCACATTATTTTTTATTTTCAGGCAATGTCAATGACCGAGGAATTGCAGTCGAGAGATAAACGTGTATGTCATCTTTCCACAGGTTGGTCAACTTTAGTATTTGTTTTATAAATAAGCCATATAGAACATTAAAATAGTTTGTTTCAAGTACCTGTGCTTGTAATCAAAGAAGCCTTTTATTATTTTACTCAACACTTTTATACCAGTCAATACATTAAATCAAAACTTGGGGAGACCCAATAGGTACACTATGGTATCGATAGGCACAATTATGAATATAATTCCCCAAAATATATATGGGTTTTTTTTCAATTTTGGAGAAGGAATACATGAAATAGCTAGATGTTTATGGAGATACATGCCTGTGAGTGTATGAGTCCATACATTTATCCTATGTTTGTGATCATGAACTTGATAACCAGCGTTTATATTGAATGTAAATTGTTTATATTACAGGAGACATGCTGCGTGCAGAGGTTGCTTCTGGCTCTGCTCTTGGGAAAGAATTGAAAAGTGTCATGGATGCTGGTAGGTGACTGTCTCTTGATGATTCCTGTTAGGCCAAAACAAAAAATAAGTGTGGTTCCCCTTTCCCGACCGACCCTATTTTTTCCCCTCCGACCCTAACTTTTTTATTCAATATCAAAAAAAACAAAAACCCTACCTACCTACCCTATTTTTTTCAGGCATGTAACTGGAACCACACTTATTTTTTTTTGGCCTTAATAATGATGTTATTCAAAGAATAATGCGTTAACATAAATGTACATGTATGTTCTTTTCACTTTAATTTCTTAAGGCAGGTTAACATATTCTTTGTTATAAATGTTCGTAAAAAACTCCTTTTACATATTTGGTAAGGAATAACATTCTTGTTGATGAAAATATTTTGTATTCCGCTGAATTTGAAATAATTTTCAATAATTAAGACATTCAATTAAAAAAATTCATAGTCACTGTATTACTTTAGACATAAGCGGTTGAATGTGACAATTTCTGACTTTGAACAATATGATCACTGATCATTTATTGTATTTTGCAGGCCAGCTGGTCTCTGACCAACTTGTTATCAATTTGATCGACAGCAACCTTGGACAGACGAAATGTTCAGAGGGTTTTGTGTTGGATGGTTTTCCTAGAACAGTGAAACAAGCAGAGGCTGTAAGTACATCTAGCTATACCATAAGTGTTGTCCTTTCCTGAATTCCCAGTAGATTCATGGCGGTATAACCATTTATCGGCTATATTCGGAATTTTATAAATGTAAAAATTCCCAATAAATATGAAGAAAAAGTTTTGGTTCAATTTAGCTACAAATTGGCAAAGTTAGAGGCTTTTCACTCTCTGGCAGTTTATATAATTAGCAAATTTTGATTAATTAACCACTAAATCCTTTACTTTTATTCCTAAAATTTTGCTGTAATTTCTTTTTTTTTTCCCAATTTCTAAGTTTAACGCGAAAAAATCCCAATTTGAAGGGTATGGGTCATCTTCCCAAAATAGTCAAAATAAACCCTGGAACTATTTGGCCATTGATTAGAATTGGGATGGAGGGGTCAGATATGAAGGCAAAATGAGATGCATATTTGGTGTCACATGACTTGAAGTTTATCTGAGTATGAAAGTGTTGAGTTCTTTTATTTCTATTTTATTTATTCTTAAGTAGAATTTGTACAGATTTGTACCTGATCTGTAGGATGTGCCCTGTGTGGAGTCCTTTTTGATCACAATCTTTACCATCCCTGAATTTGGCACAAGTACTGTGTAGTTACCCAGGAAGCAGTCATCAAATGTGATAAGTATAAGTTGTAACCAAAACATACAGTTAAGTGCCATTTATTGGCAAATACAAATTGTACTAACAGTGGACAATACTTGTTGACATTATCTGTTTAAAATTATAAAATATTGCCAAAGGCAGCTAACTTAATTATATAATTATTTGTTGTATTTGTACAGTAGATTTCAAACCAATGTATAACAAGGTTTGTTAAAAAATTTATGTATAAATGTTCAATACTCTTACTCATTACTAATGAAATCATCAATGTTCAGATTATCAAACTAAATGAAAAAGTCATGTCTGCTTAAAAGCTAAAATATACTGCAGTTCACTGTTCTAGGAATTCAGTTTAGTGTAACTAATAGTATAGACCTCGATCAGACAGTGAAGAACCCCAAATATAATCAGTGGTTACATTTGACCCTGGAGATAACCTTTTGACCCTGGAAATTCTAAAAAGCCATATTTTGACCTCAAGGATTCTGGCTGAAGGGTCAATTTTTCTATAAACTATAGGTACTTGGGCTTTAAAATGATAAAATCCCATCATAATTTATCATAATGACCCTTGAGATTCAGCTCCTAGTGATGCTGCTACTTTAGATGACTAATTTCATGTTCTGTGCCTGATTAACATATTTCTAGGTTTAGATGCAAACATTTTGTAACATCTTTGTTATAGAAACTGAGTTTCACTAGTCTTGCCGGGGTTCCTCTGTGAGTCCATGTCGGAATAGTTTGCCAAGGTTTGACTGTGAATTATTATCTGTTTATGAGAGTTGGTGACAGTCATTTGTTTCAGTTTTTGGGGAAGTATGGTGGGTCCTTTTGATAGGGAAAATTTACAATAGGAATCACCAAATTTAGGTATTTATAAGGCTAAAATTCTAAATAATTTTACTGAAGGGACATTTTCTCCTTTGGGAATGGGGCCCAATATCGGCCCCAAATTTCCCATAAAAAAGATCAGGGTGACTATTTTGGTTTGGACTCTAGTAAGCACTGATTAGAAGCATTGGATAACTAGTTTGTCATGTAAACATGCTGCCATATTCAGCCTTAAAATGACATTGAGTAACATTATAATGACTGGTAAATTGTTCTGTCTACAAATACAGTAGAACTTCTTTAGTCCCAACAATTTTGATCTATGTTGTATATATTGTTTTAATATGTGTACCGTTTGACCTCCTTTAGTGCCTTATGTTTTGTGGATTGTTGTTTTTCCGGAGATCTGCGTGGGGAGGCACTGTCTTGTGTATGTGGCGTTCCCTGTAGTTATGTATTCTCTCTCTTTACCCATCTATAACTAGCATCTTATATCTCGATATCTTATAACAAGCATAACAGCTACTAAAACCATCTGATTTTATGAGCACATTGTTATCAGGGGCATTTTGCTAGACTCTATGACTCCTTGGGAAAACATTGTTTTACAGTATTTTAGAATTTCACTGATAAGGTCAAATCAAACTGTAATCAATGAATTTTCATGAAATGTTTGATTATTACAGTTGGATGGATTACTCGATAAGAGATCTACAAAATTGAAGTCTGTGTTAGAATTTAAGATCAGTGATAAGGAATTGGTGAGAAGAATTTGTGGTCGTATCGTTCACCCCGCCAGCGGTCGTATGTATCACGTAGACTCAAGTCCACCCAAGAGCCCAATGAAAGACGATGTAAGTGATTACTTATAGAATAGTTGACATCTTGTAATATATACCTAGGTATCACAGAATATTTGGTGGAAAGTTATGAAAGAAACAAATCTTTCAGTACAAAGCAGATGTGCATACTATTGATTGAAATGTTTGTAGATAATGTCTCCAATGGCAGGTGTGAAAATATGTGCTATTATGATTTTGGGTGCATGGTGATCGTCTTGAATTAAACCAGGTGTTCGAATAGTGCATTTCGTGTGATACATATCATTTTATAAAGAAATAAAGAGGAAAGAGATCGGGACCTGACATTTATTTCGGATGGTACCAGGTTTTCGGAAAAAAGGGTGTCGACTATGCGAGGTTCCAGTGTATCTGTGATTTGTCAAACTGAAATGCTATCATACCTGTGTCTGTGTTTTCTAGCAGAAGGAAGACAGAATATGAGGTGTACATTGTTTGTCATGTTTCTAAATTCATTATAGAAAAGCAGTTTGTTGCTTGTTCTTCAGAAATTATTGCTTTTGTTGGCAGTATATTGTAATCATTTTGAGATTTTGTCTGTTTCAAGATTGTCACAGCGCATATCTCCTCTAGCAGTACATTAAATACTGTGTTTGTGATTGTCATGTGGTCATAGACATTTGAATAAAATGACAGTCACACCTTGAAAGCATGGGATTACTTTATTCTTTTAAATTTATACTTTCATTTAACCAACATAGATATAAGCAGAACAGTGTCAATGTGTGAAATCAAGATATAAAAGAAAAGAAAAATATCAGAATACTGATTAGATATTTGGTATGACAGAGGTGGCTGTACTTTATAAAGGGAGACCACTATGTGGGGGATAGATCTGTTTTATATCTTCAGTAATCAAAATTCTTTAAGTTGATGCTTGTGAAAAGGTGAGCTATTTTTATGTCATTTACTTTCTTCCTCGCAGGTGACAGGTGAGCCATTGATCAGACGTTCGGACGACACAGAGGAGAAGTTGGTGAAGAGATTAGAAGTTTATGGTTCTCAGACAAAACCATTGGTTGATTATTATTCAAAGAAGGGTGTATTGTCAAGTATACTCGCTGAAAACCCCAAAAGTGTTGTTAAAGCTCAGATCTGGGGAGCTGTGGGATTAGAATTGTTGAAAGAGAAGAAGAAGAAGTTTTGGCAAAAGGGATAAACTGTGTAGAATGGTTCAGTATTTGATGCAATATGAATAAACTTGAACTTGTGGTCTAAATGTATATATGTATGCTTAAATTTACACGGACATGCTTAAATTGCATCTATGTCATCAATATGCTCCCATTGTTTCTTAATTGCCGCACATTCTGTTACGAGTTTAGGGCAATATTTATACATTTTCCTCTTTATCATACATAGAAATGTAGTTATATTAGTACATGTATTGCACTGAATTATATAATGATAATATACATATCAATGTTTCCAGCACAACAATGAGAGATTTTATAAAAGATTTATAATTGATTAACCCTGCTACATTTGTAAAATGTTTCTCTATGTAAGTCATGTTTCTTGCAACACTATCAAAAATCATGCTGAAATTATGTGTGTTGATTTAGTTCCCTGCAGTAATACTCATCTCTGGGGATAGTTGTTAACTTGCAATTGCTGGTCCCTGGCTGTATGACATGCACTGGAAACATTGATATGTATATTGTACTTGTTCTGGTTCCCAGCTTTAGGAAACATTGATATGTACATGTATATTGTACATACTCTGGTTCCAAGCTTTATGAGACATCGATATGTATATTGTACATACTCTGGTTCCAAGCTTTATGAAACAATGATATGTATATTGTACATACTCTGGTTCCAAGCTTTATGAAACATCGATATGTATATTGTACATACTCTGGTTCCAAGCTTTATGAAACAATGATATGTATATTGTACATACTCTGGTTCCAAGCTTTATGAGACATCGATATGTATATTGTACATACTCTGGTTCCAAGCTTTATGAGACATCGATATGTATATTGTACATACTCTGGTTCCAAGCTTTATGAAACATTGATATGTATATTGTACATACTCTGGTTCCAAGCTTTATGAGACATCGATATGTATATTGTACATACTCTGGTTCCAAGCTTTATGAGACATCGATATGTATATTGTACATACTCTGGTTCCAAGCTTTATGAGACATCGATATGTATATTGTACATGCTCTACTCTGGTTCCAAGCTTTATGAAACATCGATATGTATATTGTACATGCTCTACTCTGGTTCCAAGCTTTATGAGACATCGATATGTATATTGTACATACTCTGGTTCCAAGTTTTATGAAACATCGATATGTATATTGTACATACTCTGGTTCCAAGCTTTATGAGACATTGATATGTATATTGTACATACTCTGGTTCCAAGCTTTATGAAACATTGATATGTATATTGTACATACTCTGGTTCCAAGCTTTATGAAACATTGATATGTATATTGTACATACTCTGGTTCCAAGCTTTATGAGACATTGATATGTATATTGTACATACTCTGGTTCCAAGCTTTATGAAACATTGATATGTATATTGTACATACTCTGGTTCCAAGCTTTATGAAACATTGATATGTATATTGTACATACTCTGGTTCCAAGCTTTATGAGACATTGATATGTATATTGTACATACTCTGGTTCCAAGCTTTATGAAACATTGATATGTATATTGTACATACTCTGGTTCCAAGCTTTATGAAACATTGATATGTATATTGTACATACTCTGGTTCCCAGCTTTATGAAACAGAGATATATATATATATATATTGTACTGGTTTTGGTTTCCGGCTGTTTGATGTACGCTGGAAATATTGGTATGTAGATTGCGCATGCTCTGGGAAATACATTAAAATTTTGTTGTATTTGCGGGCTCAAATCTTGTCGATGTTTCTTTTTGCACATTGTACTTTGTGTTACATATTCATATTCTGCCATTATGGACATATATCATGTATTTAGGTAACATACACAACCATGCTTGTACATCTGTTGGTATACATGTATCTTTGATGTATTGTATCTGCTTTGTACTAAATTTTAATCAATCAAGATATTTAATGAATAATGTGTAGCATAAGGGCTCTAGAAATCCACTAGCCCAACGTCCCGAACAAGTGTTATTGTTGATTCAGGCTACCAACAGCTTAGTTGAAGTTAGTACCGGACAAGTTTGTTTTAAAGGCCTAAACTCTATGCTATATAAATGAACCCCACAAAATGGAATGTTACAACAGCAGGGTCCCCACGCTTCCTGGAAAACTGGAAAACTCCTTGATTTTTTCATGTCATTTTCCAGGTCTGTGAAAGTGCTTGAATTTAAAAATAAGAGCAAAAACGGGAAAAATTCGGGAATTTTGTATTTTCTGGACTCTCGTAATATTATTGTGTGCTTTAAAAAAAACTCACTTTAAACAGATAAAAAAAAGAGGCATTGCAAGCCTTCTAAAACTAGCGTCAGAGTGAGTTTAACATTTCCTTGTATATAAGTTCATAATTTGAGATTTAATTCTTAAATGTTCTTGGAATAAGTTAATTTGAAAGACATGTTGAATGAATAAAATAGCAGTACAAATGCTGTTTTGGTCTATGAATTTTGTGAAAATAACCTTGAAAAGCCCTTGAAAAGTCCTTGAAATCTTTCTGGGAAAAGAGTGGGAACCCTGCCAGAGTAGTTCATGCCCAACTAATTAACTGTAAATCCATACCCCATTCTATTCTCAGACAACTTACCTCCCATGTCTGACAAGTCTAATTCAACATGTGCACTAGTCGGGACAAGTGTATTCCTAGAGCCCTGAGCATGTATATTATGTATATGTTTCACTGAATTATATTTGAATTATGTTATGTTTTGAAAATGGAATTAAGATGTGAATGTAAAAATGATGCCGTCTGAAAAGTCGATGATTCATGTTGTATAATTATATTATACGCAAAATTTGATTGGTGCATTTGTTTCCCTTTTCTGTCTCGTGAGATTTAAATTGTTGACATTTGTAATGTCTCCGGTTTGGCATAATGAATTGAATCATACATTTTGACAAGCTTATCGTCTGATACTTTCTTGTATATTATATAGTTTACAATTTTGACCTGAATTCCTACTTTTGACTAAATTTTCTATGGATTAATTTTACTTCGGTTATGGTAACCTCCTGTTTACAAAGATCATATTTATTTGTTCAAGGGTTATTTTCATTGGGTAACAAAACATTCCTATGGAAGTTATGTACCATGATTTAAAGTAATGATTTCTGATGATAAACATCTTTATTATACTTTGTATGACATCACAATGTAAATATCGTCGATTCTCGGGTTGGGCCTGTTATGTTCTTCCGTGACGTTGGCAACCGTCATGTCATCCACGTAAGAAGAAGTTAATTCATTTCAGGAAAACTGGTTCGATCAACTGGCCACCGTATATGGCTGAAATGTTTTTTTTAAAAACAGCTTGAAACGCGATGAGACAAAATACCAGCCTAGGGCTTTAGGTTAGTGGGTTACCATATTGGTGGGATTTGTGATTTGGCATAATAAACAAATAAATGTATAACATTCCTTGTGTTCATAATTCATACTGTCACCACTGCTGCCATGTTACGAGGGGTGTTCGAAAAGTTTCCGGAGAAGTGCTGTATCTCCTTGAATAATAAATATTTGTAAACAACATGTTGACTGTATAGACATCAAAGTATAGTTAATTAAATGCATTGCTTTATTTTAATGTATTACAAATAACGCACATTCTATTGTCACTATAGCAACGTCATATGTCACTTTTCCCAAAACTTTTCAAACATCCCTTGTACATTTGTATTATAGAATGATTTGCATCTTAGATTAGAAATCATCTTTAGAGTGGTAAAGGCAAATATATGTTGAATTGTACTAATGAACAGAGCTGATTTTACTATTCTAGCAACAATATGATTGCATTAAATCATCAGAATGTTTGTACAGAAACCTGTCTCAAAATGTGGCCACACAAGACTTGAACATTGCCAGTTTTATTGTATATGTTCTTTTAACTTGATGTTAACTGTGAAGTTGGTACTGAATTATTTTGTTTTTGACCAAACAAGATGTATGTAAACATAGTTGATTTGAATGGTACGCTATTAACCATCCTTTTTGGGACAGGAAATGAATAAAGTAACCAATATGCAAATGTATATATCTTCTTAATTTGTGTTTGTTTTCAATATGATGAACCGTTGTTGTCCTGTCTGTTTCTTGACAATATCCTCGCTTGTTTCTGTGAGAAACTACGTTTATACACGACATAACACTTGAAATTAGGTAACTTGGAGTCATTGTTTAGTCTAGGTGGTGCCAGTGTTGGACTTTGTACATCAGTAAATGAATTCATGAGTCGGTATATTCTTAGTACATTTAATAACGCAGTGTGGGAATTTATAAATTTTCATCGACTGACTTATAGGATGCTAGAAAAGAACTTGACACGATATTATTGCATGTTTACGCAACATGTATGCTTAATTTCATGTCAATCAAAGTATTTTCATAAAGATGAGTATCAAAAATAATAAAATGAAATTTAAAGAATTATGGTTGGTAAAAAGTTTCGCGTTTTTAAATGTACTAAGTATATAGTTATAACATCGTTTTTTTAATAAGAAAAGCGTTCTGCGGCTCTCCATGCTTACCGATCAGTTCTTTAAAAGTTGCTTTGAAATGTTTCCAAATTGTAATGATACGTGCGTGTATTATTTAAGGTACAGTTAAGCAAAACCAGGCCGAGCTGAGACGGATTGTGTTGAAAACTAACTTCCCCACCCGCATAAGATGAATAGTTACAGCTTGACTACGTGAAATCTGGAGTCAGCCGACGTTATGATGTACTAACACTGACATCTCATTATAGATGGTCATGGTAGATACACGGAGTTAGTACCAACAATGTGATACAAAATGATGTGTAAGTTGTTGACTACGACCATCAGAATGGTATATAAGCGAAACAGCAACTGTGTGAAGAAATATATTTTTAAATGTAACACAAGACCTTTATTAAATGGGAATTTTATAAAACCATTCAAAAAGGTCCCTTCAACAGTCCTTTCATCCTTAGGATGTAGCTAACATGTCAAAAACAACAACACCAGCCCTGAGTTCAGTAAGGGTATATGAGCCTATCGTTTCGTAACGTTTTGCAATTTGGTTCCCGTGTCCAATATGATACGGTGTGCAAGGGATACAATACAAAACGTTCGCGACTGATAGCTGTAATTGAACGCAGGGCAGCTCAATATCTCGTGTATGTCCACCATTACAGGGTTGCATATCTGGTATGCTCACCGTGGGACCATATACAGTAAAACCTTGATAATAAGACCACCCTTGGTAGCCTTACAAACTGGTTTTAATATTGAGGTGGTCTTAACATTGAGGTTAAATAAAGATCAAAACGGTGGAAATGGACTTGAAAATTGTGTTCTTAATATCAAGGTGGTCTTATTATTGAAGATCCGTAAAAAACGCTCGAGATAACTGTCAGCGTCACAGACTAGTTGCCCCTTCACGGGCGACATGCTGTATGACGTCACTAAAGAAGAGTGACATAACGTTGTCAACGTCACAAATGAGATGACTTGGAAGAGGTCATGATCGTAGAGTAAGCTGATTGAATTGCCTAGGTGACACCAAGAGGTATAGTCTCTAAAAAGAAATATCTTGAAAAAAGATGGTCTCGGCGCAATTTGAAGGTTTAGATTTGTTGTGCAGCATAAAAATGCCTATATGTTACGATTGCTGGTAACTCCAGATCCAAAATGGATTTCGGTAAATTCAACTTAACATTAACAATAAGAGAATGTAGCAAGTAGAGATTTCTTTGTTTACGTTATTCGCGTACAACAAATAATGAACATTTTCCGTACTATAAAATAATACCGTAAAACTACACTTAGTCTTATAGACCACCTCTAGACTAAGCCGAACTCATTTAAAGGGCCGTATTTTTTATGGATCATTTCTCTTTTTTTCTTCCATACTTCTACTCGATTATAAGACCACCTCATGACTTCTAAAGACGGGGTTGTTACAGTGGTCTTATTACTGAGGTTTCACTGTATAAATAGCGCATTCCTTTATTATATGGCTGAAACGAAAGTCTCGTGGAAATATCAAATTATTGTCGCCCTTTTTCAATAGGAAATGTTGGTACGGCATGAAAAGAGATGGTGGATGGAAACACAGGAGATTGTCACGAGTTCTTTCCCTTTAGCCCATCTAGAGTTCTATCCTTTCTATAGTACATTGCAAAGGGGTTTGTAACAATTTCTACTTTCACTTGTATACTGTAATATATATATATATTACAGTATAGACGAACACAAAGTGAAAGTGAAAGTAGAAATTGTTACAGACCCCTTTGGTACATTGTATATGATTAAATAGTATAAGGAGTCCAACACTTGTCACACCTGACTTCTTTCCGCGGAGAGAATCCCACTTCAAACATCAAAATATAACCAAGATATGCATTACATTATACGCACAAATAATTGAATAATTTATCTTTAAAATGAAGGCTACTTTATGCAAATCCGTCAGGTATTGGCGAAGTTTTCCTTAGAACTGCATCAAAACATCTCGTCGATTTGCTTTAGAAAACCCGTGACAGTCTCGTGTGGTTTGAAATAATATTGAAGCCATTCGTTTGTTATTAGGTAACAATACCAGGCATGGCATGATCTCATACAGTCATCTAATATTTATATAACATTCGGATATAAATGTTGTATTGTCCTCATTGTACGCTATTAATCGAACAAAACAACAGTTGAATACAGTATGGAATAACATACTCGTTTTCCAATACTTGACTTTAATGCATCCTTTGTTGACAATGTCCCGGATTCTAGATGTAAAATAGCAGCCTGTCAAATGTATAATGTGACATTACTTAGGAACAAAGAAGAATTAATGGAACACAAACATACCGACCTTTGTGGTTTTTGTTTCATTGTTGGAGGATATCTTATATTACGTCATGTACTATGCAATTGATTTGTTTTTTATGTTGGTTGTCCGTGGGTTGTTATTGGAGACGATGTAATTGAACATGGAGGTAATTTTCAGTACACACGTAACGAGGGCTGTTCATTATAATATAGATCGCAGCTATATATCTGTACACAGGCAAACAATTCGTATTATTGTAGCATTGTATATAACTCTACAACGTGACCACCAATGATTGCCCCAAAACTTACAAATACCCAAGCATTGTTTAAAACTTTAGTTTCCGTTCGAAAACAACTAGATCGATCAATACCATGTTAAAATAGGGTGGGGTAGCAAATGTTTTCAAATACGTTTTATACTTATTAGACCTCAGTTTACACCACAGGAGATCGTCACGAGTTCTTTTCCTTTATCCAGAGTTCTCTGCGTATTTTGTTTAGAAGTGGCAAAGGGAGAGAACTCTATATGGGATAAAGGGAAAACACTCGTGATAATCTCCTATGGTTTACGCTGGGATCGCAGTGTATGAACCATATTTAAAGAAGGAGTGACGTATATGGGTACAACCATGGGTAATATAACACGTACGTACTCTGAATAAAGATGTATCAGTGTAGACACTCTAGTGTTGATTTTCGCCCTCTTTGCGTGTTGTGACGTCATAGCATTATCATCAAGAAAGAAGTAGAATATCCATGGGGTGCTCTAGGTATACACAACTTAACAGATAACTAGACATGCGGAAATACCTGTACAGAGACATCTACAAGTCTAGTAAAAATGTCTATAGTTGTGTAAAGGAACCTTAAAAAAACAAAAATGATATTGACAGTATTTCTGGTAGATTTAGACACCATAGATTGACGGACGATCGAAAACATCAATGTTATAATTCGACAAAAACTGTCAACTCTCTTGTCTTGTCAAAAGAATCGCACATGCCAAATGTATTACATTTATCCAACATGGTATACAAGTCTAAGTTGCAAATCCAAAGGGTACCTACGTATTTATATAAACATCTCGCTCAGATGTTATGATACTTCTTACTGTGCCGACTACTCAAACCATGCAACTCAATATTTGCGAGCAAAGGTTGTTACTGCGCTACCCAACCCACCACATTCACCGGATTCAGCCCCCCCGAGACATTTTCATCATTCAGAATTAAAACGGCTAAAATATATTCAGTGTCGCCGTTTCGACTCCCGGATTGCAGTTAGGCCTGCCCTTTTAGAGTATATGCCGGGAGTATCTATGGGGACGTAATGTATCTTGAGTAGGCATTTTTAGGGAGTATAATTCCCATTTTAGAAAAACAATATTTCAATCATAAAATTTAGTGAATATTGCATTACGTAATGATCAACCCTCGTATGACAGAACGTGATTTGTAGTTAGTGTTTAAGTTGAAGTAGTTTCCGTGATTTCAGCCGACGAAAACAAGTTTTGCAAATTGTTGACCAATGCACACTGTGTACGCAAACACGGCACTCTCAACTAATTTTGAATCGACCGTAGCTAGTGTGCTTTGAGCCAATGAAAACATGCTTTGCAAATTATTGACCAATAGATACTGTGTACAGAATCCCTGTACTCACATCGAATTACCTTGATCCATTGTCAGTATGGCTATTAAAAAGCGGGAACATTTCCGTGTATAAAATGGATAAAATTTGAAACTGAATGCTAATGAGGATTTGAATTATAATCCAATTTGAAATCGTTCCAGGCTTTTATTTTGAATGATTAACTCCCGAGACAAATCAATACACGTTCTGCGTACAAGAGTAGATTGTTATCATAACAATACATTTGTGGAGCTCTGTTCATAACTAATTCAACGGTTGGATAACTAATCATTCACTTAAAGGATAGGACGCATCACTACCGGAATACAATGTGATGGAACATTTTTGTCATGTGATTTAAGTGTGTATCAGCGTTTCAGAGACAGTTTCTACAGTGGAGGTATTGCACCATTTATCCTATCTTACGAATTTACAACATGAACCGTATGGAGCATTCGCATGACACTTTTGAACTGTCCACTGTGAATCCTACGTAGATATCTGGTGGACAGCAACAGCTAGGAGTCTACTCACCTTTTGTGTAAATCATGTAAGAAATGAAATAGAGAGTTATAGGTAATCGTTGTTGAACGTAAAATGTTGTGATGGCTTGTTTAGACAAACTTGTTTTGCTTTCTGTTGTTTCTGTAACATTATGGGCAACAGCCGTGAATACCAAAGAGTTAATAAAGAACTTCAATGTTATTCCTGCTATTCCTTCCAATACCACAAGTTTAGATGTTACGGCATGCTCTGGACAGAGGGCTTATCAGCTGAGCCTTGTGGATGTTCCAATGTCATGGACTGATGCCACCGAAACCTGCCGCATGATGAAATTTGCTGGCAAGTAAGAGAATATTTAGAGACTATTAATTACAACGGAATGAATTACACCTTCTGGCTTGGAGATATACGACCACATATACATGTTCGGAAGTGGTATCATTTTGTATACAATAAATGTAACGAGGTTGCAAATCCGAATTTTACGGTCACTGGCAACTTTATGGATGGCCAATGCTCCGTCATTCGCCGCGATGAAACAGTGCCACATGTTAACGAAAGACTCGCGATAGAGAATTGCACCCACACTCACCCTTTTGTTTGTTTTAAAGTTAATGGCAATATTTCGTTTTATGAGTACGATGGCTTTACAATCGATGCTGAGCCGTTGGATGGAGTATTGGGCACATGGCTAAACTTCACCGTCGACCAATGTTTAAGCACGTGTTTTGAAGATGAGGACTGTTTGGCATTTTCTTTTAACAGCGTGATAGATGAATGTGCTTACCTCAACAGAAACTCTTCATCAGTAATTAGTTTGAATTACACAATAGTTCGACATACAAATGTTACCCATTACGCAAAGGGTATTTGCAGTTTGGAAATCAGGAATTCTAGCAACATTCCAGTAGTTGCTAATGTTAACCAAACTGTTCCAAACTGTGGTATAGATGAAATCCCTCCTGGTTATCTCCCTTGCAATGATACCAACATGCATAGAGCATATGGAAACACTAGTAAGGAACATGAGCAGATGTCTGAGACTGAACTAGAAGAGATAATTACAGAACTGATTGCAAATCTTACTGTCAGTAAGAAGTCTACCGCAATCAACAAAAGAAAGAAAATATCAGCCCCTGATGAAAGAAAATCATCGAAAGCCTTCGGTGTTATTGGAATAACTTTTGTAGTTTGCACTTTCGCATTGTTTCCACTATGTGATATTTTTGTGCCAAAGAAGAAGGTGAAAACAGCTACAAAAAATCTGAATCGTTCTACGAATGAAAAAACCACCTTATAAAACAATCCATGTGTGCAGCTTTCTGGGATAAATAGCAAGAATGATCTCCCTTGATTAGCTGCTTTGTTAAAGCCGGTCCCTCTGATTGGATTGTGTCCCTTCCACGCGAAAATCATACCTGTCAAAATTTGTCAATAATCAATATAGGAGGTGTTGTAAACAATCGATCGATTTTGTAGAACTCGGCTATACTGCTTATGATAATATATTATACTGTTAAATGTGTAAACACAAAAAGGAACAGAATGTATTGTTTTCATTTTATTTATCTATTTGGTCAATGCATAATAACACGGAGATATTTGCTTTATCACGGTTTGTTTGTGTATGGTTACGAATGGCATGTGGCTTTTTGCTCATTAAGTTTTAAAAATAAAACAAGTGTTAACATTGCCAGTACAATCAACAACAAAAAAATGTAAAAAAAAAAAAATTAAAAAAAAAATGTAAAAAAAAAAAAAAAACGCATGGACCAATACAGCACATTTTTGATTTGACATGACACTATTGTGTTAATTGTTTTTAATGAAAGTGGTGTTATCTCCACTTAGAATTTGTCAATATGTTTTTATACAATAGATAATACTAATTTCCCCCAATAAAGCACTATAGACTTTTTTATTAAATTTACACTACTACTCATAATTTTGATAAATTTAAGTTGATAAATTAATGAAAACTAAGTAACGTGAAATTGAGCGATACTTTTAAGCGGTTTAAAACTTTCAAACTATGTTTCAACAGTCGGACCACGGTTATTCGACAACCTTCTATCCGAATACTCGGTAATCATTCGAAATAAATATCAGTTCCCGATGTATCTTCAATACACGTCGAATTGAAATAGGCTATTCGAAACCTTGTGCTGTTCGAAATAAAATTTCGGACTCGAAGGATTCGAATGAACGAGTTCCCACTGTATACTCATGTGATCATCCTTAATCACCTGTTTGCTTCTGGTGACCCTACGACCTACCGAAATTGGCCACGACTCAAATTGCTTTGAAGATTTGAGTGACGTCTGTCCGGTTCGTAAGTAATTTACACATATACAACAATTGATATCGGCCTATTGACTAAAATAAATATTGTAGGACATGGCTATGAATGGCATGGCATGGCATTATTAAAATGTTTTGGGCTCAACCGAATTAATATGTCTTTGTTATTTGCATATCAGTGTTGTGTAAACCAATCAAATCTTGAGTTAACCACTAAACCAACTTCATTTCAACCGAACAACGTTTGTAACTTTGACGCGGATTGGTTAACCTTTCGATAAAGGAGTACGTTACCTTACCGAAATCCACTGAATTTCGGTGAATTTACCGAAATCCATTTTGGATCTGGAGTGACCAGCAATAGTAACATCTCGGCATTGTTTTATGAACAGAACAGAACAGAACAGAATATTTATTTCGACGTGTACATTGTACATAGTCATCATTTACATATAAATACACAATATAAACACACATTATTGTAATTATCTATAAGTATATACTATACATCCAAATATATCAAAATTACATAATATACACAATACAAACACAAGTATATATACCATTTACATTCAAAGTTTCTTATAAACACAAATATAAATCAAAGGTCAAAGGTGATCAACACAAAACTTTTTTTTTGAATTATGTTAAGTATAAAATTATGAATAGAATTCTATGCATAAATTGAAACTAAGCAACATTATTTAATAAACTGTTTCTCAACATCAAGGCTTTTTTACAATAAATTGCTAACGGAAGTAGAATGTTTTTATCCTGGCTTTTCAGTAGTTGAATGAATTTAAACATGTTTGGTCTAAAATAAAAATATTGATCAAGGTATTGTTTTCTTAAGTTATTATACAACGGACAGCTGATTATAAAATGATATTTATCTTCAATATCTCTAGTATCACAAAAAATACATAGTCTTTCGTTTCTATCTATTCTATTTCTAGCGTATCTTCCTGTTTGTATTTTAAGGCTATGTGCTGATATTCTTAATTTTGTGATAAAAAAACGTAAATTGTTAGGTATAATATCGAGGTATTGTTCATAATTAAAATCTGATTTACAGTTATTGTACAATATCATAACTGGACTTATATTTTTTCTAACATGCCAACCCTGAACAAAACAGTCAATTAACCTCTGTTTAAAAACATATATAAAACAATTACCGTTAAACGTATCAGGTCGTTGCCATACATCGGCAAAACCATATTCACACAATAACTTTTTTACACTATACACCCAGTTGACTTTATTGTTTTCACAGTCATTTAATGATTGCAAGTATACATGTTTGATTATAGTATTATCAGTAGATAACACTTTAAACCAATATTTGATAATACGTACGTATCTAGTAATGAACAAAGGATAACGACCTAACTCACCATAAATACCTGTAGAGCACGTGCTTTTTCGGACGTTCAAGATTTGCTTACAAAATTTTAAGTGTATACGTTCTATTTCTTTAGATTTGGTGAAGCCCCATATTTCAGATGCGTAATTTAAAATAGAACCAACAAAAGCATCAAATAATTGACATAGTAGCCGAGGCTTTAGATTAAACTTCTTACAATTGATAACTAAGATATTCAATGCTTTCAATCCTTTCCCTATAATGAATTCTTGATTTAAACTGAAGTTACCGGTATAATTAAAGACAGAACCGAGGTAGTTGAAATTATCAACCACTTCTATATGTTCGCCATTATAATTCCAAGATTCATTATTTCTTAACCCCCCTCGTTTTCTAAACACTATTATTTTAGTTTTATTTATATTCACTTCCAAACCCCAAGTATTACAGTAACTATAAACCATATTCAAATTGTTTTGCAGTTCCTGTGGTGTTTTTCCAAATATTGCCATATCATCTGCGAATAATAATAAAATCAGAAGTATTTCATCAATAAATATTCCTGAATTACAATCACTTTGGAGGTAAAGTTCTAAATCTTCTACAAACAATGAAAATAAAAGCGGTGACAATATTTCTCCTTGTCTTAAACCAACCGCATATTCAAAGAAGTCTGAATATTCATTACAATTTCTTACACAAGATTTTACCTTTTGATACATATCACGAACAATTCTAAGCATTTTACCTTGGACACCAATATTAAACATTTTATGTTGCACAACAAATCTTAACCTTCAAATTGCGCCGACCATTGTTTTCAATATTTTTCTTGTTACATTTAAACGGGTGAAAACAATTGTACAATAAGTTCAGATTACCTTTTACATTTACTGTGTATTATACACGTACAGTCAAACCTGTCTATAAAGACCACCCATGGGAACAGCAAAATGTGGTCTTTGTTTACAGGTGGTCTCTATTAACAGATTAAATATCATTGAAAATGGTCTGATGGGAGATAAAATTGGTGGTCTTTGCAGACAGGTTTTGCAATAGTGGTCTTTGTTCGCAGGTGGTCTTTAACACAGGTTTGACTGTATACGTTTTCAGTAAGGACATTTAATTGCGATTTCATATTTGTTTACATTTGATTTCAATGATCCGCCATGTACATACATGTATAAGCTTTATGAAATATAGTAGACGAAATACTTTTTGAGACTGCTGAATAAACTACATACAAATGCTGCTCTATGTCGCTCTAATAAGCTCGGTACAATCTACTTGGTTAGTTTTTTTGATTACGTATAATACCAGTCTATGACAATAGTTCTTTGTGTTACTCGCTTTTGCCGTGTTTAATTAAGAATAAATGCAATTTGTATACATTTTTCTCTCAGTATAACATTAAAGCGAAACCTTCTTTGTTTATGAAGTAGGCTTTTACTGTGGGTGGTAGTTAAAACATTTACAGAGAAATGTAGAAAGCGGCTTTCTCATGGCGTGTATGTTAATGTTCACACCCACGATGTTGTACATATCGCATTAGTTGCTTACAGTTTTAAAATATAGTCTCTACCGACACATTTGATTTTATGTCCTATACTTCCAGAGTATGTTTATAATGGTATATGTCCAATCAACAGCTTGTGAAATTAGTTTCAAAAACTTCAAGCACAGACTTATAGTGCTTCTGTATTAACCGCGAACGCGTGAATATATAACCTGGACCATTACATTTCAAAATAGGTGTATTGAAATGTTCGTGTTTGTCCGTAAGTTTGATGGAGTTAAAAAGTCACGTGTCTCTTTTAGACACGTGACATGATACCACAATTAGTCACATTAAAGCACCTATCAATATTTTTCCTCAGGTAAGAGACGGGATGACCCAGGGGAAGTAGACAATTTATCTTTTGAAGTGAAATCCCCACAAAGGAAGATAACTAATTCCCCACATCCGGGATCTTTTAAAATCCGACACAAATCTATTTCCCGGGGCCAGGAATCATTCGGAATTCCCACCTGTCGGGAATCGTCTCATTCGGAATTCCCACTTGTCGGGAATCGTCTCATTCGGAATTCCCACCTGTCGGGAATCGTCTCATTCGGAATTCCCACCTGTCGGGAATCGTCTCATTCGGAATTGCCACCTGTCGGGAATCGTCTCATTCGGAATTGCCACCTGGCGGGAATCGTCTCTTTCGGAATTCCCACCTGTCGGGAATCGTTTCATTCGGAATTTGCTCTCGTTCATTCGAATTAATCGGGTCCGAAATTTATTTCGAATAATACATTGCTGCAAATGCCCCTTTAAATTCGACCTTCATTATACGATACATCGGGAAATGATATTTATTTCGGATGATACATAGTATTCGGATAGAAGGTAGTTCGACTGTATCTATTTATTTCTTTAATTGATAATACTTTGACATGCATCCTATCAGGAATTGATTGTTTCGTTATAGTTTCAATTTGTCTTCAAATTAGTGTTATTTTAGACATGCACTTGAATGTTATTTATGTTAATTGTTGTTGTTGTTATTCTTTAACGCTATACGTAGTAGCTATGATCTCGTTGTGCACGACTGCGAAAATAATCGTAGTCGTCCCTCTATGTACTTCTCAATCTGTGTTTTAATACTTGTTACTAGTTGATAGGACGTTTTTCAAGGAAAGTTGTAAAATTGATCTAAATAAATGAATCTAAAAAATGTTAATTATAATTACACAAGTCTTTACCATTTAACACTTCAGGTGACATTATGTTTCTTTGCATTCCATTCGAATTGTTTATAATGCTCTTATAGAGTTTCAAATATTCTGATTGAAATTAATTAAAAACTTATCAATAATCCGGTTTTGTAATATGATATTTTTAAAACTTATAACTCAGATAACGTCAAAAATGAGACAATGGATTTAATTGGTTTAAAGCATTTGTTAAATGAAACTTTATTGGTTGATTGCTTTCGGTTCTCTGTTTATCTGGAACATTAAAAAGACAATTCGGACATTAGTAGGAAATTTAATTATGATGTTTGATTTATTAACACTTGTGTAAGTGATAATATTACACATTCAAGTGAATCCACCATACGATTGGATAGAGTTGTTTTAGTATCAATTTGGAATACAGAATACCTCAATAATAAGACCACGCATGGGACCCTTGAAATTGAGATGGTCTTAATATTGAGGTTGAATAAAGAGCAAATCCGTGAAACCGAATTTGAAAATTGTGTTCTTAATTTCGAGCTGGTCTTTACGTGAGGTTTTACTGTATTTAATCCGTTTTAACTTGAGAACAGCTGTACACAGTTGTGGGAGGACAGTCATTCAAAATTGAGAAAAACATTGACCAATAGACGTAGTGTTCACAAACAAACGGTATTCTCAACGAGTTTTGAGTCGACAATAGTCGATTGAATAATAAAACTACAGTAAAACGTCACATAAAGAGTACCTCAATAAAAAGACCACTTCTCAATTTTCACTGTTTTTTTCTATCTTCAACCCCAATATTAAGACCATCTCAATAAGAAGACCAGTTTTCAAGGGTCCGAAGGGTGGTCTTATGATCGAGGTTTTACTACATGTCATCATTATTCATAGTGTCATATCTGATCGATAACTTTACAGTTTTACGCGGTTAGGGCACGAACCTGCAACCTTGCACACTCTAGTAGAACGTTCCACCTCTGAGCGACCGGGCAGAGTGTAAGAATGCAAATAACTGTGTTTCTGTCGAAACCAACGATATATCAGCTTTAATTTTGTATATTAGTCCTAATTGAAGTCAATTGACAATGTGCTTGAATATAAACTCGGCAATTCTCGTAGAAGTACACTTAACATTCTTAAAGTGACATAGCATTTTTCCTCACTTCACTGATGGCTATATATGGTAATTTCTAACCACCCAAATCGCATTTCATTTCACTAAACAACTTTCCTATTAGTTTGATATCGACGCGCTTCCTCTCCGAAAGTAGCCTATTTTAAGACATCTAATCGAAAGTAGGGATTTTATGTGAAATCTGAGAAATCGGAGATAATTTGCCACTAACAAGGAATGAAACTATATGTGTCATTTACCATTCAAATACAACGGAAAAGTTTTGGTTCGTGTTTTATTCAGAGATTAACACATTCCATACCATATTAATAAAACACAGCATATTACAGAAGAAAGCAGCGACGGTTAACTGTCTTATTTCTTACAAAATATTTCAAATTCAGTGCAAAAAAAATTGTTCGTCCACTGCGATATCACTCCTTAACAATTATGTATTTTTTTACTTACATGCATTACATAATAAAAATGTAACGCCGCTGTAAGGATCCTCGACTGGACTGGACTGGGAATATGTAGACACGTTGATTATTTTATCACTTGTCAGACAAATATCCACTTGTCATTTGCAAGCAAATACATTTAATGGCAGCGATAATAATCAGCCGACCCCCGTAAGAACGTACACAAGATGTACCCGTGGAGAATGACTATTGAGGAACGCGGCGCGAGATACGGACACTCCACGCAAGCTCAGCATTATAATAATATAGCTCTACCGTTATGATATCTTTAACAACTTATTAGGACGCCAGTGCAATGCCCTATGTCAGGTGGAAAGAAGCTTTATTAAATATTTGTGAAACATTCTTTTGAGGGTATTAATTGCTTTCATTCCAATTTGATCAAATATCTGTAGGACGTTTAGAAATCATCCGTATAGTGTATAATTACACACAAACGCGGCAGCAAAAACACACAATAACATTTGCAATCCAATGCAAGGTCGTTATTCAACACATTTACTACTTTCTATTTACGTATGTAGTGTATCAAGTTACCATCAATAGCTTCTATTAGCGACGTATTAAGCATTCGGTTCACATAATATAGAAAAAAATCACAATTGAAATAGTTTGACAATTAACACCACCATGGACCACATTGAAGTTGTCAGTAATAATTATACGCATCAAGTATCTTAATCAGGGTAAATAACATATTAAAAATCTATCTAAACTAAGGGTTTGCGGTAGGATTTCATTACAATTTTATACATTTCAAAGTATTTCAAAATACAATGAAACGTATAATTACACGAGACAGGTCCGTACGATTATGTAAACATTGGCCTCCCCTCTAGTTTATGCCTAGTTGAATAGAAGCTGGCGATATATTTGAGGCGCTAATAACAGGAAGTAGAAGAAAACGTAAACCGGTAAGGAAAGAACATCTTTCGGCAACATCTGCGTGTATGCCGGTCAATGAGGCGTCGGTGGACGGTTTTTTGTTTTTGCGCATATTTATCGTCGCCACCGGTTTCCCACATGGGCAACGCCTCCGGAGGAATGTTAGTCATTTTTAAAAAAAATGAGGATAGTGCATGATACAGAAGATGCCCCAGTTCCAGAAACACCCCTGGTTCTTTTACGTTCCCGATCTAAAGCATCGTACACTGGACCTCGTTTTATTGTCTCTTCCGAAAGACTGTTAGTAATGTTAGTGGTGGAGCGGGGGATCGAACCTGCGACCCCTGGATTACTAGTCCAGTGCATTACCACTGGACCACAGATCCGCTACAACAGGTGGGTTTCTTTACGCGACTCTATTTATAAGTGGATAATATCGCGTGTCGACTGAAAGTTCGCGAATTGCCGATTCCAGACGGTTTCGCGTGCGGAAATGTTTGCGAATCTCCGACATTACATTGATCATAATATCTACACGTCGTAGCAATCGATATTGTATTATCGATTGTAGGACAGGGGGTGCTTTTGATGTGACTTCAAAGGGTATCGGACTCCAAGTATCGACTTCACGATGTGTAGATAAAAATATACTTCGGTGAATGTGGAAATTTATGCTGTGAAAAATGTTTGCGAAATTCGCCAATTTGTCCACCTCGCCAACTTTACCACTTCTTCCGTATGAGACGTCTGTTCAGCATTATTAAGGAATTATTCCTAAGTTAATTGACTAGTTCAGTGGTCTAGTTAGGAAAGTTTTATGACAGAGTTGAAGTAAATTTTGAACAAAATCGAGCATTTTTCCTCAAAATTATTAGTGGTAGGCCTATTGTTCACTTTTCATAACATTTATTTCCACACAAGTATTAATTGTAATTAATTAAACATTTCAAATTGCTATAAAGTGAAGTTGTACAATAACTATTGGATAACACAAATAAAAAGTAGTTTTTTATAGCTAAACAAAGTATATTTATAACTGTACTACACTGTCTATTTATGTTTTACCGCTACAGTTTATAGTACATGTATAATTATTTTGCTAACCTCCGTTTTTTTTTCTCAACTATTTCAACTTATTTCAGTGTATATGAATCAATCATATCGCCTTTGTACATTTTCTAAAAAAAATCAACAGCGCCATAATCAAATAGCCATACAAACGTCAATTGCCGAGATGCCCTTTTATGTCGAACTTTCAAATACATGCAATGACGTTGTTATATAAAAGCATCACGTAATATTTCAATTGATAATCAAATACAATGCTGTCAAACCAGCGAGGTATTCAAACGTTTGTTTATATTCAATGTATGGTTACTATCAAATTGCTTAAAGCCGAATTTACACACATAGACTATTTATCAACAACGTACGAAATTCGTGCCAACTTATATTTATAACTGACAAATATTTCTCCCAACTATTGAAATACCATCACGATATGAGTTATCATGTTTTATTCAAAATAGTTTGCTTCAATACCTTAACAAAATATACGCTCTATTCGAAACGGTGTCGTTTTTTCTATTGAAAGTGATTTGAGAAATATAATGAAAATAAATCGTGTCTATTATTGATCGTCTCCTCATATATTAAAACATCCACGTTTACTGTCGATCGTTTTATGTAAGTCAGATGTTTGTATGAAAGGATAAACCCTCGAGAGTTCATTGTATTTGATTATGGTGTAATTTTTTTTCAAACTGATTAACACCTCAAACATGACATTTAAAGAAATTTAACATTTGAGCACCGCTGTACGATTTCCAACCTCTTCCTGTGACGTCATTTCCAGAAAACATCACATATGACGTCACCATGTACTGACAGTAAGTAATATTTGCCCTATATGATAATATGAAAACGAAGTGACCATATGTAGTAAATATTGTTTCCTATTTGCAAATAGTGACATCACATGTTGCGTTTTCTTGAAATGACGTCACTTATAGAAGAGGTTGTAAGTCCAATAACAGCGCTCATTAATAATTTCTATTTAGAAGTTCGATAATTTTCGTTTCCATTTTCACTCGGTTCTTTTCGGTACGTTCTTACTAATATTCAAATCGGTACGACGGATGACTTTGTTCCAGTCAATATTCCAGTCAAATAACTCAAAGCTTATACTCGTTTTCAATGGGTACACAGCTATTGGAACTGTGTACTTTTATTACGAGACACGAAGATCTATTTCTAGCCATTGCTCTACTTTATATTTTTCTAATTCTACTTAGCAAGTCAAATGTTCATGTCTGGTAATTACGAGTCAATTATTGACAATTTTATGTATTTTATAACCGAACCAAATAACCAAAAACCTAAGGGTTGTAATCAAAACCGAACCAAACCGAGATACGCCTGTATCACAGCAGCCCCTACTCTCTATACAGAAACATAGACTTTCAATCTCAGGCAACATCGCTCTAAATGAAATAGTTCATAGATTTCTTTATTAAATACTACTTTTGTTGGTATCCATTTTTCAGTCATATACGGCAGCCAGTTGAACTATCCTGGTTTCCTGGAAATATTCATCAACCAGTACTAACTTGCTCTTCCGCAAGCAACTAATAACTTCTCCACATGTGGGGAACATGACCGTAGATCATACATTTCTAAAAGTTTAGGGTCGTGGATCATACAATAGGCCAATTCTAGTTAGTATCTTGACAAAGTTACTTGAATTGTCATTTCCTGAATCAGAACTTAAAGATGTATCTGGCTCATCTGACGTGTTTCTTAGATAGAAGCCAAGTTTAGACATCGAACGAAAATATATATTTCTGTGACTTTAAAGATGTATCTTGCTCATCTGAACATATTTTTTTTGAATTGGCTTCATCAAGTTTTGTTGTAACATTGGCTGAAAAATCTCTAATAAGAACCATTGCAATGTATAACCGATTGAAAATATCTTTTTTTACCATATTACTAACTGACAAAACTTGTAAAATAGCCTGATTGTTAAACAAACCGGAAGTTTTATTAAAAGATTTATGATGAACAAACATTTTTCTTCAACAAATACGGATAAAAACATTATTAGTTCATTCTTTGTTACTACAAGTTTATTGATGTTTTAACTAAAGGAAATATATTCACCATGTTTGTTTAGGTGTTTACAATGTGGCCTTCTGTTAACAAAAACATACATTTCAATAATAATTAAAAACATTTGCACAATCACATGTAATTAAATCAGATTGACACACTGTATCATTTATTATAATATAACAATTTAATTCACGTTAACTTCATTCACTCACCGACAGACACTCGATCAATTACATCATATACATTGATATGCATTGGTATGATATCAAAACAACAGTCATAAGTGTATAGCATAACATATTTATAGAAACTGATTTAATGGTTTCTGTTGACTTTATACACCACAAACTGAAGCCCAAATATTGGCACACCTAGGTATAAATATCATACATCTCAAGGCTCATGAATAAAGTATCAATCAGCCATCATTTTACGCTTCACTGTCCACTTATATTATAATTGAAAGGTAAATAGATATCGATGAAGCCAGTTGATGATTTTTAAACTTGTAAATAAACTGATTTATCTAATCGATATGTACTTTAAATTTGAATATTGAAAGTGGTTGACGTAAAATCATATAAGTTAGCGTGCTGAATTTTTCATAGTCCATGAGTGAATTATAATGTTAAACAATATTTGACAGGATAAATCATAAAATGATTCCAAAACACAATAAAGTGATACAATAAATCAAAAACAAATAGTGCTAGAAAAAGAATTCAATTCAGCGCTTTATTTTCCCTATGGTATATTGACCATAGTATGATCAAAACTGGTCAGAAAATCAACAAACAACAACCAAACAGAGTAATCATTATATAAATGGTGTAATGTTGTCCTTGAATTTATGTTCATGTCGATGTAATTTTGTCCTTAAATTTATGTTCATGTCTGTATACTGTTGTCCTTGAATTTATGTTCATGTGTATGTCATGTTGTCCTTGAATATATGTTCATGTGTATGTCATGTTGTCCTTGAATATATGTTCATGTGTATGTAATGTTGTCCTTGAATTTATGTCCATTTGTATGTCATGTTGTCCTTGAATATATGTTCATGTGTATGTAATGTTGTCCTTGAATTTATGTTCATGTCTATGTAATGTTGTCCTTGAATTTATGTTCATGTGTATGTCATGTTGTCCTTGAATATATGTTCATGTGTATGTAATGTTGTCCTTGAATTTATGTTCATGTGTATGTCATGTTGTCCTTGAATATATGTTCATGTGTATGTAATGCTGTCCTTGAATTCATGTTCATGTCTATGTCATGTTGTCCTTGAATTTATGTTCATGTTTATGTCACATTGTCCTTGAATTTATGTTCATGTCTATGTAATGTTGTCCTTGAATTAATGTCCATGTCTATGTAATGTTGTCCTTGAATTTATGTTCATGTCTATGTCATGTTGTCCTTGATTTTATGTTCATGTCTATGTAATGTTGTCCTTGAATTTATGTTCATGTCTATGTCATGTTGTCCTTGAATATATGTTCATGTCTATGTAATGTTGTCATTGAATTCATGTTCATGTCTATGTAATGTTGTCCTTGAATTCATGTTCATGTCTATGTAATGTTGTCCTTGAATTCATGTTCATGTCTATGTAATGTTGTCCTTGAATTCATGTTCATGTCTATGTAATGATCTTCTAGAATTTATTCTATTTACGCCTATGTCTTTGCTCTACCACTCTTCTACGTACAGTTTGTGTTCATAACAACTTTATATGTTTTATGAACATGTGAATGCAAACCAAAGAGGAAAACTAACTATATGTACTCAATACAAGATACGAACACTTATCGTACGGTATCCATAACCTGGGTCGCCACACATGAAATGATAAAAAAAACAATGGTGAAAATCCCCCTGACGTTACTGGGAAACAACGCGTAGTTAGGAATACCACATTCACAAATCAGAACTTCATTAGACATACATGTCTTTGAACAAAAGTTTGTTTTCATCGGGTTTTACGCTGCTTTTCAACACCTTTTCAGTCACATTCGGCGGCCAGTTGTCCTTATCAGTTTAATTGGAATTAATTAGTTATCATTTATCAACCAGTACTAACTTGTTATTTCGCAAGCAACTGAATGATTCTCCACATATGGAGGACATGACTGTAACCAATGTCACGTCAGAACATAACCGGCCCAGCCCGAGAATCAAATCCTGATATGCCGCGTGACAGACTAGCGTTCTACCAACTGAGCTAGCCGGGTGGACTTAGGTGATTGTCACTTGCTAGGGAATGAACGAAGTTGATACCGGTACGATACCCAAAACCTCACGGACATTGGTTCGTATTTCTAAACATCGTTCTAACCGAACTATTATCAATATAATATTATATAAATGCATATAATGACTGTTTGTCGTTGAAAGTGGTCCGCCAAAAACTACGTCAATGCATCGTTTGATTTTGTCCAACGAAATAAATATTTACTCAAAGTTGTTGTTCTGTTTAGCAGTATAGAAAAAATGTGTGAATCGTATATTCAAAACTGTATTGATATAAAGTTTATTTCCCCACAAATCAATCAATACTCGGTAAGTTTATAATGAAATGAGTCTGTCATACCAGCGGAACATCTAAATTTGTTTATTTTAATGTGATTATATGCATTTTAGTTATAGAGGAATTATATGATTACAACAGTACTCAAGTAAGTTTTATTTAATTATCAAAATTCGCATCGGTAAAAAAACATAAAAATGCATAAGGATGATTTAAATGGAAATTTTGCTTTGAATGTTGCTTTTTTACATTTTTATGTCTTAAAGCATTAATTGACTACTAAATATAAAACTTGTAGTTTTAAGATCATTTGAAAAATAAAAAAGTTATAGCCAAAAATGTCAACTGCTCCCTCTATATTCTATAGTGTCGACTGAAGCCATTTTGAGCGCTTTCGCGCTTATCGGAAAAGCGAAATTGTTGTACATGATATAAACAACATTTAAGCTCTCAGTTCCTTTTGCGATTTCTGCACTATTAATCATTAAAACATATAATCTTGTCTGTATCTTTTTTCCACAATTTAGATTCATGTTTTATAAAGCTGTTCCGGGCGGTAAAGAGCGGTATCCTAACATAACATTCTAGAAGTTCTAGACTGTTCTGTTAGGATACCGCTCTATAACAGTTTGTGTTCATAACATCATCATATGTTAAATTTGACTTTATATGTATTTATAAGTATTTATTTATGTAATGGATGAGAAACATATTGTTTAAATCCTAAATAAAATGTATGTTCTGTTCTGTACTGTTCTTCTGAATTTTATAACAAATATAATACGAAAGACCGATGGTGACATTTACACTTCATTTTTTCTCACCTAGGAAATATTGAGATCGTAAATTCGTGATTTTGAAAACGTGAATTCGTGATTTTGAAAACGTGAATTCACGATTTCAACTTCACGAAATCCTCTTGAATTCACGATTTCGACTTTACAAACTCATAATCTTGAGTTCGTGAATTCGCGATTTCATGTTCACGAATTCACAATTAAACTTCACGAATTCAATATTTCCTAGGAGAGAAATAATGAAGTGTGAAAATCACCACCAGTCTTCCATACATTACAGTATGGTTTTATTGTAATATATGACTTAAACAAAACGAAAATAGCATAAACATTACTTTGTTTTTGCCAACCCAAGCTCAAGTAATTCACGATTTCATAATCGTGAAATCGCGATTTCAAATTCACGATTTAATTTTTTTTATTGCTCAGTAGTTTTCATTTCTCCAGATTCTCATCCACAGTGAATATCTTCGAGCATTATGTCACAGAAATCAATGTCATTATCAATATTTGATTCTTTAAATTTCGCGTTTTAGCAACCACTGTAGATCTAACATAACCAAAGGTACAGTATATTCATTTCGTGATAATATAAGAAGATAGAATCACGGTGTATTACTGGTACGGTATTTCCAAGTTTTTAATCATATCTATAGGACAAAGTGAAAACAAACACGTAACATTTGCGTACTTCTCGTTGACACGTTTGTGGTTAAATTCCGGGCTAAGTTCCGTAATTCAAGTCATTTATCAATTATTCATGTCACCTCCGGTACATTGTTACCTAGTATAGTATCAGTCTGATTGATTGTAAAATAAGCGTGTTAATGTCAGCAAATGTTACCGTCACTGACATTCAGTAAACTTTATAAGTAAAATACAGCTTCATTGATGATTATAGAGAGAGAGCGCAACTAAACACTTACCTGCTTGCCTGCTCTACGTGTTCCTAGCCCCCAAAACAGGGTTAGTAAAGAATATGAAATGTTGATACTGGGCATTGTAAGTGGATCTGACACTAGTGTTGATTATATGCATTTGTTGTCTTACTCCGTTTGATATCGGCCCACCCGGTTAGAGCACTAGGTTGTCACCCGGGGGGTCCGGGATCGACTCGCGGGCTAGGCAGGTCATCTTTAAGCCAACAACAAATGTGTTCAACACAAAATCGCAACATGCAACGGAGTTTATTCCGAACTATTAGGCATACTGCCCATGATTTCAAATAAACAAACAATGCAAATATATATACAAAAATAATTAAATATTATACATTTTTCAATGGCAATTATTTCATTTGACATGCACAATATAGTATGGTTGATGAATATAATATAAATCATAATATAGTACTCATCACATTGGCATTGCAACAATGTGGAGAATAATCTAATAGCGAGGAGAAAATACAATACAAATGTATTACCTTTTTACAACTTATTTCTTAAGGTAAAAGCTTTATGAATAAACAATAACAGTCGTAGAAGCTTATGTAACATAAATAATGTTGCAATACATGACTGATCTGGTTAAACATAATTCGATTTCTAAAACATTAGTCGAATAACCTAGAGTTATGCCGTCTGTGGTGAGTTCTTAAATTTCGATTATACATTTGATAAACATTTGCTATTCTATTCTAATTATTAGGTTTGTTATGTTAAGTAGTATCTACAATTTAAAAATGATAGAAGTATTCAGAATTATAATAAGGCACGCTTATTGGGGACGTAACTTTGCTTCTTCATTACAAACGAGACGGCAATCAAGTAAACATAGATTATTTGATAATTCAGATATATATCAACGCATTCCACTCGTAGAAATAAATGTATTGGTGCGGATAAATATCAAACGATCAATTAGGTACAGGAATATTTTGGTCAAGACAGACAAAATTACGAAATGGTTTTATAATTCAATGATATTCCTGTATCGGCAAATAGATTTCTTTGGCTTAAAAAGTTTAATGTGTTTGTAACCGAACATACTGGTCGGTAGGCCGTATCCAGTAGTAATTTAAGAAACTATATAAGCTTTAGATAAACTGTCAGATATGCGCCTCAGACCATTCTCTATCTTACGTTTGGACATTGTTCGGCTTATACCCATTACTGAAAGATGTTCCTGGCACATCTGAACATTAAATGTTTGCTGCACACAGTTGTTACATTGGCTAAAACATTTCTAATAAGAACCATTGCAATGGATAATCGATTGAGCAAATATATTTTTTAATATTTTACTAACAGACAAAACTTGTTAAATAGCCTGATTGTTAAAAAACTTTTTTTCTAATTTTATGATGAACACAGATCTTTCTTCAACAAATACGTATCAGTACATTATGAGTTCATTCTTTGTAAATGCATGTTTATTGATGTTTTAACTATAGGAAATATATTTTTCATGTCTGTTTAGGAAAACAAACGGACAAAAAATGAGAGCATAATATTACTTTAAAGTTGAGAACCCAAACCGTAGATTGATCTCGTCTCGTGTCCGTTCTATCATCTGCTTGTATATACGTATACATTATAATTTGAAGTCTCAGTCGCATGTTCTTTTCATCTTAACATGGCTTTCAAATATTTCCATTACAGTGGATGAGTATACCCCAAAGGTTTATTTTGTTATTCCGATTTAATTTTAATGTTATTGATAAACACAAAGTGTATAATTTAACGAGAGACGATTAATATTTATCAACAAAAAATACAGTTGGTTTGATTGACAATTCTGCAATTTGAATATTAATTTTCACAAGCATTGAATAATTTAAATAAGTTGTGTACATAAATCAACTCGCATTGAAATGTTCATGAAAAGGCGTGAATTGAAGATTCCGCCGATTGAATCTAGCATCAATTAAGTATTTGCCAAAATAATCGTAAATATATTTGATTTAACACATACTAAGTATGTTTAATTCAATTGATGAAATGTTTACGTGAAAATCAGGAGTAATGACATCCTATAGAGCAGAAAATTATGCATTTAAAAAAACCTGAAAATATATATTGTGTTCGACGGAAACTTTGACATTTCATTAAATATGTTTTTTTCTGTACAATAAAACCTCACATAAAGACCGCCTCAATAATACGACCACCGCAATCTTTAAGGCAAAGAACACAGTTTTCAAATTCATTTCACTGTTTTGCTCTTTGTTCGACCACAATATTAAGGCCAGTTTTCAAGGGTCACAAGGGTGGTATCATTATTGAAGTTTTACTGTACATGCAAATAACATTTAAAAACCATGCAAATCTTATCTCTAATGTATATAGACATGCGAATCAGATTAGTGCGCACGATATCTTTTCATGGCAAATGAAGTTATTGAAGGTTAGGAATTAATGATTTATGAAAATGTGATGTACTTATATTAACACTCAATTGGTGCTTCAATGAAAGTTATTCTATATGTGTGTCACCGTTCGCTTCCAGATTTAATTTTGAGCATGATTGGTTAAGACATCAAATGACTTAAATGGAATCGTATACGATAATAAAAAAGTCTGTATCACAATTTAAACCTATTTATGGAAATAACATGTCACGAATGTTGTACATATCATGTTAAAGGTGAAGTATATAGTTCATTTCGAAGCGTGTCACGATACGCTTGAATCGTTCCATGATATATTGCAATATTTTAGCAACGTAAAGCAATATGTACCACGATATATTCGGCTTCATTAACCTAAGCTATGCATGTAGATATTTTTCTTACGTGAACACTTTTATTCAACACAAAACTCTTCAAATGTTTTGCAAAAAAATGTATATTAGTTTAAACAAAACAATCGCCAATCTCATTCAGTTTTTGCCTAGCAATTAGTTAAGAGGTTTTCGTGACTAGAAATAATATGCTAGAACTTAACAATTATCATGTTCAATTCGATTTCGTAACTTATTTGAGGTTTTCGTGACTAGATATAATTTTTTTATTTTTTGGTCAGTAACTTTCTAGCAGACAGTAGAACAAAATGTATCTTAAAAAGCGCAATGTTAATTTCACATCGTGGTACAATACGTTTGGCTGCATATTGCAATATACATGTACCAATATATCGGAATATCGTGACATCTCTTGTAGTTTCATCAGGTAAACCACACGCTCATAATTGTTAACAGGCATACCTCAGAGACAATTGCTGAACCTATTTCTGCGATCTTCCAAAGAATACTACTTGTATACTCAGAACATTTAAATACACAAAATGTAGGATTTAATTGACTGACATTTTAGGATACAAGACAAAGATTTGACACAATATTGCATGTGTATGCAATATGTTAGCTAATTTTCATGACAATCGACACGTTTTGTTTAATAAAAATTGAGTTTCAAAAGTAATAAAATGTAATTCAGAGAAGCATGGTTGGTAAAAAATATGCGTTTATATTTTATGCCGTTTTTCAGGCATCCACATCGGCCATCTTCAGGGAAACACGTCAACATGGTGAATTCAACACTCGCACCAGCTGTATACTTGTATCTACTTGTTGTATCGCTGATGATTGGAATCTCGCACGCCGTACGTATTTCTTCTTTGAATTAGTTTTGGACATACACGTTAACACTTTCTACTTGGTCGCCCTACGTTTCTATTGTACATTAATTTTGACAGAAATCCTTATACTCGGGTATTTGTGTGAATATTTGCCCAGGGACCAGTTATAATGTGTTCCAGATTTGCCCTAAAAGATTTTCAAATCTTCTTGTGATATTTAAATACCATTATGAAGAAAACAATCCATACCCCAACTCAGTTTACTCACTACACAGAAAATCGGAGTTTTTCCAAATATTTGGCGGCCATCTTGGATTTCTCACAACGTACCATGATGTCACGTGTCTACCCAAATATTTGGCGGCCATCTTGGATTTCTCACAACGTACCATGATGTCACGTGTCTACCCAAATATTTGGCGGCCATCTTGGATTTCTCGCAACGTACCATGATGTCACGTGTCTACCCATTTTTTTTGGAACTGACTTCAAACATTCAGCTTCGTTTTGATATAAAAATCATCCGTGGACCCTTTTTGCTCACGGGACGTCTTTAGCGTATGGAGTAATTGGGGTATTAGTTAGAATGATGTAAAACAAATGTATTAAAGATGTATCTGGCTCATCTGAACATAAAATGTTTGATGTACAAGCATCTTTCTTCAACAAATACAGATCAATACATTATGAGTTCATTCTTTTGTTAATGCATGTTTATTGATGTTTTAACTATAGAAAATATATTTTTCACGATTGGGTAGGTAAACAAATGAATAAAAAATGAGCATAATATTGCTTTAAAAATATGACAATATGAGTTGTGACCATAAAGGAAAAGCATTATTTTTTTAGTATTGAAAAAAAAATGTAAATCTATGTCTGCTTATTTACTTATTCTAATTTATTTGACAGAGATGACACTCAGAGCTTAGTATCAGATACAATACCTCATTAATAGACCACCTCAATATTAAGAACACAACTGTCAAGTCAAATTTCAATGTATCTTTATTCAACCTCAATATTAAGACCACCTCAATATTAAGACCAGTTTTCAAGGGCTCCAATGGTGGTCTTATTATCGAGGTTTTACTGTTTATGTGGTCAGATTTCCCTCTAGTGTGTTCGAAATGGTTTGTAAAGTTACCTACCATTTTACAGATTGAAAATATGGTTTCCTCAGTTTTGAAATGGTGGAATAAGTCATTTTGCTTTCAACTTAGAAAATTGCAGAAAGATCTAATGAAATAAAGTCAACTACATTGTGTATGTAAATGAATAGACACGCCATCAAAGTGCATTGTTGTAGCAATAGTATGTCACAGAAAACGCCGACACTTGAAAGTACAATTGTAGATAAAATATTTTATACAAATAATGAAATTACATCTATAATAGTGAACTTCTAGTACAAATATATTATGTTTGTGAGAAGATATTTTGATATTACTTAGGATATAATATTAAGTTTGAGACGGAAGTTCAAAAGTGAAAATTTCAAAATCGCAGTTATAACGTCATGAAACAGTACATTTGACGCAGTCATTTAAAAGTCCACGTGACCCATTGACTTTCGTTCTTTTTTATAATTCTATTCCGCTTCATTAATCGTCAATTGGGTTATTCAAATTTTACGGCTCTTTTACGAATGATCGATTTAAATCTAAGTTAGCCATTGATATTGAACTTACTTAGAGCGATACACATCGTGTCTTTGGTTGTATAACATTTGAATATTTATTTAGAAATCAAAGTACTGTTGGAAGATAATTTTTGACAGATGTCAACCTCAATTCAAATTACCAGTAATTACACAACTTAATATCAATATAAACTGATGCATTGATGATAAAACAACAAAATATCAACGATCAGTAATGCCGAAAACATGTAGAAACTCAATCGTAACAACTCGGCGGTATCCGGCACAGCTCGGAATACATACTTATTAATATCTCCGAGGTGTTCCGAGTGGTAAAAACTGCCGCTTGACGTAATACGTATTTAATGATTAATCAGGAGAGGTTAACTCTCAGAAAATTTGACTTGTTCATGGACAAGTTAGTAAAAAAAGGTTACTTGCTCAGATTAAAATCTTAACATCTTTGCATATCAGTGTTGTGTATAAACCAATCAAATCTTACTTTTACCACCAAGGCAATTTCTCTTCAACCGAACAACGTTTTTAACTTTGAAGTGGATTCGTTAACCTTTCGATGAGGGGTAGATCTACGTTACCTTACCAACATCCACTTTGGATCTGGATTCTGGTGTTAAGTGCTGTGTGGCGGATGTAATGATTCGCCCCGTACTTCGTCCAAAGTGTAGTTTACCTTAATCATAAATTTATATATGATAAATTTTCACGTAAAAGACGTCAGCTCGCTGTGGTGTAGTGGTTAGCATAACGGACCGGCAATCCGTAGACCTGGGTTCGATTCACGGTAGCGCCATTGACCGATTTTTCTTTCGTGTTTCTCGAAACATGACTTTATGACCAACAATCGTAACATCTTGGCAATTTCAATGTTGCACAACAAATCTTAACCTTTTAATTGCGATCATCTTTTTTCGAGATTATTATGGTTTTACCATGATGTAAAGACTTAAGTAAGTAGATAGGTAGCAAAATGCATATATTGGTTTGTGACAAATTTGTTTCTTTTTCAGGCACCTGTGATTTATGGATTACCAGCGGATATATCTATTGGAGATGCTGAGGACACTATTCGACTTAAACATTTTCTAAATGTCACCGATACGAACGATATACAATACACTTGTTCCTTCACTTCAATAACTGGAACACCTACGGCGGCCAACGAAGATGAATTTGAATTTAAATACGATACGCAGACAGGTAATACAATGGTTTTTTTTAAATGATTTTACTGCCTGTGCCTTTTCAATTGGGAAAATATGCGCGATAAGTCCCAAATGTTGGAAAATAAGAGCTTGATTATTTTACCAATAAATGTTTTAATATCCTGCTTTTTTGGAAAAAAAATTGAGGCTTTTTTGCTTGGGGAAACAGCCGAAATTCGGCAGTAAAATTAAACAAAAGAATCACTGTAGTAAAATACAAACTTCACTCAACCTCCTTTCGAATCAATACTTCAATTATCATTTAGATTACGGTATACCATATCACCATATAGTGTACGTTACACTGCATCTTTTTTTTTCGGCGTAGCTGTATAATATTGATTTTGACCTTCATTTTAGACCAATCAAACATTGTATATGAAGCGCGTTGTTTAAATATGCAGCAAATTAGACGATTGGATTGGTTCATATTTTAAGCGGAGAGGCACCAAACGGAGTGTCTCGAAAAGATAATTCACTTTTTCCCAAGTCTTTATTAAAACTTAAAACTTAATACAAGAAGAAACGTATTAAATAGATGATATTTCTTTTATGCTATTCGGATGACTTACACGCAGATGACGTCAAAACATCGTGGTCGGCCAAACCAACATGCCCTGAGGAGTTGCCTCCCCTCTAAGTCTCCGGATAAAGTCACGCTCCAAATAATTGAAGTTGTCTCGTAAAAGAGTCATACATTTCGTTATTGTTTCAGGATTTGAGCTATGGACGACAGCTGCAGGAGTCGCCGCATTTGATGCCGCTACAACGGACACGTACATAGTTAGTGTGCAATGCAGAAATACCAATGGGGATGTTAGTAGTGCAGTTAATAATATAATTACTGTTCATGTTGAAGCAGGAGAAAAAGTACAATTTAGCACATCGTCAAGTAAGTATTTCTAGGCTAACAATTTGGAAAATTCTCATTAACTTTAATTTAAAACGTCCGATTAATATGAAAAAAATAATTAACAGGAAATATCTTAAAAAAGATGGTCGGCGCAATTTGAAGGTTAAGATTTGTTGTACAACATAAAAAATTCTGAGATGTTACAATTGCTGGTCACTCCAGATCCAAAATGGATTTCGGTAAATTCACCGAAATTCAGTGGATTTTGGTAAGGCAACGTACCCTTTATCGAATGGTTAAACAATCTGCGTCAATATTACAATATTAAGATATGCACATAGCAAAACCATGTTAGTACGGCTGCGCCGATAAAACAGTTGTATTCCAAATGTCATTGTAATGTTACGTTATTTAGTCAGTGATTACTTTAATACGGTTATGTACATGTTTGCCTCACGTTTTACAATGTGTTCGGTAAAGTTCTTCATATTTTAGTTTATTTTTTCCCTTGTAAGTAACACATACATATTCGTAACTTATAGCGAACACGGACATGTGTTTGGTCCGCTGGCTCTTTGAGCTACAAAGTGAAACATTCCTTTACCAGTCGGACAAGACAATTGGTTTGTTCCACCATTTATATACCCAAACACCAAAAACGAATACAGTCGAACATTAATTTCGAAAATTTGAATGGTTTCGAATATCCCATTAAATACGACGTGCCCGAGACACATCCGTACTTCATATTTATTTCGGATGATACCAAGTATTCGGGTAGAAAGTTGTCGAATAAACAAGGTCCGACTGTATGTTGCGAAAGAAGTTTTTTCGGTATATCTAAGCTATTTTAAACAGCTTTAATGGTATTTGCTCTGATCGGAAAAACAGTAGGAATAAATATATATATCTCTGCTTCTAATACACAAATGTAATTTTACAGTTTGAAACATGTCATAATAAAAAATATATAAATAGATATACTCACCTTAGAATATCTAATTTGAGCATTGTGCAATTTAATGACCTGACATAATTTAACGACGTACCTGGCCCATCTGAACATAAACCATTTGAACGGGGTTCATGCAGTATTGTTGACACATCGGCTAAATATATTTCATACAAACAAATACAATGTACTACAGCTCTAAATCTCGTTTTATTATAACGCACACGGAACAAATCCCATTCGTTTTTAACGCGCTTTAGCGTATCATTGCTATCATCACCAACCGGACGCTCTTCTCGAAGTACCGCCATATTCGTCGTCTCATGAAAATAGTACATGTAAAGTCCTCTGATTTTATTATAGATTTGATAAGTGTAATGACCGATTTGTCAGGGATATATTATTGTGGAATGGCAGGAGTCTTGATATAAACGACTTTCTGGATTATTTGTGTCATTTTTAGCGAATGAGTTTACCGAATTGTCGCGTATTAAGTTCCAATACGATAATATGGAAAACGTGCGATTTTGCCTTGGAAGCGTCTCCTATGGCCTTCAGTCCTTTGATTAAAACAAATTGTAAGGCTGACACTTATACTTTATTACTTTCTTATACGACAATGTGGTATAATAAACGTGTTGTCTTGTCTTTGAAGCGCCTCTCAGTGCCTTTAGTCCTTTGATTTTATTATTTCAGATTCTATAACAAAGGATGCCTCCACCCAAATAGCCGGTACAGTTATTTACACAGACACCGTAACAACCACACTAGGCCATTCTAATAATATTGGATGTGCGTTAGAGAGCTCTTCCATTAGTGGATACTTCAATGTTACATCGTCTTCCGGTATGGAAAATTAATGATCTGTTCTGTTTGACCATTTGGATTACACAGACCTCCCCGATAAAAACAAATAAGATTTAGTTAGGCAATACGTACATGTAGTATGCATTTCAGATACAAGTCGAAATCATTTAATTAAATTACGGTTAAATACCTGACATCCAATATGTCAGGTGTCCAGTACAATATTAAACTTTGTCTGGAATGACATCATTGAGGATATTCGTTCAATGAAATTTTTGACACAATTTAAAAAAAGATATAATACATTCCTTTTAAATTTGCAATAATATAAAACAATTGGATTGTTTCTTCATTTTTTTGTGAAATTTGATAGAACTATAGCAGGAAAGAGCATTCGGAAAACATCGGCCAACTGCGTCCAGTGGTGTTCGTAGTTTAACGGAGAGTAACGAAGTGGTACGGAAATATCCGAGAGCTGTCGAGAATGAGGAAAGAGCTGAAATTTGTTTTGAAAATACTTTATTAGACGGGTATTGAGTTGTGTTGTGACACAGGTTGGACAGTATTCATTGTTTGTGTTTTTATGCGATATAAAGCGTTATGTTCAAAAGGATTTTATTATATTTTGTCAGGTACTTGCAAGGTTTACGCTACTGCAGACTTGTATGGCATTGAGGTAAGCACACGTACCGTAAATTTAGTGATGTCGGCTACTGATAATATTGAAAAAATCACGGAATACAAAAAAATCACCCTCACACTGAACGGTAAGTGAGAAAAAAATCATCGTTATAACAATGGATATGTTATTATTTTGAAATTCTTTTTGGTCGAAATGTCTGGCTAAAATACTTTTTAAACTCTGTGTCACATAGCGATTTAACCGTGGAATTGTGGAAAGATTGCTGCTTTAACAAAGGTAACTGTTAGTCTTATGATTGACCAGGCCATTCCTTGCGCCCCTGTTCCCTTACATAAGAACCTCCTCAAGTGTTTTATGTTTTATAGATTGTTGTTTTCCCGGAGGTCTGTGTGGGGAGGCACTGTCTTAATGTATGTGGCGTTCCCTGTAGCAACTTATTCATTCTCTCTGTTTTAAATGCGGACATAAACATAAATGTAATTCAATCAGGGGCCTTATTCAATGTATATATTTACCAGCTCTTTGTATCCCTTCAATTTAAACGATTACACATTTGGGTGGGCTGATGCCAAAGAGAACTAAGTCTCACATAGGTCATTTTGAGAATATTGACTCTAAAGTTTTTTGAATTTCCCATAAAGACCATAATTTAAAGACAACATATGAAGTATTCATGCTGTTATTTGTTGATATAACAATAACTTGTTATTAAGTTCCAAATAATATGTATTTGCAGTTTTTTAAAACGTATATTTTGGCATGCATACATCAAAACTTGACATAATGCTCCTGCTATAGACGTCTTAGAAAGCTGAAACTAGACCAAAATAAAAAACAGTAACAACTTAATCTTCATGAAAATGTGGGTTAGTTCACTTTGGCATCAGGCCATCCATTTGTCTTAAAACATATTTGTTAGCCAATCTAGAATCTTTTTTTTGGTTAAATTCTATAGAGTTGTTATAACGTACAAGCAAAAGGAATATTTATCATATTATAGAGTCTAAGTTGGAGGTGTTTATGAATTGGATCTTCATCATGAAGAGCTCGACCAATTATATCGTTTAAAAAACTTCTGTTTACGACATTTGATCAGACCGGTAGATGTCACGTGTTCATCACAATAAACAATTAAATTCACAAAATGATAGGACATCATACAAACAAACAGTCACATATTTTATAATCATTATCATGTATGTTATATCTATACAATAAAACCAAAACTTATCATAGTGTGTGCCTGCAATTATGATATAATTCAAACACTTTGCACCCGCATGACGAAACGAAACCAACAATTGAGGTAAAGTTTTATGTTACCATTTTATGAGTCATCATAATTGTTGATTTGTCTTTGTGATGACTAATAAAAAGGTAACATAACATTCTGCGTTAGTGTATATCTCCCCTCCAATACAAAACTAATAGGAGATAATTGTTAATAATGAAAAATAAGACCGTATTCATCGTCGCAAGAAAAGAGTACATGTAAAGTCCTCTGATTTTATTATAGATTTGATGAATATTATGACTGGTTTATCAGGGATATTTCAAGTGTTGAATGGTGGCTTTTCTGGATATGTTGTGTCATTTTTGGCCCGTGAGTTTACCCGAATAGTCGCGTATTAATTTCTTATACGATAATATGGAAAACGCGCAGTCTTGATATATACTTGTAATATCGAACACTTCAACGATTGCAGTAAAGCCATACAGAACACCATCAGAATTGTATACCGTCTTTTAAACTGAACTAAAATGTCTATAAGTCTGTACAATCCCGTCATGTCAATACTGACATATTTGTACAAATGGTAATGCAACACCCTTTTCAAAGTACCGCTGCTTTTACAGGCCAAAACACGAGACCTACTGCGCCTGACATGCCTTATGCAGACACGGTATTAGAGAATGTAGCTGTGGGTACTTCACTGTATACAGTCAGCGTAAACGATCCAGACAGTGGACAGTCTCATACATTCACTAAGACTTGTGATCCAACAATCGGGGACACACTGATAACTATTGATGAAAATAGTGAGTATTACATTGGAGTAACATTTTCATATTGTTTTCAAATGGCGCATACTACATATATTTAATTACTGCACGGGTCATATCCGAGGACAAATAACAGGGCCAATGTCAAATCACTTATTTATTGACAATTTTATTAAATAACTTCATGTACTTATAAATAAAGGATTCAAAATCGTGTTTTTTTTCTGTATACGCTAAAACTATGAAGTGACTTTAAAATAAAATGGCTGCCGTTTCCGAATTTCCAGCTGCGAATCTATATCATTTTTTGGCCCTGTTTAATTAGCCAATCAAATTCTTTAAAATGCGGGCCAATATCAATATCAGTTAGCGGCCCCGGGCCGAAAAGTGATATTGATATTGGCCCTGTTATAGAGGAGGCCTTTGTATTATTGGACGAGGCAAATGTTGTGTTTAAGGGCTAATAATTAATAGTTATGAATAAACGTTTTTAAAGTTACAACAGTCTTGGACTGACCCAAAACGTTGTATATTAACACTCGTACACTATTTTACATACACATTTGAGTGCTGCTATAGGATTTACAACCTCTGCTGTAAGGGACGTCATTTCAAGAATACGCAACATGTGATGTCACTATTTGCAAGCAGGAAACAATATTTACTCCATATGGTCACTTCATTTTCATATTGCCATATAGGGCAAATATTTCTTACTAGCAGTACATGGTGACGTCACATGTGACGTTTTCTGGACGTCACATCACTTAAAGAAGAGGTTGGAAATCGTACAGCGGTGCTCATTTATAATATTATAGACATATTTCCTCATACGTATAAGTTACGCATTGTCTTACTGTGTTCTCGGCCAGTAGGTCACATTGAAATGTTCTATTGTGTTTAAAATGTTTTTTAAAGATTAAACTTATTTATTATAACTTATACTTATCACTCTCGATAACTGCTTCTTGTCTACCAACCAGTACTCGCGCCAAATTTGGGTATTGTGAAGTCGCGAGCCTCGAACTCACGACCTTCGGATCAGGAGTCAGTCGCTCTATCCCTCGATCACTGCGACTCTTGTATTTTCACATTCAAACTTGTCGTTTTACAGCGGGAGTGATTGAAACCATTGGATCTCTGGATTATGAAACAAACGCTCTTTTTACATGTTCCATCTACATATCTGACGGATATCACACCGGTGGAGCGTTTGTGTATACGCTAACTGTAACCAACCAAAATGAGCAGCCGGCGTTTGATCAGCAAACATACTACGCGACAATGCTTGAAGGAGCGGTACGTAGACATACATAATGTAATATATTTATTAGTACTAAAACAAAAAATATATGTTGTACCAACACATGTAAAAAACATTCTTATTAAACAAACTGCTAGTAGCTTATAAACTAATGAAGAATGACTCAAAACATTACATATTAACAATACGTATACAATAAAACCTCACTAATAAGACCACCTTTGGGACCATTGAAAGCTGGTCTTCTTATTGAGGTGGTCTTAATATTGAGGTTGAATAAAGAGCAGAACAGTGAAAATGAACTTGAAAATTATTTCTTAATTTTGAGGTGGTCTTTAGGTGATGTTTTACTGTATATTTTATTCTCGGATTTCAGGCAGGTGTCTCCGTAGCAACCGGTATGACTTGCACGGATGAAGACGTTAGCGACACTATCGGTTATAGTTTTCTCACAAGTACATACAGTCCCTATTTCTCAATCAACACCGCTGGTGAAGTCACATTCGCACAGGCGTATGATGTCGATACAGGCGGTTTACCGTCATCTCTGTCATTGACTGTGTTGTGTAAGGATGAAAACACAATAGACGGAACGACATTGACAGGAACGGCAACTCTGGAACTAACGATTACTGTGAGTTACCAAAATGTTCTATGAACACGCTACAACCACATTTAATTTATATTGGCATTCTATTTGTGATAATATTTAAGTGACTTGAAACTACTTTTACTCGTCTCTATTGGCTAAATATATATGAGCGACGCTTTACGATTTCCAACCACTTCTTTAAGCGACGTCATTTCCGGAAAACATCATAATTATGTGACGTCATCATGTACTAACAGTAAGCAATATTTGCACCATATGGCAAAATGAAAACGAACTGTTATCTATAATTTAAAAAACTTTGAAAAATGTAACGCTTTGCCCCGGTCTCCCCTACGTTATCATTGTAAGAAGTCCTTTTAAAAGTTGTCCGTTTTATTTAACCTCGTCATTTATTTCTTAAAATTTGTATGTAAGAAATATAAATATATATATCGCCAGAACCATGGGAAGTGTCCCGAAGTATGTCAAAAAAAAACATCGAATCGGAACATGCCGACAATATGCGCATCTAATCATGGGAGTGAGGCTTCCCGACTTCGTGTCATTGAATTCTTTCGTGGAGCATAAACAATATATCAATAGTGTCATAGGGATTGGGGTGCGCTTCCATTGTGACAGGTCTAGCCCGACGTCCCGGACTAGTCTAATGATAAATCGGGCGACCAACAGTTGAGTCGAAGTTAGTCCCGGACAAGTTTGTTTTCAATGCTAACCAACGTCAGCAATTGTTCAGTTGTACTTTAACCATATGATCCCACAAACACATATATGTGATTATTAATTAATTTGTGTGGAGATATTATTATATACCTGTATGTTTATTTGTTACTAAATTGGCCGATATTCTCGGACAACTAGCTTTCTATGTCGGACAAGTCAAATTTTACATTTCCATTAGTCCGGGATAAGTGTTTTTCTTTAAAAACAACTAAGAGTCCTGTTTGGGCGAATGTTTTCGAAACCTTTGCGACAAACTAGTGAAGCGTGGGGGGTAAGATCAACCATATATACTTAACGCCATTAAAAGTGCAACCATAATTTATGCATGTAGATAAAGAGACATTACAAAGGCAAGCATAGGGCCTATTCTTTATTTCTCAAATATAATTTCATAGAATTAATTAATGATAAAATAAAAGTATAATTGGTCTAGAGTTTAATAAAGTTTTGAACAAGAATTAACACATTACTGTAAATTGCTTTTGACAGTTGGTAGTCTACTACAAAACGCCTAGTTAAGATAGTTGCGTTATTAAGTATATATAGTAATCCACGTCGACTGCTACATTGCATACAAACTCGCCGTCGAATCGAGGAGATTTGCGTCCTGAATTACACATTGGGACGCGTCGGGCTCAATATTAAGTACATCTAATAATTAAAAATATTTAATATTGTTATTCAATGTTCCAGGATGTCAACGATAATGCACCAACATTCCCCGTATCTTCCTACACGTTATACGTGGATCAGTTTGACATACCCGGTTCAACTATAGGTACGTGAAGTGGTAAATGTTATACAGTCGAACCTCGTTCATTCGAATTCATCGGGTTCGAAATTTCATTTCGAATAATACATTGTTTCGAATAACCCAATTCAATTCGACGTACATTAGAAGATCATCGGAACCTGATATTTATTTTGGATTATACCGAGTATTGTGATAGACATATGTCGAATAAACGTGGTCCGACTGTAGTAACATTTATGTTTTATTTGTCACTTCTCTCTTAATGATGTTGCTTGCTTCAATGAATCTATATTGTCTTTCATGATCTATAAACTGCAATAACACTGAATTTATGTCGATATATACAATAGAGGAGTTTTAAAAATATAATTGTACATACAAAATGTCAACTTTTCTCGATGCAGAAACTAGATGACTGACGTCGCAATGTTTTTATCGCGGGCCAGTTTGGTCTCGGAAGAAATCTCGCTACTCGTGAGAGTTCAAACAAAGTCACATAGACATAGTAGATAGTTTCCAATCCATGTTTTTTTGTCCGTGACGTTGTTTATAGCTAACCATTTTCTGATGAAGAAGTGACGCACTCATAACTGTACCTTGAATCAGATTCAGTATTAATATGATGCGTAAATATACATGTACTGTGTGAAATTATATACTAACATAATACAATTTATAATTGTCAAAACTCAAATGAATGTAAGTATTTTTTGCCATAGTATTTTATATCTTAGTGAGCCACAATGCTCTGACTTAATGACTCGTCACCGACGTGAATTATAAAAAAACAAAAGTGGGTGGGCGTTGAAATACATTTTTCTTAAGATGTCGTTTTATTTAGACATTCTTTCATAATCTAAACCATTATAAGTATGGCGTAGAAAGTGACTGACAACTCGTATATATTTGTTGAAAATAGAACGTTATAACATATCTACGACATAAAATTAGGTATTCTTACGGACCGTGAACATGAAACAAACACATACATATGTCTACCATTTCAAAACGTTGTGGTTAAAAAGGTTAATATACCCTTTACAATGTGCTATCGAGAAAGCTTTTAGAAAGCACACAATCATCACATATTTCAGTTTTTGCTCATGTCGTGTCTTGTTGTTAACATTTTATACATGAAAATAAGAAATATCTTTAAACCCGTTTGTTGGCGAATAAGCAAAGGTGCTGTAGTTTTTGAGTTATTGCAATATTTCAACTAACAAAATCTTAAGATGTATCTGGCTCATCTGGATGTAAAATATTTATATTTGAACGCGGTTAAACCCGATGAAACAAACAATTAGAGTAATCTGAAATGTGCCGAGTTTTCAAAATGAAATCTAGAAGTCACAAGATACTTGAATCTTACGTAATATTTAAATAGGGATGACACTATAATAAATAAACACATACTTTACTTTTCCAGGGTCATACATCCCTACTGACCCGGACAGTGGTTCGAACGGGGTCTTTACGTGTACACCCTCGTCCACGTCCTCATACGGTACGTACTACAACATTGGCTCAGATTGTGTGGTCACCCTGGCGTCCGCTATCGACTTTCCATACGGTACTACAGTCAAGTGAGTATGTTCAGTCCCTTTAATGATTTAATTATAACGGAATGCATATGACTTAATATGTGTAAGTATTTCTTAAATCGGGATTAATGTTTTTAAAATAATGTTTGAATTATACTCGGCGTTCAGTTGACATAACTAGTTTTCCTTGAATCATTGCATTGCCAGCTAGACCTGGCTAGCCGGAAATCGAACCTGGATTGCCCGGTTGACAGCCTACCGCTCAAACCACTGAACAAACCGGGGGAGTATGTTATAACACATATCCAACAAAATAAAAAATGATACTTTGAGATATAATTTAAGCCGAGTAATTGAAGTTAATTCAAAAGGCTTTGAAAATGTATCTGGCTTACCTGACTGTAAACATTTTGAATGAGCTTCATCCAGCATTGTTGTTACTTTCGCTAAAATCATTCTTAAAAAGAACTACTGCAAAATATAACGGATATTCATCATATTTCTAATAGAAAAAAGGTAAAACAACTCGCGTGTTAACAAACTGGAAGTTTCTTCAATTTCATGATAATACAAACATCCGTTTTCGACAAATACATACGAATACACAATTAGTTTATATTTGTAAATGCATATTGATCAATGTTTAAACTGTATGTAATATAATTTTCATGTTTGTTTTGGTAAACAAATGAACAAAAAATGAGCATAATATTACACTAAAAATCTGTAAAATTCAGATATGATGTATCAGCAACAGATCAAGGTTCGCCGTCGCTGACTGGAGCAGGAAAACTGGATATAATTTACAGAGAAACATCGACAACAACCATCTCCACTACATCGACCACTACTGCTGGCTACGACTTCTGGGCTCATCCTGAAAACATTGCTATGTTTGTACTATTACTGTTAGCTGGACTGGCTTTGCTTGGATTACTCGGATATTGTCTCGCGAGAATGTGTTGTGGCGCCGCAATGGGGAATATGTGTGACTGTAACATGAGGAATCGAGCTAGAAGGTACGTGTGTGGCTGTGAGGACAGTTAGGTCTTGTACAGGGTTTTCTCTAGGATTGTTCAGCTAAGGGTCCTTGGACCCTCATGTTTGACAAATTGGGGGTACTAAGTAAATTTGCAGGGTCCCAGATTTGCAGTTTATACTTACAAACGTGTATTTTAGGGGTCGCAGGGATGCACAGTAAGTGGAAAATGGGAGTCGCTAGAAAGAAAAGGGAGTCAGGGACTCAAGATTTCTGCGTAAGGGAAATTCCTGCTTGTACCTCTACCCACGACGATTTCAACACATATACAGGGTGTTAAAAAGTTTGTTCATAAAGTTTGAATTAAGATGAATTGAAAATAATGCTGCGTACACTGGTTTTGCTTCGCATCACAAAAGAACAGCTTTTTTCATGAATATCTGTTTTATTTAGAACTCTCACGCAGAAGCAAACTATTGGTCCATTGTAACATAGATCGAGAGAGCATTTAAAACATCCTGTATATATATACATCTACGTCACAGTCAGCACTATTTATTTGTTATTTTGTCTTATGAATATTTTTGCATGTTTGTACCAAATTTGAACAAAAACCGTTGCGAATTTGTGGAAACGTGACTGTGTCTCAATAATTTCCAAACATGCCTCGTACGTATATGAATGTATATTTAGTTGTTTGTCTGTTAGATGTTATTCTTTCTGAGCCATCACTATTCAAAACGAACGGAAAAGTTGAAACCAAATGTTTATTACATTGTATGATTCAAAATCCTCGCATCAGTTACTTCCCTTTGCATGTAGAAGTAACCATTGTCAGCACTAACAAATCTACGGTGGCATAGAGGTGTCACGTGTGAAATTATTTTTGTTTTATTCCTCCGGCTTACTAACTCGTTCCCACGTCATACTAAGTCGTGGGAACGAGATGAAAATAATTCCACACATGTCACCTCTATGCCACCGTACAAATCCTTCCTGATCTGAGGGGATTTTATTTTAATGATGAACTTTCAAATGAATGCAACATATATTCCACAAACCACCAGTGAACAAATAGTGACATTTTGTAAGCTTATTTGTGGAACAATATGCATGAGTGAATGTTCAAAAGTTTGAAATGTAGACTTAGTCTAGTCTAGCTTCGGTTTTGACATTCGGTGTAACGTAGCGGAATCAGAATGGCAAATATTTGAAGTATAAGACTCACTGGAATCATATGCAGTGGTTTAGACTTATTCTGTGATGTAATGACATGGTCGCAAGCTTGCATCTTCAAGGAAATCAAGTGTCGAGTATTTTCTTACGCCGCCATCTTTTACCGGTCATGTGACATTTCGTGTGTCACGTGGTTCTTGGTGGTGTCAAGGTTATGCTCGGAAGTAGTAAGAATATGCGGAGATTTTGTATGCTTACATAATTACGGTTGCTAGGTCACATATGGGAACACACTCACTGATGCAATACTCTTTGTAATAGATTTTTATACGATGGCTTCCGGTTCGTGTGTCGAACTTGCATTAAATATTCATATAATTCGCTCTATAACTACGGTGGCATAGAGGTGACATGTGTGAACTTATTTTTATCTCGTGGCCACGACTTACTAGCTCGTTTCCACGACAAATAAAGTCGTGGGAACGAGAGAAAAATAATTTCACACATTGTCACCTCTATGCTTCCGTATATATCTGACAATATCGTTTGTTTTTATTTTTGCTTTGCTGGATGAACAATATTCTGATATATCATGGATCATTCATTTGTAGGAATTTCTCAATAACTAAAAACCTGGACCAATCAGTTGAGTTTGTATTATGATTCCAATAATGATCCCTTAAATGAATGTTGGGATTACATCCAAATGAATATTATCAAGACTGCATTTATAACAATGGAATTCCATTAATCTGTATCAATTTCAGATACCCAAAACGTCGAGCCATCACCCCAGAATCTGACAGGTATTTACTTATTATTTTATGCAGCTCCGTGTTTTGAATATTGGTCTGAATAGATATTCTAAAATTAGTGCCATGAAATTTTAAATGTTATCAAATAATTTGTGAAACTGTAAATGCAATTACATTTTTGCATTCCCGTGAGAAACAAGCGGTAGACATTTACAATGATGTATTTCGATAGTAACATTGTAGAAATAAAGCATTCATCGTTTTCACATTTTCTTAAATATTCGGATAAAAAGTACAGTAAAACCTCAAGCGTAATACCCCCAGTGTGACCCTTAAAACACCACCAGTGTGACCCTTAAAACACCACCAGTGTGACCCTTAAAACACCCCCAGTGTGACCCTTAAAACACCACCAGTGTGACCCTTAAAACACCACCAGTGTGACCCTTAAAACACCACCAGTGTGACCCTTAAAACACCCCCAGTGTGACCCTTAAAACACCACCAGTGTGACCCTTAAAACACCACCAGTGTGACCCTTAAAACACCACCAGTGTGACCCTTAAAACACCCCCAGTGTGACCCTTAAAACACCACCAGTGTGATCCTTAAAACACCACCAGTGTGACCCTTAAAACACCCCCAGTGTGACCCTTAAAACACCACCAGTGTGACCCTTAAAACTGGTCTTCGTATTGTGTTGGTCCTAATATTGAGGTTGAACAAAGAGCAAAAAAGTGATAATGGACTTGAAAATTGTTTTCTTAATTTTGAGGTGGTCCTATAATTGAGCTGGTCTTTAGTTGAGGTTTTACTGTATTGCTATACCTGCGATACTCATCTAAGGTTTCGTGTAGTAACAACAAGAGCAAAATTCTCTGCAAACATTATTGTGATTTCTCTTTTTTATTTCATTTTCAGGACACCACCACGTAAGTTTACTTCATACCCGCAATTAGACATCTTATGTAAAATGTTCACGTACACGTTTTTCGGCACAGTCGTACTATCATTGCTTTGCTATTTGCATATCAGTGTTGTGTAAACGAACCAAATCTTACGTTAACCATCAAGGCAATTTCTCTTCAACCGAACAACGTTTGTAACCTTGATGCGGATTGGTTGACCTTTCGATAAAGGATACGTAACCTTACCGAAATCCACAGAATTTCGGTGAATTTACCAAAATCTATTTTGGATCTTGAGTGACCAGCAATCGTAACATCTCGGCATCTTTTATGTTGCACAACAGATCTTAACCTTCACATTGCGCCGACCATCTTTTTTTCAATATATTTTTGTTTCAATTTCTCCTGACAGCAAAAACTGTCGTTCAATTATTTATGAGATATTTGTCTTGCACACATAATTAAGCCCGTATTGCCACTCAGATTTGGCGGACAGAAGTATCTGACTGGAAAAAAATGGCAAAAAATGCAACATATTTTTTTTTCTTTTATTACTTGTAATACCGGAACGTCATCAGTCAAGCTAACAATAATACCCCAAAAAACCCGTTTAATTTAATTTCGAGACAACTAGTCCAGTACTTTTTCAAATTTTAATGATTTTTTTTTTCAAATTTTAATCAGCTCTGTCAGATAATGTGAAGGTTTTCTAAAGCTGTGTTTGATGCAGTTTTGTCGTATTAAAGTATTGTTTTGTCGGGTCCCGATGTTGTGTACATGACGAATGCCTATCTATAAGACAGCATAGAGCGTACGAACAATAACACGGTGCATTTTGTCAGTTGATCTTCTGAGACAACCTTCATCCAAATATCAATGGTAGCTTTTAACAACATGTACAAAATGAAGCCTAATTAAAACAGTTGCGTTTTTAATTGTGTTAAGTGTAGTATTTATCTTGTGTCATTATTTCGTCGCATTATTTCCAGATTCCCGTAACTTGGTTTTTGTCTTTTGGAGAAAAACAACTTTAAAGTTTTACGCTCCTGTAGTTTTATTACATACGGGGTTATGGAATTGCAGTTTATTTTCGGTACGTGCCTTCCAGAACAATATAGGTAGTACAGATAGAAAGAGCTTGGAAAGACGGGGTTACGGGGTTCTGGAAATAAGGCGACACTTCATTCAAATATCAATGCAAAGGCGAGGGGTCCGAGAATTGAAGTCAACGAACTCTCGCCTTCGTATTCAGTTCTTTCGTACGTAATGAAACCTGACAAATTTGGGAATATTTATAACAAATTTCGACCCAGCGTCGCCTGCGTGCGTACAATGTCCGATGGTATCTATCAAAACAATGATAAATAACGGACAGAATAAACCCAATTCGACAAGGCTTTCATTATCGATTTATTCATTATATTGGGTATAGGGTGGGAAGGTTGTTTATTATCAGACCTATTATATTCAGGATTAGTATTAAATGTTGATGAAATATTGCTCAAAGTAGACAGTAGCGATAGCTCAATTGGTAGCGCTTCTGACTAGTAACTTCGACCAATAGATAGGGTGTGAGTTCGAGACACATTCCTGCCTCCCATTTTTTATGGACAATATGAATTTGTATCCCTTACTCAGTGCATGTCAATTAGCTCTATTTGTTGTTTGTCGTGTCTGTCTGTTTTTGTTTTTGTTTTTTTATCGTCTAATTGCTTTGTCGTTAAATCAAACGTGTCTAATGATGGCTATAGCGTCGTCGCTAAAATGTTCATTTGAACTCCTTACGTTTTTTGAAGTAGCCATATCAACTTGGTTCTATATACTGTGAGTGTGTAGCGATACATGTATATATAAATTCACTGCACGATGATATCGTGCACTTTAAAAATCATGAAACCAGATCGTTTTTAGTTAATAGCTTATAAATACAGTACATGCTATACAATGTTTTTAATTAATTATATTCGAGCGAACATTAGTTATTATAAGGCGTGTAAGTACAACTGTAGATGACCAACGAAATATATAATATTGTAATGAAAAAAAACACTACCTCCCGATGGTCTCGAACTCGGACCCAAAACTAAAAAACTTAATTAGCATTGTAAGGCGCGGACTCGCTACCATCTGAGCTATCACGGCTGTTAATTATCATAACAATCGATATCACAATAAATAGTTTTGCTTGTTATTTGATTTACCTATTTTGATCAATAAAGGTGATCAAACCATGTAAACATTGCATGACGTCACTCTCAACTTATCGTGGTATATTTTTTATACCAAGGTGTAATATAATGCTAATATGGCAATGTTATGATAATGAAAATATATGTACAAACTTTAACAAACCGTTATTTGAATTTCAGAGCACTTACTACTATTAAAAATGTTCTGATTCTGAAAATACGCGTGTTAAGGTCAATTTTTGACTATATTTTTAACAAATCAAAAATTCCTAAGTTAGCACGGAACTTTTATAGGGGATAGAAACACACTGCATGCAATGATAAGTAAATGTTACATTATTTACAGGACGTCGGAGAGAGTACTCACCCCCACCCCCACAGAAAGTGTCAGTGATACGAGAACGCCCTCCAGTACCAACCTATTACAAACCAGCCCCACCGTATTATCAGTAAGTATTACACACAAACAATGTGGAACTTCTGTATTTCAAGCAGTAAGATTTCAATTTAATAAGTACAGGTAGTTAGAATAGAGGAGTTGATTTCACAGGTTTGTGTATTGATTTGTCATGTTAGACAAGCACATGATTGCATGAGATGCAGACATCTTCAGATCCACCGAGTGTAAACCACAATAAAGTTTCAAACTAACATACAGTAAGACCTCAGTAATAAGAACACCATTTTGGACCCTTGAAAACTGGTCTTCTTATTGAGGTGGTCTTCATATTGAGGTTGAATAAAGAGCAAAACAGTGAAAATTGTGGGTCTCTCATTTTGAGGTGGTCTTATTATTGAGATGGTCTTTAAGTGAGGTTTTACTGTATTTATCAAAAATAGTGTCTTCAAATCTTATCACTTCCCGTAACAACTTGTATAATCTGAACGATTAATATAAGCGATTAATTCCACTATGTCTTGAAATCGTGATGTGCAGTACGGTAGATTTCAGGATGTCGTACTTACACGTGTTGTGGCTGTTGTAGCGGCGGAGACATGATGACTCTGAAATGACTCTGAAGCCCGTCTTTCGTAATATTGATTTCACAATTGCGATATTTATATGTTTGCTCACTTCTCAGATGGTTATAGTTTCCAACCACCCAAATTGCTTTTTGTGTTACCAAAAAACCTTCTGTTATTTTGATTTTGACATGTTTCTCAACCGGTTTTAGTTTGGTAGGGGTTTTGATAGATTTGAGAAGATTGTTGATAACGAACATAGACTGCAGTCAGGTTTCATTACATCAGACCCATTTGCATACGTGTTTTCATGTCAGAAATTGTCACATCCAGCAGTTTATACTTAAAGTTCTTCAGTGACAGCAAACTTTCTCAGAAGAAAGTCAGGACTTAAATGTCATATTTACTGCAAATTTGGTCTTATTCAATGAAATCAAGCATATTTTTGTCAGCAAGAATATCATTCCTAACAAATTATGGTAAAAAAGTTTTTTCCATACATTAATTGCTCCCTTCCCAAATAAGTGAGCAAAACCCGGTTTTAATCTGGGTTTAATCCAGGTTAAACGCAGTGGAATTGGCACCGGGTTAAATGTGTTTTTTTTTCTAGGCAAAATATGTGTTTTCTAGAGAAAAAAATACAAAAAACACAGTTTTAACCAACTTAGTGGTTTTTTTTCTGAGTTAATTAAGGGTTTTTTAACACACTTATCCAGAAGTTTTGTATGGACTTAAAGTGAGCAAAAGCGAGTTATTAGGCATAACAAAAACACTTTTTCCAGTGAAGCGAGTTAAAAAACCCTCATAAAACTCACTTCTTGATAAGTTGGTTTAAGTGGGTTTTTAAACTCACTTATTTCCAAAAAGACTCGCTTAAAACCCACTTTATTGTCCAAAAACCCAGAACCGAGTTTTGGTGAAAACCCCACTTTTCATTTGGGAATGGCATATTGAGTGCCGCTTTAATTGTTTGAGTTCATAAATTGAACACTACGTAACATTTTAGACACGTAACTGCGAAAAACACGACATATATATTGCTTTCATTCAGAGAATCATGCGTTATTAACTATGACTTCAAGCACTCGATTACACAAAAATGTGTTTGTTTTTGGTGAAAATTTCAAGTGTCTTGCATTTCGACCGCATCGAATGTTTAAAATTCATCTTGGTTTAAGATTCATCGATATTGAAATTCTCATGATCAAGAATATCAGAAGCCTGGACAGCCAGTGATTTCCGTTTTAGAAGATCATTTAACATTAGGTTCTTCCCATTCTGCACACTTACACAAAATGGAGAGAGTCGACTGTTTGCAAAGCCGTTAACGTCAAGAACAAACCCGCGTTTTTTGTGGAGAAAATATTGTTACAGTACAACCTAAACAATGAGACCACCATTGCGACCCTTGAAAACTGGTCTTCTTATTGAGGTGGTCTTAATATTGAGGTTGAATAAAGAGCAAAACAATGAAAATGGACTTGAAAATTGTGTTCTTTATTTTGAGGTGGTCTAATTATTGAAGTGGTTTTGAAGTGAGGCTTAACTTTACGTTTTCAATAGTCGATACCACATCCAATAATACGCAAAATACACATTCTAAATACTTTGTTTTCAGAACTCCAGGAAGGTATCCAGCTCCTCCTGGGTGATTATCTCAAATCCTATTTTACATTGTTATCTTTTCCTTACTCGTTGTCGTGTTCCAATGTATTACATGTATCCTACCTGTCGTGTTCCAGTGTATTACATGTATCCTACCTGTCGTGTTCCAATGTATTACATGTATCCTACCTGTCGTGTTCCAGTGTATTACATGTATCCTACCTGTCGTGTTCCAGTGTATTACATGTATCCTACCGGTCGTGTTCCAGTGTATTACATGTATCCTACCTGTCGTGTTCCAGTGTATTACATGTATCCTACCTGTCGTGTTCCAATGTATTACATGTATCCTACCTGTCGTGTTCCAATGTATTACATGTATCCTACCTGTTGTGTTCCAATGTATTACATGTATCCTACCTGTTGTGTTCCAATGTATTACATGTATCCTACCTGTTGTGTTCCAATGTATTACATGTATCCTACCTGTCGTGTTCCAGTGTATTACATGTATCCTACCTGTCGTGTTCCAATGTATTACATGTATCCTACCTGTCTTGTTCCAGTGTATTACATGTATCCTACCTGTCGTGTTCCAATGTATTACATGTATCCTACCTGTCGTGTTCCAGTGTATTACATGTATCCTACCTGTCGTGTTCCAGTGTATTACATGTATCATACCTGTCGTGTTCCAGTGTATTACATGTATCCTACCTGTCGTGTTCCAGTGTATTACATGTATCCTACCTGTCGTGTTCCAGTGTATTACATGTATCCTACCTGTCGTGTTCCAGTGTATTACATGTATCCTACCTGTTGTGTTAAATTATAGACATATCACCTTTCTCTCAGATTTCTACCTACAATATATTGTTACTATAACTGTCTCTTCACAGCTGTACGGAATCTAACATTCCTGTTAATTAACAATGACTTCTAATTATGTTTCAGATACCTTATCTTCTTCTGTGTTATAGATTATGTACATTCATTTTCAGTTACAATGTGAAAGTCGAAGTATTTTCAAAATACAGTTAGACCTCTTTTATTCGACAACCTTTCATCCGAATACTTGGTATAATCCGAAATAAATATAAGGTCCCGATGTATCTTTAGCACATCGAATTGAAATGGGCTACTTGAAAAAATGTATTATTCGAAATAGAACTCGAATGAATGAGGTCCGACTGTAGTTCATGTATTGCGACTAAGCAATAGGTTTCAACTCTTATTTTAATCGATTCATATGGAATGCTTTAAATAGGTTAGTTCCGTCTTGATATGACATTATTCCTCTCTATGCAAACTTGCATTTTCAATGAAATCAATGGTCGGAACATTGCTTGTCTGTCATGTTTTACCTGTCACGTGACATTTGATGGGTTACTTGGTTCTACTTTCCTTTAGCATTGGGCGCTAATTCCGATACCTTCATATTCACCATATGTAATATTATCTATATAATCCTAAAAAAACCTCTGAAGAATCGTTAGTAATTTGTAAATGCTATGCCCACTGATCGTAAAATAAAAGGATGGTAAGGTCATATAACAAGACGGGGTAAATTATTAAATGAACCGAAGGCAACATAGGTGAACGATATGAGACCGGCTTTGAACCAGAAAGCGATCGTTAACTCATAGTGACCATTTCATCACTCTATAACGATCTATTTCAATAGATAGTTCCATATTTACCTCCCTTGTTCAGAATTGTCGGCCATATTGATAAGCAAATTTCCTTAAATTATAGGGAATATAATGTAAATGATGATAAACAAATCAGATATAAAATGTTTTTATTCACTATGCTCATGTGGGCAGTTGGCTCAGTAAGTTGAAGACAAAATGTTTGTCACATGCAAATTCTCTTTGTCTTTTCTCAATTATCACATTTTTGGAAATTACTCCCATAAGTACTTATCCGTTTTGCCCATCAAAATGTCGGGTGATTAAGAACAAGGGAGATATATTGTAGATGTGGGAACTATCTATACAATTAAATGTCGAACATTTCCTTATTCCACCATCTTTGACCTACCACGTGACATTTCATGGGTCACGTGGTTCATCGTAGAGGCAGGAATTGAATAAGAGCAGTGAAGAGGTTTGGTCTAAACATGTAACTCTATTCTGTATATCGGGGAATCTGCTGAAACGATCGTGAATCTTTACAGGGCAGTGCAAAGTAACTCGTCTTGCATACAGAATAAAAAGCCTATTAAATGTTTGATCGTAGTTATATAAAGTTAGAAGCCGTTCGTATCGTATAATATTACTTTAGTTTGGTCTATGTTTCTTTTCTGATTTATATTTACTAATACTAAAAACAGTCGGACCTCGTTTATTCGACCACCCTTTATCCAAATACTCGGTATCATCCGAAATTAATATCTCTTCTCGGTGAAAAGGGCTTTTTGAAAACCATGTATTCTTCGAAATAAATTTCGAACCCAAAGAATTCGAATTAACGAGGTTCGACTATAATTCTAACAATAAACAATGGTTGAAATGTTATACAGCATTAATAATAAGCATGTACTTCACTTAAGTGCTACATAAAATATATCTCTTGTAAGTATTCACATACTCTGGGTTTTAACTCTTATTTTATTCACAATTCACCAAAAAAAGGCTTCATCAAAATTTTGAAACTTTTGGCGAAATACAAAATGTATTCATAAAAGAAGGTTAACAACAGAGAATATATTGTTTGTCCCTATTTTGGACCTTTATCTGACATTATATTCTACATAACTCCTTCGTGTAAACATAATTAAAGATACATTTACACAAACACAATTTGCTTATCCGTATTAAGCTACAGTAAACCCTCATTAATAAGACCACCATTGGGAACCTTGAAAAGTGGTCTTCTTATTGAGGTGGTCTTAATATTTAGGTTGAATAAGAAGCAAAAAAGAGTGAGAAATGACTTGAAAATCGTGTTGTTGATTTTGAAGTGGTATTATTAATCCCGGTAGCGCCAATGACTGATTGTTCGTGTTCCTAAAAATCAGGACTTTATTATTATTGGGATGGTCTTTAAGTGAGGTTTTACTGTAAAATGCTACCATATTGAATTGATTGTGTTTTATTAATTCATTCATTAATGTATTTCAGATCTGTTTTGCCTGGAGGTCAATTTCCTCGTTCTCCATTCGTACCGTACAGATGAAGGGTATACTGACAGTTCCTTAGAAACTATTCATCAGACAACATCATTCACAGCAACTAACTTTATCATCAACATCAGGCTTGACATCGAGCGTGTATAGGCCCTGTGTACTTAAACATACTCGTCAATTATCTCCTTATTTTGTTATCTCCTATACAGTCAGTCCAGCTTTAGTACTTCAAGAGTTCTCCTTCTTTTCATTACAGAATCTCCAATGATTTACGTTCATTTCTATAGTACGGCTCATTTATCACATCGACTTTATCATTGTCACGATTTCAATTTGATAGTTCGATCAGTAACTATAGTGACTATGATGACTATGGTTGGACGATAAAACTCAGCCTAGTTCATCTATGGTCTAGTTACTCTGGTCACTCTTCTAACTTGGAAGTTTGAATACTATGTAGAGGTGTTCCGAATATTAACTATGGTTTAACCACCGTTTCAGTACGGTTGAATATTTCAAGACTTATTGAACAAAACAGATAATTTGAAGAATGCAAAACGCTAACGGTGCTTTGCTTGTTTTGTTTCCATAAATGCTGTCTTTAATTGTGCACATGTCATGAAAATGAAACTGATTGTAGTTTTATTTGTACTTAACATTGCTTAAGTCAATAACTCTTCCATTATAATAATTCATATTTCAACTGCGGAAGTCGGAAATCTGTTACGTAGCTAAATATGATCTTGATCCATGAAAATGATGGTTCATGAGTATGCATACACAAATGGGTTCTGTCATCACAAGCATTAAAGTTTCCATCATGAACCAGGAAGCGAGACAAGTAAACAATAAGGAAGCCGTATTGAACATTGACATATATCTGAATGTGATAATGACTTTGCAGCGACTGAAAAGGAAACTTCATTAGTTTCGAACTGACACACTCCGAACAAGAAAACGAAAACAATCGACCTAATACTATTGTAGGACTTCTGAAGGTATTATTCGCAACTGTTTGGATTTCACCTTCCCATCATGTACTGTCGGTAGCCTGATATATTGGAAACACTACCAACAGTTTAAGCTCGCTTACACATTTAGTGAGGAACTGACGCAGGTTCCGGTTGTGTGAAATATACAAGTCGAGCGCTCTAACCCACCATTACTATTTTACTTGGCTCTTTAAAAGCTGCTTGATGCATCGTCTGTGTGTTGCGTGTGCAGTAAACTGTAACATGTTTCATTGAATAGGATTGAACTAACGAAACTTGTCGATGTAAAGCTGAAATATTCACATTCAACGTTTCCGATCACTCAGCCAAATGATGGGAGGATTCTCAAAATACAAAATGGCGGGTCAGAACTTTTGACCGGTATATATTCTAGCTCTGTGTGTGTACATTTTGTTATATTATTTATATTTTGAATATCATAAGTTTTAATCGCATTGTGGCTATTTGATTTGTATTAAATGTTCATTCAAATGTGTCAATAGTTTCACTGAATATATCGAAGAGTTCACAGTATTGTAACGCAAGCGATGTCGTTCATAAATACGATGATGCGAAGTACCTCATTATCAAGGGAGGTAATGTACGTTATCCAAGGGAGGCAATGAACGTAATCCAAGGGATGTAATGTCGTACGTCATCAAAAAGAGCGTGCGACGCGTCCCTACGTGTTATTTATAATGTTTGGGAGGTGAACGGGGCGCTTCCACAATGTGGATTTTCCTCGGGAGGCGGCTTTGAAAAACGCACAGGTTTGTGAACAACTTGTACTACATGTAGGTACTGTGGGTAACATATCATTTCAACATCGATTCGTTAACAATGAAAACATGCAAAGGTACTAACCGAATCGAGGTGTTTGCCAGCCTAAATAACACATCGGTACGGGTTGCGCGCACTTGTTGACGTACATAACCACCATTGAATATAACAACGTGACTAAGGAAACAATCTGGTCGATGTAGAACTTTAATTGCTAGCTCAGTTGGTAGAGCGCTATACTAACACCCGGCATATCCGGGGTACGACTTCCAGGTTCTTCAGTGACATTGGCTATGGTCATGTCTTACAAATGTGGAGAAGCCGTCAGTTGCTTGCGGTAGAGCAATTGTGTACTGGTTGATAATTCATTCCAGGAAAATGGTAACATGTGCAGCTTTCTGGGATAAATATCAAGAATGATCTCCCTTGATTATCGGTCGGGTCCATTGGCCGCCGTATATGACTGAAAAGTTGTTGAAATACGGCGTAAAACCCTTTGATAACCCAACATCAGTCAAAGCAACAGTAAGAAATGTACAGCATGTTAGTTCTGCAACAAACACATTAAAATAGAAGCCAAGTAGAAAAAGTCGAATACAAAGTGATATTTTTCTGACATTTTCGGTTTAATTCTTTGATGACCAAAGGTTAAAGTGTTAGTTTGATTGAGAAATCTCTGATGTGCTAGAACGACTGATATGTGTGTGCGTCAGAGGTCAACTATCCTCCGAACAATTTAGTTGTTTGACTGACTGGTTATATTGCAGAAATCATAAAACTACAGTTCATATTTGCCTTCCCTGACTCCAGTTAAAACAATTTGCTATTTGTGGACTGGTCCAATACATATTTTAATGACAACCTTACACAGAGATTGATTTTGTACATTAGCCAATGATGAACTAATGAGATACTGAATACTTACATCTCAATCAATATGCAACACGTATTTAACAGATGAACTTCAGATTGAGTTGATTGGCTTATCAATCATTAACAATAATTGCGTCTTCGTGGTTACAGAAGAAAATATGGGGAAATAGTATATGGAAATTATGAGTGCATGTATACATTTATACAAACATGTGTACACGGAGGCGCAGAGGTCGAGGGGTAGTGCGACGCCTGACTCTTGTTCCGAATGTCTTGATTTCGAGCCCCTCGATGAGGGTAATGTTAGGACTATTTCCAGCTACATGTATGGCGGAGTTAGACCCCAAGGCGGGTACCTGGGTAGAACACCACAGACCTTCCGTAAGCTAGATGAATTGCTTCCTCACGTACAAATTCTACATCTTGGATATAGGATTCGAACACGCAGAGATGGGGGGAGACAATTGATATGATTTGAAGTCAGCGACCAAAAGCGCTTTACCACTGGGTCTCAATCTTATACACATTCCTGATGAATGAAGAGAAATGAATATTTTAGGCTGCAATTTTGTCATTATCTTTTGATTAGTTGCCAGCATCGTTCACTAAGAGTAATTATCAAGTCGTTCATTAATATGTTTTAAATAATATTCAAGTAATTGTCTTGTATACAAACGTACACTTATTTGATATTCATTCATACGACGGCAATGTATGTCGGGACATTATCAAGATATTACTGTATTATCCATAATCGGCTGTACACATCTCTGGTCTAATTGTAATTTTTTGATTCACGGAACATCTTAAGTTTAAGATTTCTATTAAAAGTAATATTTTCCTTAATATCCACAAAATATTTCTTAGATATTCGAAACTACTTGAGTGGTATTCACTAAATGTTTTATCTTATGATTTCCTTTATATATGACATTTCTTCCTTAAAATATAAGGTTGCGTCCATTTTCCGTAGATGAAATTAATATTTTCCTTTAAGTTAACAGTTTCCTTTGCTAATTTCCTTATCTTTAATAATAATAAGACCAGTAGTCAATGGTCGTGTTATTGCGGTTTTACTGTATAAACTCAATCCATTTACACAACGTTTCAAGACCACCAATATCTAAACAACCTTGAGGTGCAGAAGTTACATTAACAGTGATACATCAATTAAGACTTTCACGATTGTTTTTCCTGATTGTCATTCATAACTCATCCATCTATTAGCTTCATGTCATCTGAATAAATACGATTACAAATGGAAAAAACAACAGACGAGATCCCGGTGTGATTTAGTGAACAAACATGAGTTAATGCTACAACCTTACTGTCTGGGGAATGTAACAGAGGAGACCACATCGTTCGGAGAAGTATTAACGTGATCTTCAACAAACAACTTACACTCTTCCAGATCAGAGCAAACTCCACAGCGCTTATCTCCCTTAGCAGTACATTAATCTCTGCTATCACGAATGTCACGTGATCATGTATATTTGAATAAACCGTCAGTTACACATTGACAGAAGATCTTGAAGTTATTGTGTCAAATTTACTTCTTTTCGTTTCACGGTCTACTTCACCCGTATTTCTCTGTACTTTAACCAGAACGATCATAATACCTGATACAGTATAACCTCACTAACGTCCACCTCAATAATAAGACCACCTTAAAATTAAGAACACAAATTTCAAGCCCATTTTCACTGTTTTGATTCAACCTCGATATGAGTACCACCTCAATATTAAGACCAGTTTTCAAGAGTCCCATGGGTGGTCTTATTACTGAGGTTTTACTGTACATAAAATAAAATGATAAAAACAAACGAATTAACAGAAAATTGTGAAAATGTTTGTGATGGTGGAGGTACCTGCACTTTGTAAACTACGTAGGAGAGTGAATTCAGACGTGGAGTGTTATGTCTATGACGAAAATATCAATTCGTGTCTTGGAACATTGTGCTAACATAGTGTAGTTTACGCAAGACATGTTCCGTGTAATACCTGCCTACAGTTTAGAATATGCACAACTAGACATATGTATACCATGTCTTGTAAAGTTAAGTCACGATGTGAACAAATGTAAACGAACATAGAACCTGTCCTGTAATGTCATATAAGCGTACACGTATATTTCTAATACATAAAAGCTGCATTCAACAGTTAAATACGATGGTTGTCCCAGAAAATCGCGAACTTTTTAAAAAGCTATTATTTCCAACATTCAATGGGAGTAAAATATAATTAATTTTCCCCATTGGACGTGTATATAACGAAGCACACAAACAGTTAATACATCTATGATAGTGCTGGTCGGTGAGCACCATCAGCAGCTTATTACAGCTCATTTGCTGCTTAATATTCAAACGCTTATTTCCCATAGTAACTGTATCAATAAAATCATTCAGAAATCAACGTAATTTAGTAATCCGTTACTACATTTTGTTATATTCCTTAATTTCGGTTTGGTGAATGGTGTCGTTGTCTAATTAAGCTACAGCATGCTTTCATATAGCACATAATTTTGTGGATGGGAGATTCGGTATCGATTATAGTAACAAAAATACTAATCTAATTGTAGTTGCATCTTTAAGTTGCTCTAAGCTATAAAAACATGCTGGTTTTAATGTATGCGTCTGTATTTGTGTCTGTTTCCAATGATGTACACCGGGTTGATTATATAAAACATATAAATGTAATTGCATGACAACAAGTTTTGACATTTTGCACTTTTATTTAAATATTCTTCGCAAAAATCCTGTAATTCTTGATTTGTGACATGTTTTCTTATCGGCTGTGTCCGTCGGCGCTTTCACAGCCTTGTTTTCCATTATTTTAGTTTTTTTCAGCTTTCGATTGAATAACGACAAGTATTCAGGTGTGACATCAGCATACGGATCACTTGTCTTTATACTATCATTATCAAATTTCTTTTCCATCATCATATTTACATTTCCGTACCTCTCCACCAGATTTGATATGATTTCAACCGAATTTGAACTAAAAAGAGAAGAAAAAACAGAGTTATTCAGTTAGATTGTTAGTAAGCCATTGTCTCGACAGTGTACATACATGTACGTTTAAACGGTTTAGTAATTAAGTAACGGTAATAAGATAATTTCTCAATACAGGAACTATAAATCACAAGAGATTGTCACGAGTTCCCACCCTTCATCTCTTCTAGACTCCCCCCCCCCCTTTATCCATTCAGGACTTCTCTCTATTTACCCATTGTATAGTCTGTGTATACATGGTACCATTGATATGTTATGCATGTACTCCTGTGTACTAATATAGAAGAGATAAAGGGAGATAACTCGTGACAATCTCATGTGCTTAAAATTTACAGAGAACTAGTAAAACAAAGTTTACATGGTAACATAACAATAGACATACCTTACAAACTGGCAATTTCCTCGAGTAGTTGAATCCTTCCCTATAGTTGGAAACACTGACGGGTAGAACATACCTATCCCGGATAGTTCATTACCCAGATATACTTGTTCTTTGACCCGCTGTCTATTCAGGAGCTTCGTTTTCCTCTTGTTTTGCGTCTCGTTTTTGAATTTATCACTGCAAATAGATTAAACTTTTAAATTTCATATTGTGTTGGAGAATTACACCGTTTTTTGAAAAGTATTGTAGTTACGTTCCACGGTTAGTTGACCTAACCAGCTTTCCTGGATTACCAACCAGTACGAACACGCTCTTTCGCAAGCAACTGACAACATCCGCATATTTACCAAATGAATGTACTGTCCACATTATTATGCAAAACGTGTCAATAATTTTGAATTCACTTTAATTTACTCCGATTCCGACTGATATACAACATAAAACTACAGTGTTGCCATACCCCCGACCACGAACAGCCTTAAATAAATACAATAAACTCAATTAAAATCCATAAATTTTAGCTTATATGACACTTATTGCCAAGACATACTGAGAAAATCTATGAAAAGCATGAAATAAATTAAACCAATCCTCTATTACAGTAAGAATATAGTTCAAATTATTATTCAAATTTTTATAGCGTACACTCATTATACATACCTTTTGTATATGAAATAAAATTAATGTCTCAATTGACAAAAAATATATACAGTAAAACCTCGATAATAAGACCACCCCTGGGACCCTTGAAAAATGGTCTTAATATTGAGGTGATCTTAATATTGAGGTTGAATAAAGAGCGGAACAGTCAAAAAGGTCTTGAAAAGTATGGTCGTAATATTGAGGTGGTCTTATTATTGAGATGGTTTTATTATTGAGGTGGTCTTATTATTGAGGTGGTCGTAAAGTGAGGTTTTACTTTACCTTGATTCAGATGGCGTGATCTTCATTGAACTATTATCTTCAGCTCTAGCACCATTGGTTGTTGATGGTGATGCAGAATGATGTGAACACGATCCTCCGGTGGTTTTGTTTGTCGTATCTGATTGTTTCTCCACTTTATGTGCCTTCTTTCTTTTAAAGCGTTCTTTCCATTTTCGCTTTCTATTAATAGGCTTCAAACTAGTTTGCGTCTCCACATAACTAGAAAAACACCAAAGACATATTGCATTGTTTTGTTTCATGTACAACCACAGCGTAATTATCTTCGACAATGCATATTTCAGCAATCTATAAATTTAATCACGGACAGATTCCAATGAAACGTGTACACATTACAGAAATTTGAAAAAAAATAGTTATAATCTCACCCGACCTAACATTTTCGCATTGCACAAATGTGATAAAAACTCAGAAGTTAAACGAAACCATAATTACCTGACTACCATTGGGTTATTCTCTCCGGAACCTTTATGAGAATTTGTAGCACCCTTGTCAAAATCTGTGGATGACAATGACCGCATAGTCATTACACATTCCTGATCGATTCTTTGTTCAGTTTGCGTCTCTTTATTAAGGTATTGCTTCTCTTTGTCATAAGACTTTTTGCCTTCTTCTGTCTCTGTATGACTGAAGTAATAGAATGCAAATTATTAATTGATAATGAAATTTAAACTATAAGTGAACACATAGCCGGTACTGGTTTTCGGCAAGTCAGTATTATTTTTAACATGATCCGGTGTTAGAATTCAGTACAGGTTTTATACGCAGTCCTAAATTTCCATCAATTTACTAGTACATCAAACGTAGTGAAACAATTATGCCTTTTGCCGAATAGACAAACCTTTCTTAAATACCACATCAATATTAAGAACAGCTCAATAAGAAGACCAGTTTTCTGTGGTCCCAGGGGTGGTCTTATTATTGAGGGTTTACTGTACGTAGTAATTTATTGTGACACTATATTAATCAGACTGTATATGATGCTATGTATATATACAATTCAATCACGGACAGTCCTTAGTATGCACATAGTTCAGTTTGGATGAGAGAATCTCGCATGAAATGGTCATGCCCAGTGACTGGACTATTTCGAACAAAGCCTTTGCAGACAACCTGTTAACGCTGAGATAATAGTGATAAAATGTCAATAATACATTATAATTTACCTGGCTGACAAGTCTTTGTATTTTTCAGAATCTACCTCACGTTTTGTAGAACTTTGGCTCATGCCTGGCAACGCAGAATTTCCGGTCGTAATATTTGCCGTATCCAGCTGCTTTTGACCTTTATTCCTCTTTTGTTTTTTGAAGATTGGCCTTTTTCGTTTTCTACTATTAGGCTTTGCACCGTTCAATGTCTCTATCAGGCTGAAAATGCAATACATGATCGGTTGGGTGAAATTGAATTTTAACATATTATCAGTAAAAAGCAGAGAGCATCTTACAGCCGCGCTAATACTCCGATTCAAAATAACACCGTAATGGAATAAAAACTCAAACTTAATTGATCACAGCGATGCGTTTTAATAAATTTAATTGTCTGGACAAAAAATACCTTATTTCCACTAATGTATCTTCGGTTGGCTTTTCTACTCTGTAGATATCCTGCGGTTGAACGAGTAAGTTGTCTTGAGATTTTGATTGTACCATACATTGGTTGAGTTCGTGTGCATCGGACGCTCCGAGAGGCAAGTCATCTGCATTTTCAGAAAACATCTCCACAGGCGTAGCAAGTGTTTCCAAGGGATCATAGTCAAGTAGTGGAGTAGATTTATCCAGGATCAAAGACGTCTGCGACTCTATATCCAATAATTGCACAATTGTTGTTGATGGCTCCAGGTGTTGTATACACAGAGATGTAGCAGAAGGTTGGATATCACAGAATTCTATAGGAGAAGCTGGTGGCTCGTTTGCAACATTATCAAGCATAGGAGAAGAAGGTTGGCTTCCAAGTACTTCCATGGGTGGAACTGGTAACTCGTTTTCAGACGACGATACATACTTGATTACGGATATTTTGATAGGAGAGGCACGTGGAACTTTGGCGGTTAAGACTGGAGTTGATGTAGGCGTCTCAATATCAAGTATTTCTAGAGGTATGTATAGAGGCTTTTCCACAGGTATATTCTGTGATGAAAACGGCAGCGTAACATCATGATTTACTTGAGGTGCAAGTGGAGGCTCTTGGTCGGTCGTATACAGAAACAAAGCATCAGGTTTGATGGAAGACTCCACCAGACGAGAGGCGAAGCTCTTGTTATTACATATTTGGTCGGGTGTGTCTAAAGTGCTTTCGAAATAAATGTCCAGAGATGGAACAGTCTGCGCAATATCAAACATTTCCTGATGTGCGGATTGAGGCTCATGTGCATTGATATCTTCAGATATAGATTGATGATTCTCAACAGACAAATTCCGAAGCGATGAACTGTGCTTGTTATCAGGTCGTTTTAAATATTCAGTAGCAAGTCTGTTGGTAGGTTGATCTAGAGAAGCTAACTCGAAATCAGATATTTCCAAAAGTGTATCTGGTGGCTCGTCAGTTTGCGCAATATCAACATCTACTTTAAATGCGGTTGAATGTTCGTTTGCAAGCGAATTTAAAACTGTTTTAGACATATCGGCATCAAACATTTCACAACTTGCAGCTGGAGACTCGATGGCAGATACGCCATAGCACAAACCCTCAGACGCGATGGACGGCATGCTCAGACGCGACGATGCCGGTCCGTCGGTAGACATATCAGGTAATGAAGCAGGATGCTCGAATTGATGTATTTCCTGACGCAGAAAAGATGGTTCATAAGCATATATATCGTGGAATGATGACCCGATATCGAGTATATCCACATGTGTGTCATTTGATCCGTTATTATGTCCGACCAGAGATAAAACAGAAGGCTCGTCATCAACTGAACATGCTGCGTGTTTTTGCTGTGCAGACATATTCAAGGACGAGGCAGATGACTCAATATCAGTTGTTTCGAGAGATGTTGCCATACGCTCGTTGACAGGTATGTCTAATGATGCAGGTCTAAACTCGCCCGATATTGCTGGTTTTGCAGCTGATAACTCTATGGTAGAAAAATCCATGGATGAGGTAGACGAATCGATGTCAACTATCTTTAGATCTACAACTTCTGATTCTTGAATGTATTTGTCTGCAGACGTAGCAGACGACTTGATATTAAAAAGAACATCTGAGGACTCGCAGGCGGAGGAAGTCAGTGCAATCTTTAGTATTTCCTGATGTTTGCCTGGTGGATCTTTCGCATACATAATTGGCATAGTGTCAGAACACTCGGTAGCAGAGATATCTTGACATATCTTTAGTTGTTCGTCTGCAGCAGTGTCCAGAGATGAGGCTTCTGATTTGAAAGCAGACATTACCAGCGACCATGGAGAAGACTGATTGCCAAGTGTTGTCGGAGTTCCTTCGTCAGGTAAATCTAGAGAGAAATCTGAATCCTCGTTGTCAGATATATCCGGAGATGCTGGTGGAGACTTGACAGCAGCCATATCTAGAATGCGGTCTGTATGGTCGTCTGGAGGCATTTCCGCATACTTGGTTAAAGTATTCATATTCATATGCAAAGAAGTTGTCTTGGATTCAGACTCAAGCTCAGACTGACCAGCAGTTTTGATTTCTGTGATATCCGAAGCCGGAGTTTGTATAACCTGAGACAAGGGCAGATCGACATCTTTACTGTAAAAATGAAATGCATTATATCATTATAATACTACAGGTAAATTATATTGAAAATAAGTATTTAATTATTTGTTTTGCAACAAATGCCATATGTAGCTAACTTGAGTGCATATGTTTCTGCGATGTTAATAATAAGTAACGAACTTAATGTGGTACAATGTCCGCAAATAAGCATTTTAGAAAGAATATAAATTTATTGGTAGCAAACAAACAGGGTTTTGACATATTTGGTAGTCATAGAATATTCTCGGAATATGTGAGGAACCATTTTTCGGCACAGCTGTACTAACATGGCTTTGCTATTTGCATATCAGTGCGATGTAAACCAATCGAATCTTACGTTAACCACTAAACACATTTCTCTTCAACCGAACAACGTTTGTAACCTTGACGCGGATTGGTTAACCTTTCGATAAGGGGTACGTTAAGTTACCGAAATCCACTGAATTTCGGTGAAATTAACGAAATCTATTTTGGATCTGGAGTGACCAGCATAGCAACATCTCGGCAATTGTTTATGTTGCACAACAAACATTAACCTTCAAATTGCGGCGACCATCTTTCTTCAAGATATCTCTTGTTTCTTATATTTCCACTTACGTGCTAGTTTTTGCTGAAATCCATCGGACAAACTAGTCCATTTTGATAACCAATAACATCTAACAGACATTTCGAGAACATTTCTAAGTACATAGTAGCTTTAGGTCTCGAACTTTGGCAAGGCTTCAAGGGCCATAAAGACATGCATATACAATAGTTACGTAAGTTGTGGTGACTAGTCAAAAACCAAAGTTTGGGTAACAATGAACCATTCCCCATATATACACGTGTGGTATTTCAGAAAATAATATATCAAGATCTAAATAAATGTTATTCAACTGAAAAATGTTGACAGACACCGGACGGCCGACTGAAAATGAACAATCGCAGAAGTTCATTTGACAATGTGTATTCAGCCTTGGCCCAATTTTCCGAACATTTATCTACTACATGTATTTTAAAGGATAATGGAATCTGGCCAAACAAAACTGGAATAAATGTTGTGTTCACGGACAAGACTGCTCGTTTTTTAATGAAATTGTTTAAAACCACCCTCGACGACGTATTATGCCCAGAAATGGGTCGAATTGAAACGTATTACACTGAAGTACAAATCATGTTGGCCTTAAAAATCCTTTGCTGTAAGAAACAGACTTCACACCTTTTTAGACGGTAAAAATTAGCATGAATAATATTTTTAGTGTTACGGTCACTTTAGATATATCGTATTGATGTTCATTATTTATATATAATATATAAAAAAACCAGAAGGTGTTTGCAATACTTGAGTATTTTCAACTAGTCACTGTGAATTAATGCTGTTGCTTGTAATAATACCTTTGTAGCTCGTCAACAACTGCATTAACATCATTGTCAATAGGCAATCTGTCAACACTGTTGTCGTCGCTCTTGAACATTTCATCCTCACATTTTTCTTTTTCGTACAAACTATCGATGCTGCCGTCATCACGCGAACTGGTCCTGTTATCATCACCATAGACCGTTTTGTCCTCTGTGGCAAATGTGACCGACTTCTTTGGAACTTCATTCCTAATAATTTCAAACAACACTATTAACTAAAATCAAGGTTTCAAGATTATCCGATGCTAGTGATAAGCATAAACTATCATGATTGATTTGCTAAACATGGAATAACTCATTTTAATTTGATGCACACAAGAAGATACATAGGGATCTGATATTTATTTCGGATGATACCAAATATTCGGATAGAAGGTTGTCGAATAAAAGAGGCCCGACTGAACTGATACATTTGTTTGGTACCATTCTTGGTAAAGCATAAAAAAGCATTATAATTGGCTCTTTGTCATATAATTTACATTATCTTTGCAGATTGCAAATATTCTGGCAAAACATCTTTTTACATCTTGTTGGGCGACACTTGAAATTTAATATATAATCAGTAAAAAGCAGAGAGCATCTTACAGCCGCGCTAATACTCTGAATCAAAATAACACCGTAATTGAATCAAAACTCAACCTAAATTAATCATAGCGATGCATATTAATAAATTCCATTGTCTGCACAAATATTACCTTCTTTCAACAAATGTATTCTCGGTTGGCTTTTCTCCCCTGTAGATATCCTGCGGATGAACGAGTAAGGTGTCTTGAGATTTTGATTGTACCATACATTGGTTGAGTTCGTGTGCATCGGACGCTCCGAGAGGCAAGTCATCTGCATTTTCAGAAAACATCTCCACAGGCATAGCAAGTGTTTCCAAAGGGTCATAGTCAATAAGTGGAGTAGATTTATCCAGGATCAAAGAGGTCTGCGACTCTATATCCGATAATTGCACAATTGTTGTTGATAGCTCCTGGTCTTGTATACACAGAGATGTAGCAGAAGGTTGGATATCAGAGAATTCAATAGGAGAAGCTGGTGGCTCGTTTGAAACATCATCGAGCATAGGAGAAGAATATTGGCTTCCAGGTACTTCCATGGGTGCAACTGGTAACGACGAAACAGACTTGATTACGGATATTTCGATAGGAGAGGCACGTGGAACTTTGGCGGTTAAGACTAGAGATGATGTAGGCGTCTCAATATCAAGTATTTCTAGAGGTATGTCTGGAGGCTCTTCTACAGTTAAGTTCTCTGATGAAAACAGCAGCGTAATATCGTGATTTACTTGAGGTGCAAGTGGAGGCTCTTGGTCGGTCGTATACAGAAACAAAGCATCTGGTTTGATGGTAGACTCAACCAGACGAGAGGCTAAGCTCTTGTTATTACATTTGTGGTCGGGTGTGTCTAAAGTGCTTTCGAAATAAATGTCCAGAGATGGAACAGTCTGCGCAATATCAAACATTTCCTGATGTGCGAATTGAGGCTCATGTGCATTGATATCTTCAGATATAGATTGATGATTCACAACAGACAAATTCCGAAGCAATGAACTGTGCTTGTTATCAGGTCGTTTTAAATATTCAGTAGCAAGTCTGTTGGTAGGTTGATCTAGAGAAGCTAACTCGAAATCAGATATGTCCAAAAGTGTATCTGGCGGCTCGTCAGTTTGCGCAATATCAACATCTACTTTTAATGCGGTTGAATGTTCGTTTGCAAGCGAATTTAAAACTGTTTTAGTCATATCGGCATCAAGCATTTCACAACTTGCAGCTGGAGACTCGATGGCAGATACGCCATAGCACAAACCCTCAGATGCGATGGACGGCATGCTCAGACGCGACGATGCAGGTTCGTCGGTTGACATTTCAGGTAATGAAGTAGGATGCTCGAATTGGTGTACTTCCTGACGCAGAAAAGATGGTTCATAAGCAGAGATATCGTGGAATGATGACTCGATATCGAGTATATCCACAGGTGTGTCATTTGATCCGTTATTAGATCCGACCAGAGATAAAACAGAAGGCTCGTCATCAACTGAAAATGCTGTGTGTTTTTGCTGTGCAGACAAGTCCAAGGACGAGGCAGATGACTCAATATCAGTTATTTCGAGAGATGTTACTGTACGCTCGTTGACAGGTACTTCTAATGATGCAGGACTAAACTCGCCAGATATTGCTGGTTTTGCAGCTGACAACTCTGTGGTAGATAAATCCAAGGATGAGGTAGACGAAACTTCTGATTCTTGAATGTATTTGTCTGAAGACGTAGCAGACGACTTGGTATCAAGAAGAACATCTGAGGACTCGCAGGCGGAGGAAGTCAGTGCAATCTTTAGTATTTCCTGATGTGTGCTTGGCGGCGTTTTCGCATACGTATTTGGCATAGTGTCAGAACACTCGGTAGCAGAGATATCTTGACATATCGTTAGTTGTTCGTTTGCAGCCGTGTCCAGAGATGATGCTTCTGATTTGAAAGCTGACATAACCAGCGACCATGTAGAAGACTGATTGCCAAGTGTTGTCGGGGTCCCTTCGTCAGGTAAATCTAGAGAGAAATCTGAATCCTCGATGTCAGATATATCCGGAGATGCTGGTGGAGACTTTACAGCAGCAATATCTAGACTGCGGTCTGTATGGTCGTCAGTTACACTATCTGGAGGCAATTCCAAATACCTGGTAACTGACATATCCATATGCAAAGAAGTTGTCTTGGATTCAGACTCAAGCTCTAACTGATCAGCAGTTTTGATTTCTGTGATATCCGAAGCCGGAGTTTGTATAATCTGAGATATGGGCAGATCAACAACTTTTCTGTTAAAATGAAATGCATTCTATCATTATAATAATACAGGAACATTCTATTGCAAATATGTATTTGATTATTTGTTTTTGCAACAAAGGCACCATATAGCTCACTTGAGTACATCGAGGGCTCAACGCAACACTGTCGTAACTCCTATATAAATACATAGAAGTCACGACAGTGTTGCGTTGAGCCCTCGACATGTACCAACGATGTAAATAATGAGTACGAAATTTAATGTAGTAAAATGTTCGCAAATAAGCATTTCAGAAAGAATATACATTTCTTCGTAGCAAACATACAGGGTCTTTAGTCATTTGGTAGCCATGGAATATTCTCGGTATATTTGAGGAACACCTACGTAGAAACTTTTGCTCCAATCTACAGAAACAATAAGGACATAGTGACCACCAGTATCAACACACATTTCGGGGAAATTAACAGTTTATACCAGGTCACAAATTAGTACAAAGTATCTCTAGTTATAGAATTTGGGCATGACCTTAAGGGTCACATAGACATACATAGGCATATACAATAGTTAGGTAAGTTACGGTGACAAGTCACAAACAAGATTTTGTGTAACAATGAACCATTTCCCTTGTACATGTGTGATATTTTAGAAAAATATTAATTAACTGATTAATTAAAGAAAAATGACACCGGACGACAGACGGAGAATGAACAATCGCAGAAGTTCATTTGACAATGTGCATTCAGCCTTAGCCCAATTCTCCGACAATTAATCTACTTTTTAAGTACTGTTCGAACTTTCAAACACATATATTGTTTGAAAGGATAATTACATCAGGCCAAACCAAACTGAAATAATTGTAGTGTTCACGGGCTAGTACTTTCGTTTTTTATGAACTTGTTAAAAACCACCCGTGACGACGTATCATGCACAGCAATGGGTCGAAACAAAACGTATCAAACTAAAGTACAAATCATGTTGGCCTTAGAAGTTCTTAGCTGAAAGAGACATACTTCACACTTTTTTTAAATACTCCTCTTCGTTTCTGCTGTTGATTAATGTTGACTAATGTACTCTAATTTAAAACTCTATTAATTAGCTTAAATAATTTGTTTAACACTTTTTAATGTACCGGTTACTTTAGATATAACGTATTAATGTTTAGTATATACAAATAATATCTAAAAACAACAGAAGGTGTTTGCAATACATGAGTATTTTCAACTAGCTACTGTGAATTGATGCTGTTGCTTGTAATTATACCTTTGTATCTCAATAACAGCTTCATTATCAATAGGCAATCTTTCAACTCTGTCGTCATCGCTCTTGAAAATGTCACCCTCATATTTTTCTTTGTCTCTATCAATGTTGCCGTCATCACTTGAACTGGTCTTGTTATCATCACAATGTACCACTTTGTCTTCTGTGGCAAATGTGACCAACTTCTTCAGAATTTCATTCCTAATAATTTTAAACAACAACATTAACTAAAACCAATGTTTCAAGATTATTCTATGCTAATGATAAGCATAAACTATCATGGTTAATTTGCTAATACAGTTTAAAATACATATGTATGTATTATACTGGCATTTCATTTATAGATGAAATACATAGATAACAACGAAATGTACATAACTAACAATTTAAATTGGTACCATTCTTGGTACAATATTATGATTCATGAACAACAAGAAATATTTTGAAAAAAGATGTTCGGCGCGTTAAGATTTGTTGTACAACATAACAAAATGCTGAGATGTTACAATTGCTTGTCACTCCACATCCATAATGAATTTCGGTAAAGCAACGTAACCCTTAATCGAAAGGTTAACCAATCAGCGTCATGGTTACAATCGTTGTTCGGTTGAAGAGAAATTGTCTTGGTGGTTAACGTACGATTTGATTGGTTTACACAACACTGATATGCAAATAACAAAACCATGTTAGTACGGCTGCAACGAAAACTACGCAAATATAAAAACACAATAATTTGCTCTTTGTTATACATGTATAATGTTCATTAACTTTACAGATTGCATGTATTCTGGTACAAAACAGTTTATACGCGAAGATGCCAAAGTAAGTAACTTAAATTTAATACCTGCATAACGGGGTAACTCCTGGACTGTCGACAGGTATGTCCATAGAACAAACTGAGTCCATTTCGGATTCGATATCATCTATTTCCAGAAGAGTGTTTGAAAACTCGTCATCAGACGTACAACTTTTTGATGCAGACTGTTCGACATCAAGTATTTTCGGAGTTGAAATTGGAGAATTTTCAGCAGGGATATCCTGAGCCGAAGCACGTCTTGCGATATCAGTCGACTCCGGGTGAGAGTCTGGATGCTCTATTGCAGGAATTTCTTTGAATGAATCAGAACACTTAGTAGAGATATCAAGACGAATAATAGGAGACTCTGTGATGAACGCATCCTTAGTTGAAGTAGTAGACTGAATATCAATGGATTTCGAAGATTGGTGTTTGGCAGAAATATCTGAAGTTGTCGTAGTATTCTTGATATCAAGCATTTCCATACGTTGGGTTTGGGACTTCTTATCATACAAATCGGGAGATATTGCTCGCGGATCTGTAGGTGAATCTGTATACTCCATACAGAACTTTACTAAAGGCATTTCTGCTAGCTCAATATGCGTTTTTATTGGCATAGCCGGATGTAAAGTTGGAGTCTCGCACTTTAAACTATGAGGGGGCGAGCCAGAAAGTTTGGCGACAGACACATCAACAGGCAAAGAAGTAGACTCCGTTGCGAGTACAAGCTCTGACTGATCAAGAGATTTGGTTGTTGTTGTATCTACAGCTTCAGCGACAGCTCCGATATCTTGTGCAGTATGGAGCATGGGAAGATCGATTACCTTTCTGCAATGTATTCAATTACGCATTTAAAACGTTTTATACAAATTCTCATATTTTCAACAATAAAGTAAATAACAAATACAATAACTACACACGTATAAATTAGTACAAGTACATTTTGTATTTACATAATGCAAACAATTTTAACCACTATATAAGAGCGGTTCAATGTAAAGAAACTCAATGTAAATGATATCATTAAATGTGAATAATATGTACGATCATGCTAAGGATTTACAACTGATTCTGAAATAACGGAATATACAAATAGATCTTCGTAATTGTAAGTCATTGTCAAGTAAATGTAGTTTTGTTTATTACGTACCTGTTCAGTTCATCCACATGACCATCATCAACAGGCAAACTTTCAGCGCTGTCATCATCGCTCGTGAAAGCTTCGTCCTCACAATTGCTATCAAAGGTCAGACTATTTGTGCTGTCGTCATCACTCAAACTGGCAATGTATGTCTCAACATAGATCACTTTGTCTTCTCTGGCAAACGTAACAGTCTTCTTCTCAACTTCCGTTCTAATAATGTGAAATAACTATATCAACTCAAATCAATGTTACAAAATAATCCGATGTTCTTGAAATATTTCTTGCGCTCAAGAGGACTTGAAAGTTTGATTAACTGAAATTGCTATGCTAAATAGAAACACGTGGGTTTTTTAACCCGGTATTGACATTTAGACAAGAAATACATCGAAGAAAATGCCGTACAACGTAATAAAACGGAACTATTCAGCAGAAAAGTTTATGTTTCATCTCGTGGTATCCGTGTAGATGTGAGGGAAACTAACTTATAATTAATACCTGCATGAGGGTGTTACATCTAGATTGTCGACTGATCTAATTATAGAGTTGGTGGTCTCCACATCCGATTCCATATCAGCTATTTCCAGAACAGTGTCTGAATGCTCGTCTGCTGACATATCAACGGATATGATGTTTTGTTCATTGTGGGGCACGGGAAGATCGACATTTGTTCTGTAAAAGTGCAAAGAATTCGATTATTTGTTTACAATATTTTATTTAAATGATTTTATTTTTTAAACTATAGCGTAAAAACGAACCCCCAAAAACAGCCTGGACTTGTATATATTTCATAATGCATACAATTCTTACAACTAAGAATGAGTTGCGCCTACTGAAACATCATTTATGTATAGAAATATCAATAAATGTAACTTAAGTATTTACGACTAATTACTAGTAATGATTTCGGAACAACGGAACATACAATTAACTCTTTATGTTTTTACACCAGTCATTGTAAAATACATGTAGGCGAGCGTTTCATGTTTTAAGTACCTGTGCAGCTCATTAACATCACCGTCATCATCAAGAGGCAAACTTTCAACGCTGTCGTCATCGCTCATGTAAACCTCCTCCTCATTATTACTGCCATAGGACACACCATTAATGCTGTCATCATCACTCAAACTGTCCTTTGCAAAAAAGAACACTTCTTTTTCTGTGGCAAACGTGACAGACTTCTTTTGAACTTCAGTCCTAGTAATTTGACATGACAATGAAAAAATCAGATAATGTTGAATACCGACCATGATAATAATTATGATGTGATATAAGATTGAAATAAATTTTCGCTTAGATAATCGCAAATAACTTATATTTATTACCATTTTATGAATCCGATAAAGTAGCATATTTCAGAACAAAGTTGAAGAATTTCGACAAAACGATAACACATACGTGTGGTTATGGGTGTTCTGTGTAGCATTATATATTAAATGCCATCAGCTATTAGGTGTGAGATTTGTAGTTAAACAAGTTTACAATACCTGCACATTCCTTCCATATTATCGTCATAATCAAAAGGCAAACTTTCAATGCTGTTGTCATCGCTCAGGAAGTCATCGTCATAATATTCGTCATCATCAGAGAAACTTGCAGCCGTGACATCATCTTCGCTGTCTGATGGCTCACAATCTTCCTTGATGGCTGACAGTGAAGCTGCAGATCTATAACATTTTGCATAATGTGTATTTTAAATTTTAAAGTACGGTGTTCAAATGCGCCAAGCTACTTAATTCTTTTTCAATCACATTATTTTGTGATTTTTCTGCAGGCTTTGATCGAGTTTCTGACACAAGTAAGAACTTTGTAATCATTGTCTTATTTAAATCGAGGTATTTTACAACATTTGTAAACTAAACAGATGACAACATTTATTCAGCAATCATCAAGCAATCATGGACGTCATCATCCATACATGGACCCGATGGTGATTGTCCAGAATTTGATGGACCCTTTCTGTAAATCATAATACTAAAATTACTACTGATACTAAATCTGAACACATTTAATATGCAGACGTATCATATGAAGCTAGCGAAACAAAGTATTTCAAAATGCCACTTCATTTTACCTGAGCAAGACATTGGTATCCCCTTCATCTATATACACTGTATGTTCAGTTTCAGAACTGTCTTCGTCCCAATCACTGTTTGTCTCTTCTTCAGTCTCTACCTTCGAGTGGTCACCATTCATTGATAAAGGTGATCTGAAAAGTTTAGAGGAAATGACCATTCGATAAAAAGTTTCTGAGAGAGCAAGCATATTAACTTATCTCAAAATACAGATCGTTATTGTTATGTTTGTAATTTGCTTTCAGTCTTCATTCAGTTGGTTTAGCTACATGTAACAGTTATTCATTTAATACATAGTAGATATATTAACATTAATAATACTTTAGATGTTCTGTTAATATTTAGTAATATGTGTTCAAATGACAGAACTTCATAAAGTATGCAATTATCTGACATACGTGTCAGTTGTAGTCGCATCCTGTCCAACTGTTGATTGTCCTGAATTATCTGTAGAGATTGCGCATACTGGCAAATCATTATTCTTTTCTTTGTCAATGGCACATGTAGTGTCTGAGGTTGCCAATGTGGCACATATCGGAGCTGCAGATCTAGTGTCAAAAATGAAGAAATGCGAAATTTTGTTTCTTGTACACAGAACATATTCGGGACATTTCGGTCAATACTTATTATCATGCCTGTGGTGTGTATAGATGAAATTATATGTCGACATAGACTGTGTTTGTTTACACAAAACAGAACACAGACGACGTATACGACTACATCAGAACGCTAAGAGTAAAACCCAGCGATTATGCGCTATTTACAAAAGCTTAAATCATTATAAATATAGGATGTGAACGGTTTCTTTAAAGTAAATGAATTTATTGTCATTTCCAGGTATTAAGGCATAGTGTAATGATAAGCTTTTTTGATATACATACGCTATCTCTCTTCACCATGTTTACTGGTCAATAGAGCCGCCGGCATTGTGCATTATTGTCGCCTTACGTGAGATGGAAGCGTCTTTTTACGTGAGATGGAAGCGTCTTTTTAGTACCTTAACATTCTCCCGAAATAAACTTTAATGATATTACAGAAAAACGATCGTTTTTGACAGTCATCCACGTTGTTCTGTGGAACTATTAAAAGCCTAATGTGATAATAATAGTTTGTTTACCTGGAGAGCACATCGATATCATCTGTATCAATTTGTACGAAATGGTCACTTGCAGGACTAATTGTTGTGTCTTCATTCCAATCACTGTCTATTGCAGTATCAGCAACAATTTCCGTCGATGGGCAAGTATCTTTTACAGATGAAGGAGAACTGAAACAGTGTTTTTATTTATTTGTTTTGATGTTTTAAATGAAGTGTGGAGATATGTGGACAGGACTATAGTGGTGTATGTAGACAGGACATAAATAAATCATTATGCAGCTGCTCTTGTCAGCATTTAGTACAACAAGTCCGCTGGTTGACACTTTTACATTATCCGGAGGGTTTGTGCATGTTTGCTAATTTCCATTCTCTTTTTGTTAAGAGCATTTGAAATATTAAGTCGCTGCAAGTGCAAAGTGTACAGAAATCAAAAGAGAATCTTGACATTTATTTTTGTTTATATCATATCTTAAGTGTAGAAATAATTGAAAAAAACATGTATATGCATCGACTGCATTTACGAATCGTTTCAGCTTTATCACCAGAAGTTTCTGATGTCAATTTTAGAATACGGTAAATTAGTTCTAGTCGTTTGGGTGATGTCATCGTTTATTTTGGAGAACACTACATAGAAACCTGAATGTCATACTTAAAGCCTTGTCAATTAACACACGCTAATAAGATAACTGGCATGAATAAGTTGTCCCTATGGACTATTAGTTCCACAAGAAATGACCAATAATGTCGAAATAAAGTTCTGTTTACGATTATTATTTGAAGATTCATAATATCATCATTATTATGACATTGAACAGTAAAGCAATTTAATAAATGTACGTTATATTTATAAACTATTTTGCATTGTATACCTGTTTAGTTCTTTAACAGCACTTTCAGCATCATTGTCATCATTTTCGCTGCTTGAATTATCACGGAAGTCTTCTACCATACATGAACCAGTTTGTGATTGTCCAGATTGTGATGGACTCTTTCTGTAAATCATAATACTAAAATTACTACCGATAATATAGGCGAATAATCTTACTATACAAACGTATGGTATGAAGCTTGTAAAACATGAAGTATTTCAAAATGTCATTTGGCCTACCTGAATAATTCATTGGTTTCCTCTTCATCTATATGCACCATATGTTCAGTATCAGAGTTGTCTTCGTCCCAATCACTGTTTGTCTCTTCTTCAGTCTCTACATACGAATGGTCACCATTTACGGGTGATCTAAAAATTCCAAAGGAAGAAATTATCATTTTATCAAAGTTTCTGAGAGAGCAAACATATTTACATATCTCAATATACAGATCATTATTCCTATGTTTATAATTGGTAAAATCTTGAATTAGTTGGATAAGCTACATGTTACGGTTATTCATTTAAGTGATAGTAGATATATTGAATCAACATTAAATTATGCTTAATATGTTCTGTTAGTGCATTGTAATAACGTTAAAAGTATTCAATTACCTGGCATACTTGTCAGTGGTAGTCGCATCATGACCGGCAGTTGATTGTTCAGACATTTTCATAGAGCTTGCGCGTACTGGCAAATCATTATTCTTGTCATTTTCAATGGTACAGTGAATGTCTGAAGTTGCCAACGTGCATTTCGTAGCTGCAGATCTAGTGTCAGAAATAAGGAAATGTGTAATTGTGTTTACTAAACACATACCATATTCGGGACATGTCGGTCAATACTTAGTAGCATGCCTCTGATGTATGAAGATGAAGTTGCTTGTTTTCACGGAACAGAACACAAACAACGTATACGACTACATCAGAATGCTAAAATTATTTCCGAACGATTATGTGCTATATACAAAACCTAAATCATTATATAATATAGGATGTGAGTGGTTTCTTTAAAGTAAATGGATAAATTGTCATTTGCAGCAGTAAGGCATAGTGTCATGATAAGCTTTTTCGATATAAGTAAGCTTTTCCTCTCCACCACGTTTACTCGTCAAAAGAGCCACTTGCAATGTGCCTTATTGTCACCTTACGTGAGATGGAAGCGTCTTACTACATGTGCTACTGTTTTGTACCTAAAACAATCTACCGAAAAAAGCTTAAACGATATTACAGAAATAACGGTCAAATTTGACAGTCATCCACGCACTACTGTTGGACTATTGAAAGCCTAACATATTCGGTATGCCGAACAATAGCTTTCAACGAATACAATACAGTTTTTCTGTTTGACTTGTATTTTTGTGAAATACTGAAGAATGTGTATATAGTTGTTTGCTTACCCGGAGAGCACATCAACATCATCTGAATCAATATGTTCGACACGATCACTTGCAGAACTACTGGTTGTGTCTTTATCCCAATCACTGTCTATTGCAGCATCAGAAACACTCTCCACCGATGGACAAGCATCCTTTGCCGATGAAGGAGAACTGAAACATTTTACACAGTAATGACATGATGAACACAATTTCAGAGAGTAGTTAATATGTTATTTACTGTTGTGGTGTGCTCATATTATGCTTATTGTAATGATAAGTTAAAACAAAAGGGTACTTTTAATAATTTTCACTTAGCAAAAGTGTTTATTTGTATTGGTGTTTTAAATGAAGTATGGAGGTATGTGCACATGACTAGAGTGGTGTATGTAGACATGACATAAATAAATCATTAAGCAAAAACAGCTGCATTTGTCAGCATTAAGTACAAGTCTGATGATTGACACTTGGATATTATCCAGAGGGTTTGTGCATGTTTGCAAATTTCCGTTCTGTTTTTGTTAAGAGCATTGGACATATTAATCCGTAGCAAGTAAGAAACATTTAGAATGGCTGAATACAATATCAAAAACGGGCTGTTGTGTATTTTCAAGACATCACATAGTGCCCCGTGTTCAATAATCAGAAGATAATCTTGACATTTGATTGTGTTTGTATCAAATCGTAAGTCTTAGATAATTACAAAAACATGTATTTGCATCGACTGCATTTACCAATAGTGTTAGCTTTATCACCAGAAGTTTCTGATGTCAATTTGAGAATACGGTAAAGTAGTTCTTGTCGTTAGTGTGATGCCATCGTTTATTTTGGAAAACGCTACAGAGACACGTGAATGTCATTTTTAAAGCCGTGTCAATTAATAAACGCTAATAAGCTAATTGGTTTGAATAAGTTGTCCCGATTGACTATTAATTCCACAAGAAATGACCAATAATGTCAAATAAAGGTAGTTCTGTTTACGTTTATTATTTGAAAAATCATAGTATCATTATAGTTATGACAATGAACAGTAAAGAAACTTAATAAATGTATGTGATACTTATGAACTAGTTTGCATTGTATACCTGTTTAGTTCTTTAACAGCACTTTCAGCATCATTGTCATCACCATTTTCGCTGCTTGAATTATTATGGAAGTCTTCTACCATACATAAATCAGTTGATGATGGACCCTTTCTGTAAATGATAATACTAAAATTAGTAATGATAATATAGGTGAATAATCTTACTATACAAACGTATGGTATGAAGCTTGTAAAACATGAAGTATTTCAAAATGTCATTCTGCCTTACCTGAATAACTCATTGGTTTCCTCTTCATCTATATGCACCATATGTTTAGTTTCAGAGATGTCTTCGTCCCAATCACTGTTTGCCTCTTCTTCAGTCTCTACATTCGAGTGGTCACCATTCACAGGTGATCTAAAAAAAGAAAGGAAATCACTATGTTATCAAAGTTTTTGAGAGAGCAAGCATATTAAGTTATCTCAATATATATATCATTCTTCCTATGTTTACAATTGGTAAAATCTTCAATCAGTTGAATTAGCTAATGTAAAATTTATTCATTTAAGTGATAGTAGATATATTGAATCAACATTAATTATGCTTAATCTGTTCTGTTAGTGAATTGTAATAACTTGAAAAAGTATGCAATTACCTGACATACTTGTCAGTGCTAGTCGCATCATGCCCGACTGTTGATTGTCCTGAATTATCCATAGAACTTGCGCATGCTGGCAAATCATTAGTCTTGTCTTTGTCAATGACACCGGGAATGTCTGAGGTTGCCAAGGTGCATTTTTGTGTTGCACATCTAGTGTCAAAAATGAAAGATACGCAATTTTGTTTGATTATACACAGAACATATTCGATCGATACTTAGAATTATGTTCTTGATGTATATAGATGAAATGATCTGTCGACATAGTCTGTGTTTGATTACACGGATTAGAAATCAGACGACTACATACGACTACATCAGAACGCTAAGATTCTTACCCAACGATTGTGTGCTATTTCCAAAACCTAAATCATAATAAAATATAGGATGTGAACTGTTTCTTTAATGAAAATGGATATATTGTCGTTTCCGGCAGTAAGTCATGATAAGCTGTTTCATTAGCTACATGTGTCCCTCTTCAACATGTTTACTGGTCAAAAGAGCGCCTGCAATTTGCATTATTGTCAACTTACAGGCATGGAAACGTCTTACCGCATATGGTACTTTTTGAACCGAATACACTCTCCCAAAATAAGCTTTAATGATATTACAGACTTAATGGTCGAATTTGACAGTCAGCCACACACTCCTGGGGAACTACTGAAAACCTGTCAGATTCTGTAATCCAAACAATGGCTTTGAACGATAACAATACTTATTTTTCGTTTGCCTTGTAATTTTGTGAAACAGTGAATACTGTGTTAATAGTACATGCAGTTTGTTTACCTGGAGAGCACATCGATATCATCTGCATCAATATGTTCGACATGATCACTTGCAGAACTACTTGTTGTGTCTTCATCCCAATCACTGTCTATTGCAGCTTCAGCAACTATCTCCACCGGTGGGCAAGTATCCTTTGCAGATGAAGCAGAACTGAAACATTTTACACAGTAATAACTTGATGAATACAATTTTTAGAGGGTACTTTTAATAATTTTCACTTAACAAAAGTGTTTATTTGTTTTGATGTTTAAGATGTAGTGTGAAGGTATGTGTAAGACTTAAGTCCAGTATGTACACATGACATAAATAAAACATTATGCAAAAATCAGCTGCTTGTGTCAGCATTAAGTGCTACAAGTCCGATGGTTGACACTTTTACATTATCTTGAGGGTTTGTGCATGTTTGCAAATTTCCGATCTGTTTTTGTTAAGAGCTTTGGAAAATTTAAGCCGTTGCTAGATGTCTAGAGTTAAAGATTCAAACGTGAATCTTAACATTTGTTTGATTTCATTGCATACCCTAAGTATTAAATAATTTAAGTGCATGTATTTGCATCGACAGCATTTACGAATATGAAGTGGAATATTGAACATACATATATGCTTTATCATCTGAAGCTTCTGGTGTCAATATCAGAATACGGTAAAGTAGTTCTAGTTTCTAGTTGTATGTTAATGCCATCGTTTATATTGGAGAACAATAGAGGGAGCATGAATATAATACTTAGAGTATTGTCAATTAATCAATGCTTTTAGATCATTTGTTCCCGTTGACTGTTAATTACACAAAAATGACAAATATTGCCAACATAATATACTTTGATATTGATTGGCTTTAGAAAACCAGTGATAGTTCCTACTTCCCGCGTCAACGGTGATTGAGATGTTCTTTTTCTGAATTATATTGCATGTTCACATTACATAACTTCAAAAAGTATTCAATTACCTCCCATACTTGTCAGTGGTAGTTGCATCATGTCTTACTACTGACTCTCCTTAATCATTATCCATAGAGTCTGCGCATGCTATTATATCATTATTCTTGTTTTTGTCAGTTTCACAAGGATTGTCTGAGGTTTGCAGTGTGGCATATTCCTAAGATGCATGTCTAGTGTAAAAATGGTTGTTTGTTATACATGTATACAGAAAGTTATTTATCAATAACGACGATTCAAAATGAGTCGAAAACCTTAATTTTATACGCTGAGGTGACCGTCGGGTTTTACAGCTGATACTCTGCATATTTAGCTATATATAATACCTTTGTAATTCTTTAACTTGGCTATCATCGTTATTAGGCAAACTGTCAACGTTTGCAATGTCAGCGTCATCTTCACTGATCTTCACAACGTCAGACACGCTGGAGTTCACACAGAAGTCATCATCTTTGAATGAAGCTAATGTTGTCTGTCCAGAGTATGATGGGCACCGCCTGCATGGCAATCATAAAAATATGTTTTGTATTATGATCAAGAAAAGATTCGACAAAAAATGATCTAGGCATAAGGACGCCGATGAGAATTCAGCTCAAGAGACTACTCGGAATTTCTACGATTTTACTTATTGACAATGTTTCGATTCCCTTCAAACTCATTTAGAAACTCCTCCAGTGTTTATGATTAGGTTTAGATATTTCAGAAACAGACATATTACAACTGTTGCCAGCAACATTGTTAAAATCAAACTGGATGGTATATATAAACACCAAAGTACTAGAAAGAAGAAACAAAACTTGTTTTTATCAAACATGTCGGTTTATATAGCATTCATCAATGTAAGTGCACGTATCAACACAATCAGGCAACATGATTACATAAGTTACACTAGAATGTTGTTATTTAAATTGTACTGATAATCGATTTATGGTATTGTTTCTTTTCCCGATATGATTTGTGTTTGACATTATCATCAACGAGTCTGACTATCCAAAGCCATACGACTGTTATAAGTTATGGTACCAAAACAGCACGCGTTGTGTCATAAACGATCGTAGCACTAAATCCTTAAAAATCGCAAAATAAATTACACAATGTTTTATTTTGTAGTAGAACTTCTTCACTGTTTGAATCCATGGAAACCAATTCCGTGTTATCCACAAAGACATTCACTGCTGTGCCTCACGTTTATGACTCATGTGTGTGTCTGTATTTCAATGACTTTGAACGAATATAATACCCTTTTTCCGTTTATGTGGAATTCCTAATTTGTGCAACAATGTAGAATGTGTTTATAGTAGTTTGTTTACCTGGAGAGCATATTGATATCATCTTCGCCAATATGTACCACATGATCACTTGCATGACTGCTTGTTGTCTCTTCATCCCAATCACTGAACATTTCATCATCAGTAGCTATCTCCGCCGATGGACTAGCATCCTTTGCACATAAAGGAGAACTGAAAACAATACACAAGTACATAACCTGATTAGTACAATTTAACGAGTGTTGTTAATATGCTATCCAATATTGAAATAAGCTCAATCAAGTATCGAAAGAGAACCTTGACATTTGTTTTTGTTTATTTAATAGCTCATCTATCAAATTATTTAAATAAGTGTATATGCATTTACTTCCTTTATAATTGTGTGTGGAATATGAAACACGGCTGTTGTTTTCACAGAAGAGAAACATGAATCAGTATTTGCAGTCTTGCCAATTAACTAACGCTATCTAAATCATTAGCTTGACTAGTTTGTTCCTGTTGAAAGGCAAGTTTTATTAATTGTATTGTATCAATTTGTGAATAAATACGCTACCGTCGATCTAGTATTTAAACATCAACTAGATTGGACACATTGTAAATAATTTCCAAATATACATAGCCGTAAAGAAACATGTATGTTAAATTTATTGAATATATGTTCAGTTTTAAATACCTGTACACTTCTTTGGCAATACTGTCATCTTCATTAGGCAACCTCTTGACGTTTGTATCATTTGTTGTACTTGCTTCATCATCACCGAGGTCATTATTGGGCTTATTTTCGTTGCCGGATTTGACAACAAAGTCATCTATAGATGAACCAGGTGTCGATTGTCTCGGGTCACGTCTATAAATGAGAGTACAAAATATAAGTATTAATATCCAAGAACAGACCCGCATTATGGCAGGAATATATTGAAATTATTTATTTTATAACATTGTGAAACTGAGAAAATGTTGGATTTGTAAATGGTATTTTGTATACCTAGAAAGAATATTGTTATCATCATCTTCAATGTGCACCGTATGCTGACTTGCAGAATTGCTTGAGGTGTCTTCATCCCAATCGCTCAATGTATTCACATCATCTTCATCCGCTGCTTTTATGCAATCATCATGCGCAGATGAATGTGATCTGAAATATTCATATACAATTGATAATTTAATTAAAACAGTTTTCGAAACAAATATTCAATGATTTCAAAAAGAAACAACTCAATGTTATCACGCATGGATGTTATTTTATTGAATTGAAATTAAAAAGAGAAAATGTATTCTTCATAACATGCGTAATGGCATATATTTAACTCACTTTAATTATGCATACCATGAGGTTAATATTTACAGATGTGCATTGAATAAAATGAAATAACCTGTTCGGCTTGTTACAATCGGTTGCATCGTGACTTATGGTCGGCATTCTCAGATTGTATTTTTGTATAATCTTATCGGTGCTATTTACAGAAAAAAGCTTACACTTACAAAACCAAAAACATTTCATTAAACATATTATCAGTATCGGAAAATAAAATATAAATAACGTTTGAACATTTTCTGTTCTTAATACCTTTGCAGTTCTTTGACGTCTGTCTTTCCGACAATAGACAAACCATCGGCGTTCTTATCGTCACCAATACAGGCTACATCATCACAGACATCGTCATCAGACTCACTGTTTCTGCTGGAGTTCACACAGAAGTCATCATCCATGGATGGTCCTGCTGTTGTTTGCTTTGTGTGTGCCTGGCTACGTCTGTTAATCAGAGTATAAACATAGGTACATTTGTATTGATATTTAAGAACAAACACAAGTTTTGTGAGGATCGTCTTACACTTTCTCTGATTTAATGCAATGGGAAATTGGGAAAATGTAAAAAATAAAAATAGTATTTTGTTTACCTGGAAAGCGTATTGATATCATCTTCATCACTATGCACCGATTGTTCACTTGCGGAATTGCTTGTGGTGTCTTCATCCCAGTCGCTCATTGCATTCGCATCATCTTCACTCACCACTACTTCACTAGTATCAAGCGCGGGTAAAAGTGACCTGAAATATTCATAAAGAAGTAATAATGAGTTAGGAACCATTTTCGAAAAATTGTTCTCTGTTTTCAAAGAGGAAAATTCAGTTTTATCATGTATGGAGTTATTTTATTGTATTGAAAATGTAAATAGAAAATGTTTTTCACATTGCATGCATAATGGCAGCTATTCAGTTCATCTTTATAATGGCATTATGCATAGCATGACGTTTATTTTTACAGATATGCAAACATTATACTACATGTATGTACATGTTTATATACACATATATATAATAACCTGTAAGGCTTGTTACAATCGGTTGCATCGTAACTGCTGGTCGGCACTCCCAGATTGTCTTCTTGGTTTGCAGATGCTTGCAAAATATCCTTCTGGTCATTGCTAAGTGCATCGGGACCGTCTGACACCGCAAGTGAGTCATCCTTCTGAACTTCCGATCTAGCGTCACAAATGATACATTGTGTTAATGTGCAGTACGTTAATGTATTAGTATAAATTACAAAGTTTGATGTTTTGTCTTAATCAAACATGTCGGTTTATATAGCATTCAGCAATGTAAGTGCACGTATCAACACAATCAGGCAACATGATTACATAAGTTACACTAGAATGTTGTAATTTAAATTGTACTGATAATCGAATTATGGTATTGTTTCTTTTCCCGATATGATTTGTGTTTGACATTATCATCAACTATTCTGACTATCCAAAGCCATACGACTGTTATAAGTTATGGTACCAAAACAGCACACGTTGTGTCATAAACGATCGTACGCACTAAATCCTTAAAAATCGCAAAATAAATTACACAATGTTTTATTTTGTAGTAGAACTTCTTCACTGTTTGAATCCATGGAAACCAATTCCGTGTTATCCACAAAGGCATTCACTGCTGTGCCTCACGTTTATGACTCATGTGTGTGTCTGTATTTCAATGACTTTGAACGAATATAATACCTTTTTTCCGTTTATGTGGAATTCCTAATTTGTGCAACAATGTAGTATGTGTTTATAGTAGTTTGTTTACCTGGAGAGCATATTGATATCATCTTCGCCAATATGTACCACATGATCACTTGCATGACTGCTTGTTGTGTCTTCATCCCAATCACTGAGTATTTCATCATCAGTAGCAATCTCCGCCGATGGGCTAGCATCCTTTGCACATAAAGGAGAACTGAAAAAATACACAAGTACATAGTACAATTTAACGAGTGTTGTTAATATGCTATCCAATATTGAAATAAGCTCAATCAAGTATCGAAAGAGAACCTTGACATTTGTTTTTGTTTATTTAATAGCTCATCTATCAAATTATTTAAATAAGTGTATGTGCATTTACTTCCTTTATAATTGTGTGTGGAATATGGAACACGGCTGTTTTTTTCACAGAAGAGAAACATGAATCAGTATTTAAAGTCTTGCCAATTAACTAACGCTATCTAAATCATTAGCTTGACTAGTTTGTTCCTGTTGAAAGGCAAGTATTATTAATTGTATTGTATCAATTTGTGAATAAATGCACTACCGTCGATCCAGTATTTAAACATCAACTAGATTGGACACATTGTAAATAATTTCCAAATATACATAGCCGTAAAGAAACATGTATGTTAAATTTATTAAATATGTTCAGTTTTAAATACCTGTACACTTCTTCGGCAATAATGTCATCTTCATTAGGCAAACTCCTGACGTTTGTATCAATTTTTGTACTTGCTTCATCATCACCGAGGTCATTATTGGGCTTATTTTCGTTGCCGGATTTGACAACAAAGAGATCTATAGATGAACCAGGTGTCGATTGTCTCGGGTCACGTCTATAAATGAGAGTAAAAAATATACGTATTAATATCCAAGAACAGACCCGCATTATGGCACGAATGAAGAAATGTGTAATTGTGTTTATTAAACACATACCATATTCGGGACATGTCGGTCAATACTTAGTAACATGCCTTTGATGTATGAAGATGCAGTGATCTGTCGACATAGGCTGTGCTTGTTTTCACGGAACAGAACACATACAACGTATACGACTACACCAGAATGCTAAAATTATTTCCAGACGATTATGTGCTATGTACAAAACCAAAATCATTATATAATATAGGATGTGAGTGGTTTCTTTAAAGTAAATGGATAAATTGTCATTTGCAGCAGTAAGACATAGTGTCATGATAAGCTTTTTCGATATAAGTAAGCTTTTCCTCTCCACCATGTTTACTCGTCAAAAGAGCCACTTGCAATGTGCCTTATTGTCATCTTACGTGAGATGGAAGCGTCTTACTACATGTGCTACTGTTTTGTACCTAATACAATCTACCGGAAAAAGCTTAAACGATATTACAGAAATAACGGTCAAATTTGACAGTCATCCACGCACTACTGTTGGACTATCCAAAGCCATACGACTGTTATAATTTATGGTACCAAAACAGCACGCGTTGTGTCATAAACGATCGTACGCACTAAATCCTTAAAAATCCCAAAATAAATTACACAATGTTTTTTTTTGTAGTAGAACTTTTTCACTGTTTGAATCCATGGAAACCAATTCCGTGTTATCCACAAAGGCATTCACGGCTGTGCCTCACGTTTATGACTCATGTGTGTGTCTGTATTTCAATGACTTTGAACGAATATAATACCCTTTTTCCGTTTATGTGGAATTCCTAATTTGTGCAACAATGTAGAATGTGTTTATAGTAGTTTGTTTACCTGGAGAGCATATTGATATCATCTTCGCCAATATGTACCACATGATCACTTGCATGACTGCTTGTTGTGTCTTCATCCCAATCACTGAGCATTTCATCATCAGTAGCAATCTCCACCGATGGGCTAGCATCCTTTGCACATAAAGGAGAACTGAAAAAAATACACACGTACATAGCCTGATTAGTACAATTTAACAAGTGTTGTTAATATGCTATCCAATATTGAAATAAGCTCAATCAAGTATCGAAAGAGAACCTTGACATTTGTTTTTTGTTTATTTAATAGCTCATCTATCAAATTATTTAAATAAGTGTATTTGCATTTACTTCCTTTATAATTGTGTTTGGAATATGGAACACGGCTGTTTTTTTCACAGAAGAGAAACATGAATCAGTATTTGCAGTCTTGCCAATTAACTAACGCTATCTAAATTATTAGCTTGACTAGTTTGTTCCTGTTGAAAGGCAAGTATTATTAATTGTATTGTATCAATTTGTGAATAAATACACTACCGATCTAGTATTTAAACATCAACTAGATTGGACACATTGTAAATAATTTCCAAATATACATAGCCGTAAAGAAACATGTATGTTAAATTTATTAAATATGTTCAGTTTTAAATACCTGTACACTTCTTTGGCAATACTGTCATCTTCATTAGGCAAACTCCTGACGTTTGTATCATTTTGTGTACTTGCTTCATCATCACCGAGGTCATTATTGGGCTTATTTTCGTTGCCGGATTTGACAACAAAGTCATTTATAGATGAACCAGGTGTCGATTGTCTCGGGTCACGTCTATACATGAGAGTAAAAAATATAAATATTAATATCCTAGAACAGACCCGCATTATCACGCATGGATGTGATTGTATTGAATTGAAATTAAAAAGAGAAACTGTATTCTTCATAACATGCGTAATGGCATATATTTAATTCACTTTAGTTATGCTAACCATGAGGTTAATATGACTTAAGGTCGGCATTCTCAGATTGTATTTTTTGTATAATCTAATCGGTGTTTTTAATAGAGAAAAACTTACACTTACAAAACCAAAAACATTTCATTAAACATGTTATCAGTATCGGAAATAAAATATAAATAACGTCTGAACATTTTCTGTTCTTAATACCTTTGCAGTTCTTTGACGTCTGTCTTTCCGACAATAGACAAACCATCGGCGTTCTTATCGTCACCAATACAGGCTTCATCATCACAGACATCGTCACCAGACTCTCTGTTTCTGATGGAGTTCACACAGAAGTCATCATCCATGGATGGTTCTGCTGTTGTTTGCTTTGTGTGTGCCTGGCTACGTCTGTTAATCAGAGTATAAACATAGGTACATTTGTATTGATATTTAAGAACAAACACAAGTTTTGTAAGGATCATTTTACAATTTCTCTGAATTAAAGCAATTGTAAATTGGGAAAATATAAAAATAGTATTTTGTTTACCTGGAAAGCGTATTGATATCATCTTCATCACTATGCACCGATTGTTCACTTGCGGAATTGCTTGTGGTGTCTTCATCCCAGTCGCTCATTGCATTCGCATCATCTTCACTCACCACTACTTCACTAGTATCAAGCGCGGGTAAAAGTGACCTGAAATATTCATAAAGAAGTAATAATGAGTTAGAAACCATTTTCGAAAAAATGTTCTCTGTTTTCAAAGAGGAAAATTCAGTTTTATCATGTATGGAGTTATTTTATTGTATTGAAAATGTAAATAGAAAATGTTTTTCACATTGCATGCATAATGGCAGCTATTCAGTTCATCTTTATAATGGCATTATGCATAGCATGACGTTTATTTTTACAGATATGCAAACATTATACTACATGTATGTACATGTTTATATACACATATATATAATAACCTGTAAGGCTTGTTACAATCGGTTGCATCGTAACTGCTGGTCGGCACTCCCAGATTGTCTTCTTGGTTTGCAGATGCTTGCAAAATATCCTTCTGGTCATTGCTAAGTGCATCGGGACCGTCTGACACCGCAAGTGAGTCATCCTTCTGAACTTCCGATCTAGCGTCACAAATGATACATTGTGTTAATGTGCAGTACGTTAATGTATTAGTATAAATTACAAAGTTTGATGTTTTGTCTTAATCAAACATGTCGGTTTATATAGCATTCAGCAATGTAAGTGCACGTATCAACACAATCAGGCAACATGATTACATAAGTTACACTAGAATGTTGTAATTTAAATTGTACTGATAATCGAATTATGGTATTGTTTCTTTTCCCGATATGATTTGTGTTTGACATTATCATCAACTATTCTGACTATCCAAAGCCATACGACTGTTATAAGTTATGGTACCAAAACAGCACACGTTGTGTCATAAACGATCGTACGCACTAAATCCTTCAAAATCCCAAAATAAATTACACAATGTTTTATTTTGTAGTAGAACTTCTTCACTGTTTGAATCCATGGAAACCAATTCCGTGTTATCCACAAAGGCATTCACTGCTGTGCCTCACGTTTATGACTCATGTGTGTGTCTGTATTTCAATGACTTTGAACGAATATAATACCTTTTTTCCGTTTATGTGGAATTCCTAATTTGTGCAACAATGTAGTATGTGTTTATAGTAGTTTGTTTACCTGGAGAGCATATTGATATCATCTTCGCCAATATGTACCACATGATCACTTGCATGACTGCTTGTTGTGTCTTCATCCCAATCACTGAGTATTTCATCATCAGTAGCAATCTCCGCCGATGGGCTAGCATCCTTTGCACATAAAGGAGAACTGAAAAAATACACAAGTACATAGTACAATTTAACGAGTGTTGTTAATATGCTATCCAATATTGAAATAAGCTCAATCAAGTATCGAAAGAGAACCTTGACATTTGTTTTTGTTTATTTAATAGCTCATCTATCAAATTATTTAAATAAGTGTATGTGCATTTACTTCCTTTATAATTGTGTGTGGAATATGGAACACGGCTGTTTTTTTCACAGAAGAGAAACATGAATCAGTATTTAAAGTCTTGCCAATTAACTAACGCTATCTAAATCATTAGCTTGACTAGTTTGTTCCTGTTGAAAGGCAAGTATTATTAATTGTATTGTATCAATTTGTGAATAAATGCACTACCGTCGATCCAGTATTTAAACATCAACTAGATTGGACACATTGTAAATAATTTCCAAATATACATAGCCGTAAAGAAACATGTATGTTAAATTTATTAAATATGTTCAGTTTTAAATACCTGTACACTTCTTCGGCAATAATGTCATCTTCATTAGGCAAACTCCTGACGTTTGTATCAATTTTTGTACTTGCTTCATCATCACCGAGGTCATTATTGGGCTTATTTTCGTTGCCGGATTTGACAACAAAGAGATCTATAGATGAACCAGGTGTCGATTGTCTCGGGTCACGTCTATAAATGAGAGTAAAAAATATACGTATTAATATCCAAGAACAGACCCGCATTATGGCACGAATGAAGAAATGTGTAATTGTGTTTATTAAACACATACCATATTCGGGACATGTCGGTCAATACTTAGTAACATGCCTTTGATGTATGAAGATGCAGTGATCTGTCGACATAGGCTGTGCTTGTTTTCACGGAACAGAACACATACAACGTATACGACTACATCAGAATGCTAAAATTATTTCCAGACGATTATGTGCTATGTACAAAACCAAAATCATTATATAATATAGGATGTGAGTGGTTTCTTTAAAGTAAATGGATAAATTGTCATTTGCAGCAGTAAGACATAGTGTCATGATAAGCTTTTTCGATATAAGTAAGCTTTTCCTCTCCACCATGTTTACTCGTCAAAAGAGCCACTTGCAATGTGCCTTATTGTCATCTTACGTGAGATGGAAGCGTCTTACTACATGTGCTACTGTTTTGTACCTAATACAATCTACCGGAAAAAGCTTAAACGATATTACAGAAATAACGGTCAAATTTGACAGTCATCCACGCACTACTGTTGGACTATCCAAAGCCATACGACTGTTATAATTTATGGTACCAAAACAGCACGCGTTGTGTCATAAACGATCGTACGCACTAAATCCTTAAAAATCCCAAAATAAATTACACAATGTTTTTTTTTGTAGTAGAACTTTTTCACTGTTTGAATCCATGGAAACCAATTCCGTGTTATCCACAAAGGCATTCACGGCTGTGCCTCACGTTTATGACTCATGTGTGTGTCTGTATTTCAATGACTTTGAACGAATATAATACCCTTTTTCCGTTTATGTGGAATTCCTAATTTGTGCAACAATGTAGAATGTGTTTATAGTAGTTTGTTTACCTGGAGAGCATATTGATATCATCTTCGCCAATATGTACCACATGATCACTTGCATGACTGCTTGTTGTGTCTTCATCCCAATCACTGAGCATTTCATCATCAGTAGCAATCTCCACCGATGGGCTAGCATCCTTTGCACATAAAGGAGAACTGAAAAAAATACACACGTACATAGCCTGATTAGTACAATTTAACAAGTGTTGTTAATATGCTATCCAATATTGAAATAAGCTCAATCAAGTATCGAAAGAGAACCTTGACATTTGTTTTTTGTTTATTTAATAGCTCATCTATCAAATTATTTAAATAAGTGTATTTGCATTTACTTCCTTTATAATTGTGTTTGGAATATGGAACACGGCTGTTTTTTTCACAGAAGAGAAACATGAATCAGTATTTGCAGTCTTGCCAATTAACTAACGCTATCTAAATTATTAGCTTGACTAGTTTGTTCCTGTTGAAAGGCAAGTATTATTAATTGTATTGTATCAATTTGTGAATAAATACACTACCGATCTAGTATTTAAACATCAACTAGATTGGACACATTGTAAATAATTTCCAAATATACATAGCCGTAAAGAAACATGTATGTTAAATTTATTAAATATGTTCAGTTTTAAATACCTGTACACTTCTTTGGCAATACTGTCATCTTCATTAGGCAAACTCCTGACGTTTGTATCATTTTGTGTACTTGCTTCATCATCACCGAGGTCATTATTGGGCTTATTTTCGTTGCCGGATTTGACAACAAAGTCATTTATAGATGAACCAGGTGTCGATTGTCTCGGGTCACGTCTATACATGAGAGTAAAAAATATAAATATTAATATCCTAGAACAGACCCGCATTATCACGCATGGATGTGATTGTATTGAATTGAAATTAAAAAGAGAAACTGTATTCTTCATAACATGCGTAATGGCATATATTTAATTCACTTTAGTTATGCTAACCATGAGGTTAATATGACTTAAGGTCGGCATTCTCAGATTGTATTTTTTGTATAATCTAATCGGTGTTTTTAATAGAGAAAAACTTACACTTACAAAACCAAAAACATTTCATTAAACATGTTATCAGTATCGGAAATAAAATATAAATAACGTCTGAACATTTTCTGTTCTTAATACCTTTGCAGTTCTTTGACGTCTGTCTTTCCGACAATAGACAAACCATCGGCGTTCTTATCGTCACCAATACAGGCTTCATCATCACAGACATCGTCACCAGACTCTCTGTTTCTGATGGAGTTCACACAGAAGTCATCATCCATGGATGGTTCTGCTGTTGTTTGCTTTGTGTGTGCCTGGCTACGTCTGTTAATCAGAGTATAAACATAGGTACATTTGTATTGATATTTAAGAACAAACACAAGTTTTGTAAGGATCATTTTACAATTTCTCTGAATTAAAGCAATTGTAAATTGGGAAAATATAAAAATAGTATTTTGTTTACCTGGAAAGCGTATTGATATCATCTTCATCACTATGCACCGATTGTTCACTTGCGGAATTGCTTGTGGTGTCTTCATCCCAGTCGCTCATTGCATTCGCATCATCTTCACTCACCACTACTTCACTAGTATCAAGCGCGGGTAAAAGTGACCTGAAATATTCATAAAGAAGTAATAATGAGTTAGAAACCATTTTCGAAAAAATGTTCTCTGTTTTCAAAGAGGAAAATTCAGTTTTATCATGTATGGAGTTATTTTATTGTATTGAAAATGTAAATAGAAAATGTTTTTCACATTGCATGCATAATGGCAGCTATTCAGTTCATCTTTATAATGGCATTATGCATAGCATGACGTTTATTTTTACAGATATGCAAACATTATACTACATGTATGTACATGTTTATATACACATATATATAATAACCTGTAAGGCTTGTTACAATCGGTTGCATCGTAACTGCTGGTCGGCACTCCCAGATTGTCTTCTTGGTTTGCAGATGCTTGCAAAATATCCTTCTGGTCATTGCTAAGTGCATCGGGACCGTCTGACACCGCAAGTGAGTCATCCTTCTGAACTTCCGATCTAGCGTCACAAATGATACATTGTGTTAATGTGCAGTACGTTAATGTATTAGTATAAATTACAAAGTTTGATGTTTTGTCTTAATCAAACATGTCGGTTTATATAGCATTCAGCAATGTAAGTGCACGTATCAACACAATCAGGCAACATGATTACATAAGTTACACTAGAATGTTGTAATTTAAATTGTACTGATAATCGAATTATGGTATTGTTTCTTTTCCCGATATGATTTGTGTTTGACATTATCATCAACTATTCTGACTATCCAAAGCCATACGACTGTTATAAGTTATGGTACCAAAACAGCACACGTTGTGTCATAAACGATCGTACGCACTAAATCCTTCAAAATCCCAAAATAAATTACACAATGTTTTATTTTGTAGTAGAACTTCTTCACTGTTTGAATCCATGGAAACCAATTCCGTGTTATCCACAAAGGCATTCACTGCTGTGCCTCACGTTTATGACTCATGTGTGTGTCTGTATTTCAATGACTTTGAACGAATATAATACCTTTTTTCCGTTTATGTGGAATTCCTAATTTGTGCAACAATGTAGTATGTGTTTATAGTAGTTTGTTTACCTGGAGAGCATATTGATATCATCTTCGCCAATATGTACCACATGATCACTTGCATGACTGCTTGTTGTGTCTTCATCCCAATCACTGAGTATTTCATCATCAGTAGCAATCTCCGCCGATGGGCTAGCATCCTTTGCACATAAAGGAGAACTGAAAAAATACACAAGTACATAGTACAATTTAACGAGTGTTGTTAATATGCTATCCAATATTGAAATAAGCTCAATCAAGTATCGAAAGAGAACCTTGACATTTGTTTTTGTTTATTTAATAGCTCATCTATCAAATTATTTAAATAAGTGTATGTGCATTTACTTCCTTTATAATTGTGTGTGGAATATGGAACACGGCTGTTTTTTTCACAGAAGAGAAACATGAATCAGTATTTAAAGTCTTGCCAATTAACTAACGCTATCTAAATCATTAGCTTGACTAGTTTGTTCCTGTTGAAAGGCAAGTATTATTAATTGTATTGTATCAATTTGTGAATAAATGCACTACCGTCGATCCAGTATTTAAACATCAACTAGATTGGACACATTGTAAATAATTTCCAAATATACATAGCCGTAAAGAAACATGTATGTTAAATTTATTAAATATGTTCAGTTTTAAATACCTGTACACTTCTTCGGCAATAATGTCATCTTCATTAGGCAAACTCCTGACGTTTGTATCAATTTTTGTACTTGCTTCATCATCACCGAGGTCATTATTGGGCTTATTTTCGTTGCCGGATTTGACAACAAAGAGATCTATAGATGAACCAGGTGTCGATTGTCTCGGGTCACGTCTATAAATGAGAGTAAAAAATATACGTATTAATATCCAAGAACAGACCCGCATTATGGCACGAATGAAGAAATGTGTAATTGTGTTTATTAAACACATACCATATTCGGGACATGTCGGTCAATACTTAGTAACATGCCTTTGATGTATGAAGATGCAGTGATCTGTCGACATAGGCTGTGCTTGTTTTCACGGAACAGAACACATACAACGTATACGACTACATCAGAATGCTAAAATTATTTCCAGACGATTATGTGCTATGTACAAAACCAAAATCATTATATAATATAGGATGTGAGTGGTTTCTTTAAAGTAAATGGATAAATTGTCATTTGCAGCAGTAAGACATAGTGTCATGATAAGCTTTTTCGATATAAGTAAGCTTTTCCTCTCCACCATGTTTACTCGTCAAAAGAGCCACTTGCAATGTGCCTTATTGTCATCTTACGTGAGATGGAAGCGTCTTACTACATGTGCTACTGTTTTGTACCTAATACAATCTACCGGAAAAAGCTTAAACGATATTACAGAAATAACGGTCAAATTTGACAGTCATCCACGCACTACTGTTGGACTATCCAAAGCCATACGACTGTTATAATTTATGGTACCAAAACAGCACGCGTTGTGTCATAAACGATCGTACGCACTAAATCCTTAAAAATCCCAAAATAAATTACACAATGTTTTTTTTTGTAGTAGAACTTTTTCACTGTTTGAATCCATGGAAACCAATTCCGTGTTATCCACAAAGGCATTCACGGCTGTGCCTCACGTTTATGACTCATGTGTGTGTCTGTATTTCAATGACTTTGAACGAATATAATACCCTTTTTCCGTTTATGTGGAATTCCTAATTTGTGCAACAATGTAGAATGTGTTTATAGTAGTTTGTTTACCTGGAGAGCATATTGATATCATCTTCGCCAATATGTACCACATGATCACTTGCATGACTGCTTGTTGTGTCTTCATCCCAATCACTGAGCATTTCATCATCAGTAGCAATCTCCACCGATGGGCTAGCATCCTTTGCACATAAAGGAGAACTGAAAAAAATACACACGTACATAGCCTGATTAGTACAATTTAACAAGTGTTGTTAATATGCTATCCAATATTGAAATAAGCTCAATCAAGTATCGAAAGAGAACCTTGACATTTGTTTTTTGTTTATTTAATAGCTCATCTATCAAATTATTTAAATAAGTGTATTTGCATTTACTTCCTTTATAATTGTGTTTGGAATATGGAACACGGCTGTTTTTTTCACAGAAGAGAAACATGAATCAGTATTTGCAGTCTTGCCAATTAACTAACGCTATCTAAATTATTAGCTTGACTAGTTTGTTCCTGTTGAAAGGCAAGTATTATTAATTGTATTGTATCAATTTGTGAATAAATACACTACCGATCTAGTATTTAAACATCAACTAGATTGGACACATTGTAAATAATTTCCAAATATACATAGCCGTAAAGAAACATGTATGTTAAATTTATTAAATATGTTCAGTTTTAAATACCTGTACACTTCTTTGGCAATACTGTCATCTTCATTAGGCAAACTCCTGACGTTTGTATCATTTTGTGTACTTGCTTCATCATCACCGAGGTCATTATTGGGCTTATTTTCGTTGCCGGATTTGACAACAAAGTCATTTATAGATGAACCAGGTGTCGATTGTCTCGGGTCACGTCTATACATGAGAGTAAAAAATATAAATATTAATATCCTAGAACAGACCCGCATTATCACGCATGGATGTGATTGTATTGAATTGAAATTAAAAAGAGAAACTGTATTCTTCATAACATGCGTAATGGCATATATTTAATTCACTTTAGTTATGCTAACCATGAGGTTAATATGACTTAAGGTCGGCATTCTCAGATTGTATTTTTTGTATAATCTAATCGGTGTTTTTAATAGAGAAAAACTTACACTTACAAAACCAAAAACATTTCATTAAACATGTTATCAGTATCGGAAATAAAATATAAATAACGTCTGAACATTTTCTGTTCTTAATACCTTTGCAGTTCTTTGACGTCTGTCTTTCCGACAATAGACAAACCATCGGCGTTCTTATCGTCACCAATACAGGCTTCATCATCACAGACATCGTCACCAGACTCTCTGTTTCTGATGGAGTTCACACAGAAGTCATCATCCATGGATGGTTCTGCTGTTGTTTGCTTTGTGTGTGCCTGGCTACGTCTGTTAATCAGAGTATAAACATAGGTACATTTGTATTGATATTTAAGAACAAACACAAGTTTTGTAAGGATCATTTTACAATTTCTCTGAATTAAAGCAATTGTAAATTGGGAAAATATAAAAATAGTATTTTGTTTACCTGGAAAGCGTATTGATATCATCTTCATCACTATGCACCGATTGTTCACTTGCGGAATTGCTTGTGGTGTCTTCATCCCAATCGCTCATTGCATTCGCATCATATTCACTCACCACTTCTTTACTAGTAGCAAGCGCGGATAAAAATGATCTGAAATAGTCATTAAGAAGAAATAATGAGTTTGAAACAATTTTCGAAAAATGTTCTATGATTTCAAAGAGGAAAATTCAGTTTTATCATGTATGGAGTTATTTTATTGTATTGAAAATGAAAATAGAAAATGTTTTTCACATTGCATGCATAATGGCAGCTATTCAGTTCATCTTTATAATGGCATTATGCATAGCATGACGTTTATTTTTACAGATATGCAAACATTATACTACATGGATGTACATGTTTATATACACATATATATAATAACCTGTAAGGCTTGTTACAATCGGATGCATCGTAACTGCTGGTCGGCACTCTTAGGTTGTCGTCTTGGTTTGCAGTTGCTTGCAAAATATCCTTCTGGTCATTGCTAAGTGCATCAGGACCATCTGATACCGCAAGTGAGTCATCCTTCTGAACTTCCGATCTAGCGTCACAAATGATACATTGTGTTCATGTGCAGTACGTTAATGTATTAGTATAAATTACAAAGTTTGATGTTTTGTTTTTATAAAAATTATGAAAAATGCACAAGTACGATTCTAATAGCTCGAACAACTCTTCTTCAATAATTTGAAAATAAATTGAATGTTCTTGTATAATCAAATCGGTGCTATCAATAAAGAAAAGCTTACATTTACAAAACCAAAAACATTTGATTAAACATGTTATCAGTTTCGGAAATAAAATATAAATAATGTTTGAACATTTTCTGTTCTTAATACCTTTGCAGTTTTTGGACATCTTTGTTTCTGACAATAGACAAACCCTCGGCGTCCTTATCGTCACCAATACAGGCTTTATCATCACTGGCATCCTCGCTAACATCGTCATCAGACTCACTGTCACTGGTGGAGTTCACACAGAAGTCATCATCCATGGATGGACCTGATACTGATTGGATTGTGTATGCTGTACCACGTCTTTTAATGAATAATTCAAAAAAAGACAATCAGTGAGTGCGTGAACGAGCATTAAAATCTTGTGATTTATCGTGCATCAAACGATAGGAAAGGAGAAGGATGACAAAGGCAAATGTAATTCAGAAATATCAATCATAAAACAATAGTAAAATATTACAGATATTGACAAAAACAAATACAATCAAATTAAAGTACAAATGCAAATAAATACATTTTTTGCATGTATTTATAGTGTCATAAATGATATATTATGTTGATGCCCAACGTGTTCTTGAGTGATTATCGAGAACGAACTCTGGCATTTCGATCGCGTTAATTTTGATAGATGTGCAGTATTTAAGTTCGTTGCTAGAACAGTTCTTGATCATTTTGATCCTATTGTTTAATAGAACCTATGTTTGTTTTAAAACAACTTAAGCTTACATTTACATAAGCAACGCACCTTTGATGTTATCAGCATCGGAAATGTAATATAGATAACGGTTGAAAGTTTTCTAATCTTATTACCTGTGCATTTTTTCAGCATCATTATTTTGGACAATAGACAAAACCTCGGCGTTCTTATCGTCAACAATACTGGCTTCATCATTCTTGACATCCTTATCAGACTCACTGTCGCTGATGGAGTTCACACATGAGTCATCATCCATGGATGAACCTGATATTGTTTGTCTTGCGTATGGGCCACGTCTGTAAATAAAATATAAAAATAAAACAGTCAGTGAGCGAGCGAGCGAGCGAGCGACGCGCAGCAAACGGTAGGATACGAAACGTGTGAAACCGGAAATGTAGTGCACACAATATAAATACTAAACAAGAAATCGAATGAAACAAATGCAATCAAATTAAAAAACAAATGGATATCACTATATGTACTAGTATGAGAATTATACCAATTTAAGGCATTACAAGGTTACGTAATGACTTGCATGCCGTATGAAAACCGGACCCTGCAATGCGAAGTATTGGTGATCGTGAAACTCAAAGGGAGCCTACGTGGTCGGTCGTTGTCGTTGCTGACTGCAAATCACTTGGACCTCACAGTCGCTAGTTTGAGTCCCACCCGGGATGCATGATTTGTAAAAGAGGTTGTCATCCTGCTGGCTTACGGAAGTCGATGATTCTACCAAGGTGTGAATTTCGGGTCAATCACCACCGTAGTGGCTGGTATATTCAATACATTACACTGGTCATTTCTGGTTATTAAAACCCCAATGCAATAAATAGAAAGAAAAATACCTGAAATACCGAGGATTACTGCAAGCCAATTCATAAATGATATATTATGTTGATGTCCAACATGTTCTTGAGTGATTATCGAGAATGAGCATTTCGATCGCGTTAATTATGATAGGTGTGCAATATTTAAGTTCGCTGCTAGAATAGTTCTTGGTCATTTTGAAAATATTGTTTAATAGAACCAATGTTTGTTTTCAAACAACTTAAGCTTACATCTACATAAGCAACGCAACTTTGATGTTATCAGCATCGGAAATAAAATATAGATAACGGTTGAACGTTTTCTATTCTTAATACCTGTGCAGGTCTTCAGCATCATTGTTTTGGACAATAGACACCTCGGCGTTATTATCGTCAACAATACTGGCTTCATCATCGCTGGCATGTTCGCTGACATCGTCATCAGACTCACTGTCGCTGGTGGACTTAGCATCCGTGGATGAATCTGATGTTGTTTGTCTTGCGTATGGGCCACGTCTGTAAATAGAAAATAAAAATAAGACAATGAGTGAGTGAGTGTGTGATCATTAAAATCCCACGTCATTTATCGCGCATCAAACGGTAGGATACTAAACGGATGAAACCGGACATGTAATGCACACAATACAAATACTAAACAAGAAACTAAATGAAACAAATATTCTCAAATGAAATCGATATTGATATATGTACTTGTATGGCATGCAAAACTTGTGAAAACATGACGAGTCCGTCAATATCATTTTGCTTACCTGAAAAGCATATTGATGTCGTCTTCATCAATATGTATAACATGCTCACTGTCAGAGATATAAAGTATATCTTCATCACAGTCAGGTTTTGTAGCCTCCACTTCTCCATCCTCAGCCTTTCGTCGAGCATCATTTGTGGACGAAGGTCTGAAATTTCCGAAAAATGAGTTTTGAACTTGGTACACGCCTGCGCTATTATTTAATTTTGACCATTTATTTGAGTATTTTACCAATTGTTGTCAGAATTGGGTCACGTAACGACAGGCATGCATGGTGTCATTAATAGTGTGTACACTATTTACAACAAGTTAACTGCTACTTTAAAAGTGAGACAAACTAGAAGACGCAAAATAGGGCTTCCACTCCACAAATACATTGGATTCGAAATGGTATAAAAATGAGGATTAGGACGACAAAAACGAAACTAAATCTAAGGGGTTTGAGGGTTAACATTGGACACGACAACAATTAAACATGGAAAGTACATAAGGAAAGGCGGCCACACAACCTCGGAACCGTCAGTACAAATTCTGACGGTATACACCTGCCAACCGAACAATTAACCGTTTAAACAAAGTATTACTTCAGTAGGTAGAAACCAACCAAAACTCCTAACATCAAACAATACATTATGCAAGGTTAAACAAACTGATGTGTATACATTTGGTTTTAGACTTTAGTACCGCAGATCCAAAGCAAGCATAGAAAGAACTACTTTTTGCCACCTCCTATTTTACCGTCCATGTATAAATACGCTCAGTGGCCTATCCACGTAAGCGCGGTTAGAATTGCGGTGATCACGAATTCGGACGGAAGTCAAACAGGCCTTTTAATCCTAAACATTTAGCGATATGTAGTCTGTTATATATTGTTTATTATTTATTTGAGAAGGGTTGTAAACGAACTGTCTAGTGGACTGTCGATGAAAACATATTTAAGAAATATCAGACTAAAAGGAAATCGTGTACGCAATTACGGTATTTTCAACTAATTTTGAAATGATAGTACCTTAACCAATAGAATATGGTTTATTTATATATCGAGATGTTTAAGCAGTTGCTTCCACCTTGATTGCTAGAGATAAAACAGCATGAAATCCCAGTCTTAACAATATAACAACATATATGCTCTCGCATTGCTGGTTCACATGGCTGTATAGGTTATGCTGGTATACTAATAATATGCGATATCAACTTAAAAAAGAAAGTTAACTGCTTCACACACTTTCTGACATGTTCAGAATTTTTCTATTATTGTTTGAGGTAAAATGAGCATCATAATCATCATCAGTGTTGGGTAACATTTTTATTTCATTGTGGAAATTTACGAAATAACGCAAAGTCTCCGCGGCTTTCCTAGTTCTATCCCTAGTCTGCCTCAATGTAATACGATGTGCTTTCGGTTATTCAAATAAAATTAGGAAATATTTGCCATTTAAGATTTCTCTAAGTATTTGAAAACGCGCGTAGACTTTGCTTTATTTAGTATACATTCTTGAAGAAATGAAACAATGAACTCTCACGACATAGTTATCTCGTGGCCATGACTTAGTCGGATCGTGTTCAACAGACGGATTGTTTAAATCACTATTACTAAAGCTGGTGTATAGTGCTGTTAGGCGGCTGTAACAAGACGCCCCGTACTAAGTCCATAGAGCAGTAATTGTTATGGAAGTTCGAAAGTTAAATAAGCACGATAATGACGTCAGCTCATGGTGTTGTAGTGGTCAAAATACTTCACCGGCACTCCAGAGACCTGTGTTCAATTAACTCCCGATTGTACCAGACCGATTTGACGTGTTCCACAGAATGACTGATTAACATATACAGTATATATACAATTATTTATACAACGAAAAATAGTGCCTGGTATTAAACGCACAAATTTATGGGCTAAAAGGTGTGGCTTACGGGATTCCAGAGGGCACATCGTCAATTATTTACAATGTTCGTTATAATATAATGGTGCTTGATTGAGATTATGAGATGTGTTTTTTTGTGTGTACATTTATAAATAATTGTCTGTCGTATCAAAACTGACGACGTAGACCTCGTTGTTTCCCCAAATTAATAATTACATGCAATACATAGACATTTACAATTGCTGGTTTTACCAAAATTAAATGAATAAGCTTTCAAGTAGTTAACCATGTTCACCAACTTTTACCAAGAAAACCAACAAAAATGACATGTACTTGTTTAACCTTTACGTCAAGATCATCCTTTATCAAACCTTGCCATTTAGCAGTTTAATATTTGCACAGTAACTATGTGACTTATAAAGAAGGAACGCACTATGGTGTCAACCCAACTTCGGTAAAACAAACACACCCAAGTGCGATACTAATGAGCACTACAAACTAGCCCCGCATACGTGTCTCTGTACTCCGACTTTTACACGCGTCTTCCTAACAGAAATGGTTCAAACACTATTTCGGACATACATAAACGATTTCATTGCACATTATGTGTACGATATTTTCATATCATTGATGAATACCAGAATAACATTTTTTTATTTAATCGACATTTTTAATACTATTACTGTTAATAGAAGCGCTATCACTTCAGCGAAAATTGCACAATATTTATACAAAATGAACAACAGTGTGACGAAATATCTTCTTTAGAATATTTTAACAAAATGTCTGAGAGGAGGATAATAGTTATAACAAGATGTTAAATTGTCTTTCTAATATTGAAGTTATTGCCTATCTTGTCATATGTACTAAAATAAATAATATTCATAATTATAAATGTCAGTATATGTATTATTCGGTCAATCAACCCATTGTTAGGCCTTTTTGCGCAATAAACTTTGAAACTTGAGACCTTGATAATTCATCATTACAGATCCGGCTTTCAGGGACACGAGGTTTAACCGGATCTATACTGCAAAAACATTGTTGTCAAATGAGTTTTTCAATGCTCTCTTTGTTGAATTTATATAATTTCCTGTTCATAATCAAGACTGTTTATCAGAATACGAGGGTTGATCCAGAATTACGTGGACATCTTGAATAAATGAAACAATTTTCCACATAGAACATTGAACTTTCATACACAAATATAGAAAGTTTCGCAGCAATACATGAATTAGCTGAATTACACTGAATAAAAACATATGGGTGAACGCGACCGACACAGCCCAACGACGTCAATGACGTTGCCTTTAGAAAACGTCACATTTTTTCAAAGTATTTCCCCACTGGGTATAAACGTCCGAGTACCACTCTCTATTAAATGTGGAGATAACATTGTGGACATGTACTAGCAGTTCATGGAGGGAATTAAATCGATGCGGGGAAAATAAATACATGTTAAAAGTTAATGTGCATCGGACAAGAATCTTGGTTAATTTTGATATTGACTCATGTATTATAGTTATCGATCATTTACATGATGTAGAGATGATAATATGATCATTGATATTTAGACTAGAGAGATGGTAAAGAGTTCTGATCAAACGAGAAAAAATCGCTGCATACATTCAATTAACACAGTCATATTGCGTTTAAACATGTTAGACAATGTTACTTCTTCAGTGCATGATGTTGCCAAGTTAAAAAGTTTAATACACCTGTGTGATTTGTCAGTTTGAATTCAGTGACATAATATGAACTTTTGTGAATTGTCAGTTTGAATTCAATTACATAATATATACTTTTGTGAATTGTCAGTTTGAATTCAGTACCATAATATAAACTTTTGTGAATTGTCAGTTTGAATTCAATAACATGTGATTTGTCAGTTTGAATTCAGTGACATAACATAAACTTTTGTCATTTGTCAGTTTGAATTCAGTGACATAATATACACTTTTGTGATTTGCCAGTTTGAATTCAGTGACATAATATAAACTTTTGTGACACGTCAGTTTGAATTCAGTACCATAATATAAACTTTTTAAAAGAAAACTCAGCCAAAGAAATATTGTCTACACAGTCCACCAGATGTTTGGTTGAATGATTCATGAAATACTGAACATTTATATTGTTTACCATTAAATTGTGTAAGCAAAAGGAAACTGAAACGAACATACTTTTGATGATTAAAAGTCGATCTGCGTGCCAATGGACATTACGTTGTATAAATAATCCAAAATAGCTATTCTTGGGATAACAACGAAACTGTATCTTACTTGAATGTGCTTAAAGTTATGACTCATGTAAATATCCAATGTGTATAGCTATGTGTTAACACGTTATAGGTTATAGATTGACAATAAATGAAAAATAAATATCGTTTTTACCCCATTGCTTGATGGGTGCTATCCACATAAGTCTGAGGTGGCTCGGTTGGATTCTTGGATGGTGTCATCCATTCCTGGCTTCCACGGTCTGCACTACCATGTCTCTTCTTGGACAACTCATTGTCACCAATGGGTCCATACTAGAATTATATAATAACATCATTATAACATAGCGAGTATGTAATGTAAAAGAACGTCTATTGTCATGCTCGCATACTTACCTGAGGTGTGAGTCTTACTGATTATTGTGTCTTGTTGTGGGGTTAGAGGGACCACCCGGTTAGGTCGGGTTGTAATGAACTGTAGCAATCTTGAGGGGATCGCGGGTTCGAGCCTCCCCTTAATTTACATCAAACCATTTCCATCTCATCATATGTTAGATGTTCAAATATGGTAAATGGTGTATCTTAGACTCGTATTGATTCCAATACATTACATGCTTCAATTATGTTCATGCGAGAATAAAGTAAGATACATACATTCATCAGTACGCGCATTAAGCACTTTCCTTAAATAATCATATCTATTGGGATCACATAAATCAATACCAACTATTTGTTTCTTTCTACGGAATAATAATAATACTATCTTTATTTCATGAAGATATCACAATAAGCTATAGGTGTAACTTTTTTACAATGTGGTCTTCAAACAACAACAATGTAAGAAATCAACATTAAACAAGAAACATCATAGAAAAGATGGTCGGCGAAATTTGAAGGTAAGATTTGTTTTGCTACAAAACGCCCAGATGTTACGGGGTAAATTCATCGAAATTCAGTGGATTTCGATAAGGTAACGTACCCTTTATCGAAAGGTTAACCAATCCGCGTCAAGGTTACAAATATTGTTCGGCTTAAGAGTAATTGCCTTAATGGTTAGCGTAAGATTTTATTGGTTTACACAACACTGATATGCAAATAGCGAAACCATGTTAATACAACTGAACCGAAAAAAGATCTGAACATCTACACTTGCCCAAACATACAACTTAATTATAATGATAAATGCGATCATCAAAAGGTACTAAAGTTACGACGCACTGAATAAGCAACGGGAACAAGTACTCTCTTTGTTTGAGTATCAAAACACTGCAGTGAAACAGTTGAAGACATTATCGTGTAATGAAGTTTACTACATACATTTGGTCACACCAGTCGAAAGTTTAATTCGTAGTTCTTTGGAACTGCCCATCAAACATTTCAAAATTGATGAATAATAATTAAATCCTTCGCATGAAAAAATATTTTCAAAGAAGATGTTCGTTTGCTCGAATGAGAACAAAAACCAGAAACATATCCATCAAGGTCAGCATCTCGTAACTTATGTTATTACTTATATTCGTATTGTATTCTTTGTATACTGTTTTTCATGATGTTATAAGCTATTAAACTAAGTCTTGTCATAATTTGTTTTGATGATTAATTATGTTGCATGTTTTAGGTGTGAGGAAAATAAATACCATGAAATTATATATTTTGTTGTTATTGTTCGCGAATCCAGTAATAAACGTCAAGGGGTGTCCAGCTATTGGTTCGGAACCCCTCTTGATCTTAGGTTTAGATATGGACCAACTTATTTCGTCACAATCTCTGGAGGGGGGGGGGGGGGGTCGAACCCCCAGTTACCCCTCTGGAACCGCGCATGTATAACTATGACAAAACCGTAACAAATGTATGAACTATTTTATCTGTAGGTCATGAACTTATCTACTTGGTACAAATATCTATTGCAGTTGTTTTTAAAAGAAATAAGAAAATTTGATTATGATATTTATGCATAGTAAATATTCAATACGAGGTCAGAATTTCACTTATATTAAACAAATTAAATGAAGCTGATTTAACTGTTGATAGGATGTCATGTGCAATGTATACTTGTTAATTCATCACTCATTCAAATAAATAAAACAAATTCAATTCAAAATGATGACATGACGCATGATTCAGAAAGCATTCACTAGTATTCCATGTTTGTCAAACAAAGGTAACGGGTAACGAATTCCTAGCGGGACATATACGCCAATCTAATTAGAAATTGAATAATTTATGCTCATATTTTGATATATTTTGCTTGTATACATGCACTGTAACATCATGTGCTCTTCAGAAAATCTATGCCTTTTGTTTGTCAGAAATATTTTTTGTATAATTGCTATAAAACTAGTTATATGAGTAATTGTGTGAAATAGTTTGTAAGTAAATGTATACGTACGTATTACTTAAATAATTTAAATTTTAGTTACATTTATTTATTTCCGCTCAAATCAGGTCTGGTTGATATTAATACTGAATATACAAGTATATGAACAAATAAGTAAAATCATTTTTTCGTTCGCTCGCTCCGTTTAAAAAAAAGAAAGATTTCCCACACATTTAAATGAAAAAATATGTATACATACAGAACAGATATTTGTATATTGTATTAACATAGTTATATATGTTAGACTTGTACACAGTACATCATCTATATAAAACGTTTCATATACTAGTATATACATATATACACAAAGTAAATACATATAATTGTGAAGCTAGTTAAATATAATTACACAAATATGATGCGTTTAATGTAATAGTTGAGACGTTTATTTATAAATCAATGCATTGCAGTGATGTGGGGTTAGACAGCCGCCCAGTTAGCTCAGACGGTAGAGCGCCGTACTAGTGTTTAGGGGGTCGTGGGTTCGAGCCCCACATAGGGCGCACCATTTCCCCTTGATTTACTTTAGCATAAATAACAAATAAGCGTTTGATTTGGAGAGAATGTGAACAATATAAAGACAAATAGTTCACAGTCGCACATTTCACAAAACAGATTGAGCAAACAGAAATGTTTTGTTCGGAAAAAAACATGTACTTACGGACATCGGTCCGGGGTTGGGCTCAATTCCTTGTGCCAACAAGAGAAGAGCTAAATAATCTGCGATACTTCGCAATATGGCGATAAGTTCTTTTCCATTATGTAAGCAATGCATAAATGCATGATTGTCGATGGAAACAATAATGAATGACTGTGTAGTCATTCTATATGACAACGTAAACAGCGCTATAACTAGGATAGCGCCCTCTGGTGCCATGTTGTCTCCAATAATGACGTCGTTGCTAACGAAAAACAATTACGCAGCGTTTATGACGTCATGACGTCATCGGACCGCCCAGACGCTTGTATTAAACAAAGTAGTAATATATAAAGGATATTTGTGTGTTTCGGTGTAAGATAGAAAGTTATTTCACCAAGTGAGCAGCGGACGGACTTTTTTCACGAGTGGCGTAGTCAGTTTAGTCAGATGCAAACGATTAAATAACTCGATATTACACCGAAATATACAAATATTCTCTTTATTTCAGGCTTCATTTTGATAGTTTTTATTTCTTTACTCGTTAATCACATCAAATCTCCCTGTTGAATGTCTCAATATTTTATATGACGACATTTATATGACGTCATTATCGCTTTGATAATTTCAGTGTAAAATATCGGATAATAATTCACCGTTATTCCATGGTAAATCACCGGAAAGCATGTAATAAACAATTATAATCAGTTTTCAGGTGGAACGTATTATTCATGTCTCTAAACTAGTATCATTGATAATTAAAATATGTCATGACATTAGTTAGTGAATTAAATGCTGACAATAAACAAATATATCAAGATACAGTGTAGGAGATATAGCGTATATGCTTGACACGGCGTCCATAAAGGGTCAATGTAAGAAAATGTGTCCTCCCTGGAAGGGTCCCGGGATAATTGTCGAAACATTATCTTCTTATATTTTCAGAATAAAGCTAAGATATGCTGTACTTGTCGTAAATCATGACAGGATCAAGTCATACAGAGACAATACTGTACCTCAGTGGATAACCAGTTGGCAAGGTAACCCGGTGATGGAGAAGACAGTAACTGGTGTAGATAAAGTTTATTGTTTTTGTAGGAACCATGGCAAGGAAGGTTTATGATACAATGCGAGTTTTGCTCTGAATGGTACCACGGCGCCTGTGTAGACGTGAGTCCAACCGATGCTCTCAACATCGACCAATACAAATGAACTGATTGCAAGAGAAGAAATAGCAGGTAACTATGTAATCGAAATTGTAACCTAAAGATATCTGTATATCTTCAGATATGGCTTCATTAAAGGATGTACCCCCGTCACTATTGCAGAGGTGGAAGAGTGGAGTGCGAAGAAACACCTTGTCAGAGTAGACGTTCTTGCAGGTCTGTGTATGGAGAAGGAGAGGGCAGAAAGGTGCCTCCAAACGCAGGTAAAGTTAGTGAGGAAACGTCATAGAGACGTTTGGTTAGCTTAGCTTGCTCACACCCTGGATAAAATCCAGTAACAGGACAGTGACTTGATACGCAAAAATGTCCACGACATCGGTCCGGGAAGGCGCATTGAGTGGGCGGAGACCCCTAGTGAAATATCTAGGGACATCCTCATGCTCAGTGACCATTCCCTGGAACGATCTTGAGAACATCTTGAGGTGATCGATGCAGACACCGAATCCAAACTGCTTGGAGGAGGAGGAGCAGAGCCCATAGTCTGTTGTCAGCACGTTAAGTTTGACAAATGACATAAAAAGTACGGAGGATGGTGAAATGCGGGAATCACCTATTACTGGAGCCCCACAGTGACCCCTACCATCCGGAAACCAGTAAGTCCGGTAAAACCTATGGTAGCAACCCCGAGGCGAACCCCTAAGGTAACCATGGTTAGCCACACCCCTGTACACTCTTATGCGGCAGCGGTACGATGAAGAGGGCCAGTCCGTCAACCGACTGGGCAACATCGCAGTTCGGTGAGGGAACCTCAATCAAGGAGGTACAACTGAATGGACGACCAGCCGTCGAGATGGTATCAGGCTCTCGATCGTAGAGGAAGTATGGAGGACGCGTTATAGACCTACATGGACTAAAAGTAGAGGTAAGGTGTCTTAGACTGCCTTTGCACAACGGTGTACGTTCCGAAAGTAGTGGAAAACAATGACTTAGTCACGCCAACTTTTAAAACAAAATACATGAAAAATTCTTTTACAAATATACGTGTTTAATGTTTTCCACTGATTTTAAACTGTATATTATACTATTGGATGAACAATTTAATAATGATCGAATATACTGGGGACTCTCATTACAGTAAGCTTTGTAGACAAGGACTGAAGAATGATAAAAACATCTATTTTCAAACGATATCCAATTTAATTTATTGAGTAATTTTGAGTCACCAAGGTTGGCAAACTCCTTTTTATATTAATCTAGCTACTGCCGGGTGTATACAGGGTGGAATCGTCAGCATAAAGGTGGATATTGGCAGTTGGTATTTCATATGCAATATCATTTAGATAAAGAAGAACTAATAGAGGGCCGAGGATTGAGCCTTGGGGAACTCCATACCTTATCTCAATTGTTTCAGATGTTATATTCGCATGCTTGATAGCCTGTGTTCTATTTGATAAGTGAAACTTAAATAGAGTAACGTACGTGGCGAGAAGTGATACAGTTTTAGTTTATACAAGAGAATGTTATGGTCAACAAGGTCAAATGCCTTTCTCAAATCCAAAAATACTGACCCTACATATTTTCCTGAATCGATATCCTTTAACCACGTATCTATCAAGTAAATGAGTGCTATGTGACAAGAATGATTTTGACGAAATCCGGACTGAGTATTGTGAAGAACATTTGTTATTTTGAAAAAGATTGAAGTTGAATCGTAATGTGTCTTTCAACTATTTTTGAAATGGTTGGCAAAATAGATATAGGACGGTAATTATTAGGATCCTCTCTATTTCCATTTTTGAATATCGGGAGAACATAAGCTTTTTTTAAAGCATCCGGAAAAATCCCTGTTTCGATACGTTTGTTAATTATATGTGTAATTGCCGGTGTAATACAATCACTACAATGTCTTAGTATTCTTGGGCCAATGCCGTCTATACCTGTTGATTTATTAGGGTTTAATGTATCAATAATATTCATTACTTCGCACGCAGATATATATTCAATATCAAAGAAAGATTGTTTTAGTTTATTGTCAAGCGTTTGTTTTAGTTTAGAAAAGTTTTCAGGAACAAGCGCTGATTTTGTAATCAATGTTGAGATATTAATGTTAAGGCATTTAATATAGAAGATTGTCCTTCTACAGTCCCATTACCTATTAGAGTTAAGACGGGATCAAAATAGTATTGTCAGAACAACCGTTTGCAGATATGTCTTTTATATTTTTTCAAAAACAACGAGTATATTTATTTTTTTGATAGCATCATTATAGAAATTTATTTTACTTTTCCTGATCAAAGATGTTACTCTATTTCTCTGCGTTTTGAATTCATCAAATGCTCCTTCTCTATGTAATTTGTTACGTTTAAATATTTGTAATTTTATTTCTTCAGTAAACCATTCTGGTTGTGATTGGCGCTTTATTCTTTTTTCTTTTATCGGCGCATGTTTATTTAAAACAGTATTTATAGTATCATAAAATGATTGCAGTGAGTTGTTAGGATCACTGAAATTTTCAATATTATCTAGCCCAGCATGAAATACATCGTTTTGAAATAAAGATTCATTAAAGTTTTTGAAACATCTATATTTCATTGATTTATGGCAATGTTTAACACAGTATTTATTTGGCAATGTGCGCGTGAAACAAACAGGAAAATGATCACTTATGCTGTAAAATGGAACTTTCACTTCTGAAATATTTTCAGGAAGGTTTGAATAAATATGGTCTATGATTGTAGAACTAAATTTACTTACGCGCGTCGGAGATTTAACCATTTGCGTTAGTCCCAACTTTAAAATCAAATCGTCCCATTTATTGTTACTATAATTTTTGTTGACAGTGTTAGTATTGTTCGGTATATAATTGATATTTACATCTCCAACGATGTTATATTCATAGCCCGTGGCATCTATTCTATCAAGTAAATGCTCAAATTTATCAATCCATGTCTGATTCGAATCTGGTGGTCTATAGACAAATTTTAATAGGATCGGATTAGTGTTGGACAATTTCAGCTGTAGACATATTGATTCAATATCTTCACATTCAAAATCAACTCTACGTGTATACGAATGTTTGTTTGCAATATAAACAACTAACCCTCCACCTTTTTTAATGTTCCTGTCTTTTCTCTCGATGGTAAATTCGTTTATCTTTAATGCAGGATTTTCAACATTTCCTGTTAGGAAAGTTTCACAAAGGCCTAAAATATCTGTGGAGTTTTTTAAGGATAAATGATACTTGATTTCATCTAGTTTAGGTAATAAATGCCTAATATTAAGACTAGCAATATGCAATCCCTTTTTCTCATACAAGAAAGATAAATCACTATTTGTACAATCAATGACTGGATGTGAAATCGACACTTTTTCATCTGATTTTAAATTCGATGTTTTATATTTGTGCAACGAATGCGCACATAAATTTGCATATTGCAATAAAGATATCGCGTCAAGGGCAAATAAGTTTGGTCATCTAATGAATCATTATTAGTAGTATTATAATGTGAATATAATAATTTACCATCCGAATAAAGCAATGATTCACATTTACAATAACTCTTCAAGATATTACAGTCACTGCAAATATTATCAGAGATATCATTACGAAAAGTAAAATTATTAACTTTGTTTCTCTGAGAGTGGTTGTCAGCGTTTCCCTACCAGCCATTTTTTACAGTCTCTGGTTGAATGCGATACGTTGTTGCAAATAGTACACCACATACTATACGATGGTTTGAAGTATGCATTTCTGGCATGATCAAATGAATTTGTATATCTTCTACAGTTTTCACTATTACTGATTGTAGGAGAGAGATGATTTCCTTGATGGTTGTACCTGTCGTTGTACATTCGATCTGCTGGCCTGGGTGTGCGACTTGAACTATATTTACTGTCTTATGTATAGCAAACACTAGGTTTCTCGATCCTTGATTATTTAGGTGAATACCATCCCCATGGCAAAAATGGTTTGTTATATTCCCGTTTCCGTATGTAAACCAGCTGTAAATGTCAATCTGAGAAGCGCATGTCTCAGCGCAAAGCTGTTTAAATGCATTGTTGATAGGGACTACATCCGCGTCTACTCTTGGTGCAACAGTGCAAATGAACACATCACAGTCTCTTCCGGTCAGTTCAATCACCGTCCTTTTGAGTTGATCGTATAAATAATCCATATTATATGTTCTAGCCACATCATTTCCACCTATATATAGTATGATGTATATATAATGAGTGTACAGCAACCACCAGGGTAATTGAGTCCTCAAGGCTTGAACTGATTAGGCTATGACCGAGATGTGTGAGTTCCCTCGGATTCGCACACCGATATGTATCTCCATTAAGGTATCTTGGAACATGATTACAGCATGACTATTTTGGAAAGTGCTCCTCACTCTTATATCGATGATGGAGCCTTTCAAACGGGAGAGATCCGAATCTCAAAGGAAGAATTGGCCCTTCTTCCGGTAGCATTTGATAGCCACAGTCTAGATAGGACCAAGCGCGATCTCAAAACAAGCTCGTTTGCGACTATCTGGGATGGAGTGCCGGTCCCAGACATGTATGAAGTACGGTGTGGTAGGTCTATGGTGTGACCACGACACGTACCCGTCATCGGAAGCTCTGATGGATTGACCAGGGTGTTGTCCCCGTTATCGGGCAGCACCCTAAGAAGTCAATCTCAGATGACTCATTCCAACTGTTGGGCAAATTACTCAAATTGCATAAAGTCGCCGGACTAGGAGAAGTTGGATTGGACCGGCACAACCCCGCCAGTGATTGGTATAACCAGATAACCCGTCTTGAAAGGGTACTCACCTTTTGGAAATGCGGCATATTCTGGTTCTCCATGCGTGCGGCGTAGAGGAAGATGCAGATGAGATGCTCACACCTTTCTGTATGTGAACCAGGCCCACAAGTCCGTTTGCAGAGACCAACGCATTCATTAGCATTGTTTCAGTGGATCTCAGTCCGTCCTAGAGCGATGGATGGATCCCTTTCCCAATTGCTGCTTCGGTTTTACTGCACATTTTTCAGACAGGCCATAATTCCGGGAGGCTGACAGCCTAAGAAGCTAGTAGTCCAGTGGGAATCCTTGTAAGCCCGTGCCACCACCAACGCACGTAAGTTGTGTGGGTCGGGTAGGTTCTAGGTTATCCAGGTCCAGTACCTGCTTGGGTTTAGTATGTGGTCCTTGTGGAGAAGAGAGGTCCGACTAACACTCGGACACTTTCTATAGCATACAGTACTGGTTGAGCATCCAGGAATCTGTGTAAAGTACTGGTTCGACCCCCAGAAAACGTTGGTAAGTATTTGTAAGAAACCCAGGAAGTCAGACTGCATGGGATCCTGCTGCAAAACAGTGGTCTTCCTGAAACCCTGGTAGGATCCTTGTAGCATCCCCCGGGTAGACGGGATAGGATATGTGAACCAGCACGGGTGCCCACCAACAAGATCCGAAGCCCATCTGTAGCGTCTGTGCAATTCCTAAACCCTAGTGTTCGAACCTCAGAATAGGATAGGGGGAGTGTGGTGATTTGGGTATCTTTCCGCTCATATTTTCGCTACTTCCGCTACAAAACCATTCTGGGATTAGCGACGCTTGACGGCTCCCCAGATCTGGGCTACTACGCAGTCAGCACAGTACACGAAGCGAACGCATCACCACAGCCCTTGCGAAGTTCAACCAAGTATTTATACAGACCGGACAGCAGCTTCTACTGAGTCCTTTCATTGTATTGAGTTGCATTAAGGACCGAGCATAGCCTATACATAGATATCCGAAAAACAACCAAAAATCAATATGGCACGGCCTTAGATACAAACGCGCATACATTTCCCACTCAGATAAATAAAAAATAGGCATATAAATGTGCAGCTAGATAAAAATAATTACATGTACACAAATACTGTGTGTTCAATACAACAGTTGAAACGCTAAATTACAAATCAATGTATAAATTACAAATAAGCGTTTGATTTGGAGAGAATGTGAGAAATATAAAGACAAATAGTTCACAGTCGCACATTTCACAATACAGATAATCAAACAGAAATGTTTTGTTTGAAAAAAACATGTACTTACGGACATTGGTCCGGGGTTGGGCTCAATTCCTTGTGCCAACAAGAGAAGAGCTAAATAATCTGCGATACTTCGCAATATGGCGATAAGTTCTTTTCCATTATGTAAGCAATGCATAAATGCATGATTGTCGATGGAAACAATAATGAATGACTGTGTAGTCATTCTGTATGGCAGCGTAAACAGCGCTATAACTAGGATAGCGCCCTCTGGTGCCATGTTGTCTCCAATAATGACGTCGTTGCTAACGAAATACAATTGCGCAGCGTCTATGACGTCATGACGTCATCGGACCGCCCAGACGTTTGTTTTTAACAAAGATGTTATATATTTATAACCAGACTTTGAGGCGAAACCGTTGGAACGTAAATATTATGTCTCTAAACTCGTATATGGATAATTAAAATATATGTACAGAATAATATCATCCCATTCGTAAATGATTTAAATACTGGAAATAACCAAAAAAACATGAAAGACAATGTTGATTTTGCGAAATAAGACTTATCCATATTTTCGATTTAATCATAACATTTAAAACGTACGCGTTTGTATTTTTAACACTCACTAACGCTCCCCTGCTTAAACCCATGTCACACTAGGGCCGCGTTCCCACGGCGCCCAAGAAAAATCCAGAACGCCGATCTGCGCGCAGTGGAATCGCAAGCATCGCCGCGGCAACGCAGTGGCATCGCCAGTGAACGCGGTGGGATCGCATAGAACGCCGAGCGACGGCGCGCACTTTGAGCATGCCCAAAACAAACGCCTTCGCTCGGCGTTGTGATAAGAGCGCAGTGGGATCGCCGTGAGGTCGCCGTAGCAGCGCAGTTAGGTCTCCTACAACGCCACATGATCGCCGCGGGCGCGCACAGAGGTCGCAGTGCGAACGCAATGGTTATCGGTGGCGCTTGCACGGCGATCGTACAGCGTTCTCTGAGATGACACTGCGTCTCTACCGCGCTTATACGGAGCGTCTACGGCGCTTACAAGGAGTTTTATTTTTCTTACTGCGCTCTTACAACGATTGTACGGAGCCGACACGGCGATCATTGCGCTCCCAATGCGCTTCTACCGCGTCAATCGGCGTTTGCATGACAATCAACCAACCCAACAAAATAGAATGGAGAACTGATTGAGATATCGTTTTTATAGGTAGTGCAAAACAACACGCCGTCAGCGCAGTGTGAGCGCCGTGAAAGCGCAGTGCACATGCAGTGCGCGCGCCGTGACAACTCGATGCACGCAGTGGAAGCGCCGTGAGAGCGCCATAAGAGCGCAGACAATCGCCATCTAGAACTCCGTAGGAACGCGGTAGAACGCCATGTAGCTCCGTAGAAACGCCAAGGTCGCCGTGAGAACGCCGTGACATCGCCATCTTCAAGAAAAATAACATTTTTTCCTGCGATCTCACGGCGCTCTGGGAAATTTAACAACGCCGTGCAATCGCAGGGGCAACGCGGCTAGGTGTGACAGGGGTTTTAGTAAACATACTGGTACATTATTTTGACATACTTCTTTACTGAACATTAACCCATCGCTTATAGTGCTGTTAGACTGACCGCGAACATGTACATGAACTTTCAGGACCGATCCATGTCAATTAAGGTAAGGAAATGCTTTCGTGCGTAAAACTGTAACTGCTGTTTGGTTTACTTTTGTATCAAACACAACCGCGGCGTTTTCTCTGTCAAGCTAAAGCCTAAGTCCCACCATCACGAATGTGTGTGGCGAATGGGTACGAATGAAGAAATCGTCGACAATCCTCATACTTCTTACAGGGTTCTTTTTGGTGTCCTGGTAATTCGGGGCAGTTCTCCTCTATTCGCGGGAGGGCCACGACAATTTTGTGGTCATGTCATGATATAAGTGTGTTCGTACTGCATTCTTACTGTGTTCGTTCTGCTTCGTACTGGTACGTACTGGCAGTCTTCCCCTATCGTAGCGATTCGTGATGGTGGCTGTCATTCATTTTCTCACGCTCCAAGCAGAACCACGAACCGCAATGCACCCAGTACGAACCTGTATTCGTATCAGTTTTGAGTCGCAATCGCGACGCAATCGTGGTTGTTCGCGGTGGTTCGTGGACATTCCTATGGCATTCTTAATGTGATCGTAGTGAGTTCGTGTGGGTTCGTACTGATTCTTCTTAATTCTTGTTGGAAGCGTACCACGTTCTTACTGCTGTGGGCGTCACTCAGCGTGAGATTGATACCCTAGTCATGCTGGGTTTACACTAGGCCACGATGTCTACGATCTCCACGATTTGAGAGAATCGTGATGAGCGTGGGGGCTCGTTGGGTCGAATCGTAGTGATCGTGAGGGAACGTGGTGGAATCGTAATGATCGTGAGGATCGTGACAGAATTTTTGACTGTCAAAAATCTTGCCACGATTATGCCGATTTGACGACGAATCTTGAGAGAGCGTGATAGAACGTGGGAATCGTAGTAGAGCGTAAAAGACCTTAACAGACCTTAACCGACCGTAACAGAACTTGATGCGCCATCGTAGGGGATCTTGATGCACTTGGAAACACGATTCCTCCAAGGTTCAGTACGATGCCACCACGTCTCTATCACGCTCTATCACTCTCTACTACGATTTGTCAAGATACATTGAATAGCAAAAGTAATAACATGACGCTGTGACACGTTCTGCTACGAACATCCCGATAGGCATACACGCTCTGGCACGCTCTGATAAGTTCCCGCGCGGTTCCCACGATGTTTATCCACGCTCTGCAAGCTTCATTACGTTTGCCACTTTTAACAAGAAAACACCTATAATTTTTGGAAACGTATATAATTTGTGTTAGATTTAAAATATGCCAGTCAAAAGAGGAAGGAAGGCCACTGTCAATAGAGGCCAGGATGCTCCACCTCTTCCATCATGGCTTTCCTTGCATATCGTTTCATCAGGTACGGTCTCAGTCCAAATGCATCATCACCAATAATAAAATAAGGCATGTTTATATCTGGGTCACAATTGGTCAAAGGACATGGTGGTGGAATCCCAATGGTACCCTCCTCTAGGCATTCAAACAGCTCTGTGTCCTTGAATATATGTGCATCCGACATATGATCCATGCCACCAAATTCAATCCAGATGAATTTGTATTCAGCATCCATCAATGCCAGGAGTGGGATAAAAAAAAATCCCTTGTAGTTATGGTACAAGCTGCCTGAGTTTGCTGGTTTCTGGATAGCTACATGCTTTCCATCCAGAGCCCATATTGCATGTGGCACATGCCATTGCTTCTCGAATTGGTCTGCTATGGCTTTCCATTCTTCAGAGGTGATAGGAGACAACTTCATCTTTATATGCTTCGACAATGGCCCTACAAACTTCTGGAACAATATGGCATAAGGACAAGCGACTACATCTGAAGGCATAGGATAGTGAAGGGTATTTATCACCAGTGGCCAGATGTCTGAGGACGAGGGCCAGCCGCAATCCAGGTGAAAGGGGTTCTCGAAATCTGGTACTTTGCTTCTCTATAGCTGGTGTTATTCTTTCCAGGATCTCATCAAACAGATCTGGAGGCATCCTTAAATAGTTGACGTAGGAGCTAACATCCTCACACCTGAGTTCTGTGTTGAGGAGTTGTGAATGGTGTCCCAACTGGTGCCTTCTGTCTACACTCATCCATGGTTTTACCCAACAGGTCCTCGGTTTTCTTCTCCTCTTTCCTCTCTGTTCTATCCTGCCCTGTTCTGTGTCTTGATGCTGTGTCTTTTTCTTTCGACCAACTATATATGCATAAATGAGAAATACCAATTCACCGTCGTGGATCTCGTGGATTCATGGTTTGCCTTTGGTATTATCTTTGGAGAGAATGAGAGGGGGTAAATTACCCCTACCTCCTTTTTATACCCAATCGTGCTGCAAGCGTTGAGATTTTGCTCAAATCGAGGCCATAAATCGCAGGAGATCTTAATAGAACTGCATGATCTTGAGAGATCTTAACATAACGTAACAGAACGTGACAGAACGTGATAGCATATCGTGACGATCGTAACAGAACTTAAGAGAACGTAATGAAAATCGTGGCAGATCTTGACCAGAGTCGTGTTGGCTTCGTAACAAAACGTAACAGATCGTAACAAAACGTACTTAGAGCGCAGGAAAGCGTAACAAAACGCAGAAACAGAAAAACTGAAACAATAAATCGTCGAGCTCCACGATTGTTTTGCATCGTGGACATCGTGGACATCGTGGTCTAAGTGTAAACGTAGCATCAGTATTTTTTAAAACAACGTCGTTACAATCTAAGCAAATTATAAATGCTGCTTTATGTTTATAAAAATGGTTGACTTTTCAAAGCCTTACTTGAACATTTTACGAATGTTTTATGTCACTTTCCGGAAGCAATGATACGCGGGAATAAGTACACCACTTCCGGACAAGTACGGCATTTAGTAAAGATATTTATTAACAAATAATTAACTGTGGTAAGAAAAGTCCTGTTTTATTATACGCGTTGAAATTAGCTTCATGGCCAGTTCGAGTGCTAGATCATCGAAGTTTCCTATAGATACATGCTTTCGGGCAATAATACTACACTTAGTTCCAACATTCAATAAAAGCGACGTATATTCTCTGATTACTAATGTACTCCTTTTCTCGAATGATTGGAGAAACCCGGTAGCGGTACAGGGCAAAATCTGATTACTACGAGAAATGTCAATGATCGGAATCTTTTACGGGCTTCTTCTCTACTTTGATATGTATCAACGGGTTTTCTCAAAAGACGCCATTATTTGTTTTCAAAACATTTACAGTAAATGCCGTAAATACCGCACTTTTCCGTGCGGGCACGGTGATGTAGTACGACAAAACACGGAATATTGAGCGCCAACGTTGCCAGCTCCACAGCCAGTAGAATAACGATGATATATTCACAGGTCTGATTGAGATCATCGTTATGTTACTATACTCTGACCTCCAGTTTTAACTCATTGATTTCAATAATGTATTTAATATCATGGTTTTATGTATAATCAAATAAACTTTAAATGCACTACATGTATATTGATTTATTTGCATGTTTTCGCTTATGGTACAGTCACACACACGGATATGTCCGTGCGCGGATGGGATTGGTCCGTGGGTGGGGACGGATAAGTACGGAAAGGTACGTCAAATGAAATACTAGTGCCATACACTGCCACTGTGGTTTAGCTAACGATTGTTATACAGGATTCAAACCACCACAAAATCCTTTAACAACGTACAGTTGTGGTTGTGCCCTGTTAATAAATAAGGACATTCTTTAATTTCTCGGTTGTTTTACTAGCGATTATTCTACAAGATTCAAACCACAACATTATACATTAACAACACACATTTGTGGTTTTTCCTGATAATAAATAAGGGCATTCTATAATTTTTGAGAATATTGTTTTAAGTTAAAGCAGTTATGTTATCAATTTAATATAAAACTAAAAACCTAACATCGAGGCGTCATACGTTTAATTACGGTAATTTAACAGAACAAGTAGACTGACATATGAACGTTTAATTAAAGATGTATCTCATGTATCTGGCTCATCTGAACATAAAATGTTATAATTGGCTTCACCCTGGTGAGCATTGTTGTGACATTGGCTAAAACATCTCTAATAAGAACCATTGCAATGTATAACCGATTGAAAATATCGTTTTTACCATATTTCTAACAGACAAAGCTTGTAAAATAGCCTCATTGTTAAAGAAACTAGAAGTTTTTTTTTTAATTTTTGAGTTACAAATATCTTTCTTCAACACATGCAGATCAAAACTTTATGAGTTCATTCTTTGTTAATGTATGTTTACTGATGCTTTAACTATAGGACATATGTTTTTCATGTTTGTGCAGGTAAACAAATGAAAAAAAAATGAGCACGTACGTAACATTACTTTAACGTAAAACCTTAAGAATGTAGACTTACTTGTTAACATGGTACACATATAGGCTTGAATCCTGAATCAAATTAACTACGCATAACAATGCATCCTTGTTATTCAGTCTGCGCCAACCACATTGTCCCGGATATTGAGAAGTATATAAACGGAGTTAGACCGGTACATTTTACTACTGTTGATTGTTTTTTGTGAAGTGTATTACATTACATCAAGAAGACAAAATGAAGACCGCTATTATGTGTTTGTGTGTGGTTCTGTTTGTTGTCATAGGTATGTTCATTACATTTACGATTTATCATATGCTATAAATAATATAAAGTTTTGACACATTTAAACGTCATCTATTTGACTCGCATAAGTAGTGTTTAACATTCAAGATAGATATAGTCGTGAAAACATCTTTATTGTGTGTTTGTCTCGTCCTTTATATTGTCATTTTCATTCAGCGTATTTGGAGCAAAATCATAGTGACTGTTTTTTTGTAGTGATGCACTACGCCCTCGATATACTTAAAATGCGTACAATGAATCAATAGTTATCGCGGTAATTTCTGTTGTTTCTTTACATCTAGATATGAAATACGGCGTCCGTACAAACATGTGTATACTATATAAAGTCAATTAATCAATGCGCATGCCCAGATAACGAAGACGATTGGAAAGTAAGCTTTCAGAATGACCATTAAAACTATAATAAGGTCGATAATTAAACCGTAACAGTTATTATATCTTATTAAATTCTTTTTTTGGTTGTTTATTTCAATATTTGTTTCTTGAAAAAAGGACAGATACTCATTTAAACTTGTAAATTTCTAATTACCAAGATAATTTTAGCATGGGTCACACATGCTGACCTTACAGTGATACGTTATGTAAATATTCTCCTGTTTCACATTGATACAATAATCCTAGACGTGAGTAGTATTATTTCCGTCGTATAAATAATTAATGACTATTTCCAACAATCTTCATCTCTCGGGATAATCTGTCACAAACGAAATGTTTTATTGTTGAAAAGCAACTCACAGCAAAACTGAAGTTTAAGTTAATTAGATTGCGGACGTAAAACAATGATAGTATTAAATAAATTATTATTATGAATTAATCATTATGAAATAATTCAGTATTAAAACTAAATACGCGTTAATAAGTTATCTGTTCATACCAGTGTAATCAGCGGTTATGATTTATTTCAGTATGCAGCAAGTCGGCTATTATTTCGTTGATAGTGACGTTGTGAAAGCATATATTATGTTCATATAATGTTAAAGATTGCAAAGTATATAGAAGAAATAATATGTATATTTCAGAAATATCGATGAATGTACATGCAAAAGGATGTCCACATAACTGTCGAGAGTTTAAATGTAAAGATAAAACCGACACTGCCTATTGTCATTTCGGTGAATGTCATTGTCACGCTGACCGTGAGTGTTTTTTCAACGTCCAGTGCGCATATTGCGGAAATCATCACGCATGTGATTCCAATGGTCATTGCCATGGTGACGCTTGCGAGCACCATAAATAAGTTAAAGGTAAACTATGATTGTTAAAAGTACCACAGACATCTGTATCAAGCGCGTATTGCTGGTCTTTGAGAATATCGTATAATTACCAGAGAAATGTTAGGTTTACCATCTACATTGAAATAATTATATGGGCACCGCTGTATGATTTCCAAACTTTTCTGTGAGTGACGTCATTTCCAGAAAACGTCACATGTGATGTCACCATGTACTGACAGTAAGCAATATTTGCCCCATATGGCAATATAAAAAACGCACTGACCATAACGAGTAAATATTGTTTCCTGCTTGCAAATAGTGACAACACATCTTGCGTTTTCTTGAAGAGACGTCACTTACAGAAGACGATGTAAATCCCATAGCAGCATTCATATTGATTTTATTCGAAAGCAGCGATACTTATGTGGCAAACTTAAACCTGTCCTTGCTTCACACAACTTCTCAAATCGACATTACACTCGAGTCAAATATCTCATTTCTTGAGTACAGAACATAACAACCAGTTCTTGTTGGTTTATTCTAAATTTAATTATATTACATGACTGTTCTAATTGGCTGTATTTTGTATTACTAAAAATGTAAGTTAGTTTTGAGCAAAAATGTCAATGGAAACATGTGATAAAATTGGGGCGAAAGAATTTCATGACAGAGGACTATTCTTTCGTTGTTCCGAAACATCCTTTCGTTTGTTTCAAAATAAACTCGTTTTGATAGTAATGTTATCGTTTGCGAAGTAACTAGTATCAATAACAAACTATCAATAAACTGACTAATGATGTATATTCATTTTATTATTACAGAGTGACAGATAGATGTTTGAAGGCAAGACCGGCACAAGAGTCAACTTGAGCGTCAGAATTAACATGATTACCGAATTCAATCAATTATAATACATCTATTGTTACGTTTACTTAGTCTTATCTATTGTTCTATGAAATAAATTCGATACCTAACAATTCAATTCAAGTCAGTTTATCAGGCATGATCTATACAGATTATTGTCCTCTTATGGGCGGAAATGTCAAACAGAGAAGAAGATGAAGAATGAAACATATTTACAATTACACATTAGACACAGTACGTGTGTTTGCAGTTGCTTTATGCCATTTTTCATATAAAAGCAATTTTAGGTAATCTATACAAACCATTGCACTCTTCTGGGCGGAAATGTCAAACAGAGAAGAAAATGGAAAACATTTTACAATTATACAAAACAAACACTATGCCTGTGTTTGAAGTTAATTTATGCGGTGTTTTCAAATAAAAGCAATATTATGTCATGAAGAAAAAATATCAGTTGTATATAACTGAAAACAAAACCACAGATACTGCAACTTACAGACTGAAACTATACATGGCTTGCCTTGTGTTGCTGCTATGGAACAGAGATATAGTAGAAATGTAAATTGTTAGTTTGGTGTCCTCTATGTAGGAATGTGTAAGAACATTAAAACATAATATGTTGGCACTGAACGTCACTTGTTTCTAGTATTTACAGTCTGCACTTCAGAATGAAATAATTATCACCAGCGTAAATGGAAAGCCATTTTATGCTACATACAGTATTTCTCGTTAATACTTAAACATCTTCTAAACTAAATTAACAGTTTGGAAACGTTCCAAACTAGTTAATTGATCTAGATCAAATCGGGTTAATATTTCTAAAATCGGTTGTAACTGATTATCACCAAGTCTGCAAATGGTTCATTTACAACACATTATGTAAAACGATTTAAATTTTGCATAACATTTTGTTAAAGTGAAAGGAAGCTATAAGTATAGTTCTCGTAAAACGGATTTAACTTTAATAACTTCGATAAATTCAAATAAGAAATTGATTATCGTTGTCATTTCTAGTTAAAAACTCACATATTTCAGTCTTCATATAGCTTTAATATGTGATTCTAATCCCGTTTCATCAGCACTCCAGCGTTCCACGCCGCCATATTATTTATATGATATTCGAATGGTATTTCCGAACGCAGTGCCTTACGAACATCTGAGGCACTGGACGTAGTTTGCCGAGGTTTGCCGAGGTTTGCCGAATGGTAATGCAGGGAACATTCATATTTTCTATCCGAGATGTAGACCTGCAGATGCAACTTTCAAATATGCAATGCAACTGTTGTTAGAAGTCATTTTAAAGTTGCAGTATTTGGTCTGAATGGTGACACATGGCTTAGTAAAAAGAGTTTTCAATCACCTTGAAAACTGCGTAATCATACGACTGGATAAAGATCTGTTACACACGCCTAAAAATGTGATTATATATTTTACATATGTATCTCCTGAAGGATCGTCATTGTATGTTGAACATTTTAGTAATGGAGTAGAAATACTCGAAGAAAATGTACTTCAAGTAGTTTCAGTATTTCCTGATGACAACTTATGTCTAGCAGGTGATTTTAATGCTCGTTGTAACTCATTGCAAGATATTATTGAAAATGACGATATTGATTTAGTGTTTTATGAAAATGATGTTACATATGACAATGATAATTTTGATATACCTCGGAACTCTAAAGATCCAGTCTGTAATAATCATGGCTACTCGTTGATAGAACTTTGTAAAATTTATGGTATACATTTTTTGAACGATAGAATGTTCAATGATAAAACTGGAAATTTTACATCAACTGCAAATGATGGATCAAGCATTGTTGACTATTTTATAGCTAAAACTGATTTAATTTCCAATGTTACGAATTTTACAATAGGAGACAGGCATGAGTCTGATCATTTTCCACTTGAATGTCAACTAACCTATCGAGTTCATATAATCTCTAATAATAATCCCAGACAAGAAAATGCCAAAGCTAATAATAAAACGGTATTTAAACGTTTTAAGTGGGATAATGACAAAAAAAGATGGCTTCATTGACAATATAAAACAAATACTGATACATTCAAAACATAACACTGAACACTCCATTAATCTGATATAAATAAAGCGGCTAATACAATTGTAAATATGTTTCATAATGCTGCTGACAATATGATTAGAAAACCAACAACACACCAATCCAAAAATCTACAACCTAAATGGTGGAACGATGAATGCAATAGATTAAAAGCAGACAAACACAGAAAATTGAGGCATTTAGATTTTTGAATATAAGAGATAGCTTGCAAGATTATATTCAGAGCAGAAACAGGTTTAAATGTTACTGTAAACAACAAGAAAATAAATTGAAACATAACTATAGACAAGAACTTATCCAATCACGCTCAAGTACAAACGACTTCTGGAAAACTGTTAAAAATATCAGATCTAAGGACAAAGGTAAACAAAACAATGGAGATTCAGTATCAACACAACGTTGGTATAATCATTTTAAACAGTTACTTCAGAATGAAAATATTATTAATAACTCTTAGTTAAATGAACAAATTACGCCCATGAAAGAGACTGTAGACGACATTTTTAATATACCATTTTCATCTCATGAATTAGATGGCAGTATTTCAGATCTAAAAACAGGTAAATCCGCAGGTCCCTGTGGTATATTACCAGAGATGGTTAAACATACATATACATATACGTCTGACATATTACTCGAGTTATATAATAAAATATTAAACGTGTCATATTTCCCTGTATCTTGGGGACAAAGTATCTTGTGCCCATTTCATAAGACAGGCTCACTAGATAATCCAAACAATTATAGAGGTATCTCTCTCATAGATACTTTAAATAAAATACTTACTGGTATGATGTCACGTAGAATTACACGTTGGGTGGAAAATAATAATAAAATTGACCAAGTGCAGTCTGGCTTTAGAAGGGGGTTCTCCACAGCTGATAACATCTTTACTTTACAAGCTATGGTGCAAAAATATACAAGTAAAAAGCGCGGTAGATTTTATTGTCTCTTAGTTGACTTTTCAAAGGCTTTTGATACTATAGATCATGTAAATCTCTTTTACAGTCTTATACGGAAAGGCATGGGTGGCAAATTGTTATCACTACTTGTCAACATGTACAGCACTATAACGTCATGTGTTAGGCTCGGTGATATTTATACCAAAGACTTTAAATGTAACATTGGTTGTCGTCAAGGTTGTAAATTGAGCACTATTCTATTCAATCTTTATATTAATGACTTAATTGATGAACTTAAACAACAATGCTCCAATGGAATACATATTTCAGAGGAGGTAGATGATATTATTGCTATAGTATATACAGATGACATTGTTAACTGTAGTGGCACTGTCCGTCTATTACAATCACAATTAAACGTAATCTCCAATTTTTGTATTTAGAAACGGGGGCTATCTACGTGGGAATGAAAAATGGTTTTATAATGGAGAACAAATCGAAGTTGTGACATACTATAAATTCATGGGTCTATTTATTTCTCCAAAACTCTCTTGGTCAAAAGCAAAGAACATACTAGCTCTGCAAAGCAAAAAGTCAATTATTTCAATTAACAAAATTCAAAATGCTGTGGGTTATTGTGAATATAAAGAGACATTTAAACTGTTTGACACTATGGTGTCACCTATTCTCACTTATGGTTATGAAATTTGGGGCTTTAAATACGCTGCCCAAATAGAAAATGTTCACAATCAATTCTGCACCAGTTATCTGAAGTTGTTTAAGAATACTTTTCATGCATTCTCTAAGGGTGAGTGTGGTCGCTTCCCTATGTATGTTATTTACTTTAGTAAATGTATTAAATACTGGATACGTCTCTTACGCATGAACAATAAAAGATACCCGAAACAGTGCTACCTTATGTTATTTAATCTGGACGAAGTTGGGAGAATTACATGGGCTAGTAAAATAAAAACTCTATTGTTCAAATTTGGATTTGGCTATGCTTGGATTGCACAAGATATCGGTAACGAAAACTTGTTCTTAGCTAACTTTAAACAACGTATAAAAAATTGCGCCCTACAAAACTGGTACTCAGAAATTAATGACTCAGGAAAATCTCATCATTACCAACACTTTAAAACCCAACTAGGTGTCGAAAAGTATCTAACACTTGATATTCCTGTAAAGTATAAAATTGCACTATCTAAACTCCAATGCTCCATGCATGCTTTACAAGTTGAAACTGGCAGACACAATAATATTGCTTATCAAGACAGAGTATGCCAATTATGAACTGTTCATTCTATAAAACCATACGAGATCAATTTTTAGGCAGAAAAATGAATGACCTCAATAGATACAATTTACAGGAATTTATAATTTAATGGGAACAACAGATTCAAATATCCTTATTAATCTTGCAAAGTTTACACATGAACTTTTTAAGCTACGAAGTTTGAACATAGAAAGATAAACTTCACTTAAAACAAAAAAACTAAAATCCATCTTAATAATGATGTGATATTGTACATGCGTATACATACGTCTTGAAATATGTTATTTTGAAAACATATTACATATAACATATTATGTACTCATATGCCTTATTCATATTGTATGTACATTTGCGTTTTACTTATATTGTATGTACATTTGTAAATGATTGGGTTGTTTTGTTTACCATATGACTGATTTGTATTATGGGCCGGAGGCCTAAATTACTCGCAATAAATATTGTTATTGTTATTGTTAATATGTGATTCTAATCCCGTTTCATCAGCACTCCAGCGTTCACGCCGCCATATTAATTACATGGTATTCGAATGGTATTTCCGAAAGTAGTGCCTTACGAACATCCGACTGAGGCACTGGGCGCAGTTTGCCGAGGTTTGCCGAATGGTAATGCAGGGAATATTCATATTTTCTATCCGAGATGTAGACCTGCAGATGCAACTTTCAAATATGCAATGCAACTGTTGTTAGAAGTCATTTTAAAGTTGCAGTATTTGATGGAATGGAATATTTATGTCTCTAAACTCGTATATGGATAATTCAAATGTTTGTACAGATTTATATCATCCCATTCGTAAATGATTTAAATACAGGAAATAACCAAATCACCCTGAAAGACAATGTTGATTTTGCGAAATAAGACATATCCATATTTTCGATTTTATAATAACATTTAAAACGTACGCGTTTGTATTTTTAGCACTCACTAACACTTCCCCGCTTAGTAAACATATTGGTACATTATTTTGATATAATTATTTACTCAACATTTACACACCACTTATAGTGCTATAAGATTGACCGCGAACATGTACATGAACTTTCAGGACCGATCCATGTCAATTAAGGTAAGGAAATACTTAAGAGGCTCGCTTCATATCATTTTATTCAACTCGTTCAATAAATTCAATACTAAACAACACTCATTCAATATCCTCTATTCATTTGCATGTTTTCGCTAAACATGCCTCAAATGACATACTAGTGTCATACACCGCAATTATTGTTTTGCTAACGTAACGATTGTTATCCAGGATTCAAACCACCACAAAATGCATTGAAAACGTACATTTGTGGTTGTGTCCTGATAATAAATAAAGACATTCTTTAATTTCTGAGAATTCTGTTTTAAATTAAAGCAGTTATGTTATCAATTTAATATTAAAATCAAAATTTAACATCAGTGAGTCATACATTTAATTACGGTAATTTAACAACACAAGTAGTCTGATATATGAACGTTTAATTTAAGATGTATCTGGCTAATCTGAACATAAAATGTTTGAATTGGCGTCACCCAGTATTGTTGTAACATTGGCTAAAACATCTCTAAAAAAAACCATTGCAATGTATAACCGATTGAAAATATCCTCTCTTTTTTTACCATATTACTAACATATAAAACTTGTATAATAGCCCGAACGTCAAAGAAACTGGAAGTTTTTTTAATTTTATGATGTACAAACATCTTTCTTCAACAAATACAGATCAAAACATCATGAGTTCGTTCTTTGTTAGTGTATGTTAATTGGCGTTTTAACTATAAGAAATATTTTGTTCATGTTTGTGTAGGTAAACAAATGAAAACAATGAGCACAATATTACTTTAACGTAAAACCTGAAGAATGTAGACTTACTTGTTTACATGGTACACGTATAGGCTTCAATCCTGTACAAATTCGTCGACGACCGGGCCTCTTTAAACTCAAATTAATTATGCATAACAATGCATCATTGTTATTCAGTCTGCGCTAACCACATTTTCCCGGATATTGAGAAGTATATAAACGGAGTTAGAACGGTACACTTTACTACTGTTGATTGTATTTTGTGAAGTGTATTACATTACATCAAGAAGACAAAATGAAGACCGCTGTTATGTGTTTGTGTGTGGTTCTGTATGTAATCATAGGTATGTTCATTACATTTACGATTTCGTATATGCTATAAATAATATAAAGTTTTGACACATTTAAACGTCATTTATTTGCCTCTCAAAAAATATAGAACGGTAGTGTTTAACATTCAAACCAGATATAGTTGTGAAACCTTCTTTATTGTGCTTTTCTCGTCCTTTTAATAACTTGATATTATCATTCAGTGTAAATTGAGCACAATCATAGTGACTGTTTTTTCGGTGCAGCCGTACTAACATGGTTTTGGTATTTGCATATCAGTGTTGTGTAAACCAATCAAATCTTACAATAGCCACCAAGTCAACCGAACAACGTTTGTAACATTGACGTGGATTGGTTAACCTTTCGATAAAGGGTATACGTTACCTAACCGAAGTCCACTGAATTTCAGTGAATTTTGGATCTAGAGTGACCAGCAGTTGTAACAACTCGGCATTTTTTATGTTGTTGCACAAAAACTATTAGCCTTCAATTAGCGCCGACCGTCTTTTTTCAAGATATTTCTTGTTTTGTAATGAAGACACTGTTACAGCTGTGGTGCACTACGCCCTCGATATCATTTAAACTAAGTAGGGACTACAATGAATCCAAAGTTATCGCGGTATTTTCTGTTGTTTCTTAACATTTATATATGAAATGCGGCGTCCGTACAAACATGTCTATACTATATAAAATCAATTAATCAATGCGCATGCGCGAGCTGGTAACGAAAATTATAGGAAAGTAAGATTTCAGAGTGACCATTAAAAAGATAATAAGGTCAATAACTAAACCGTAACAGTTTTAATATCTTATTAAAGTCGTTTTGTTGTTGTTTATTTCAATATTGGTTTCTTGAAAAAAAGAATATAATACTTGAAAACTTGAACATTTCTAATAAACAAAATAATTTTAACACGGATCACAAATGTTGACGCTACAGTGATACATTATGTAAATATTCTCCTGTTTCACATTGATACAATAATCCTAGACGTGAGTAGTATTATTTCCGTCGTATAAATAATTAATGGCTATATCCAACGATCTTCATCTCTCGGGATAATCTATCACAAACGAAATGTTGTATAGCTGAAAAAAAACTCACAGTAAAACTGAAGTTTAAGTTAATTTGATTACGGACGTAAAACAATGATAGTATCAAATAAATTATTATTATGGATTAATCATTATAAAAAATTTCAGTATTAAACTAAATACGCGTTAATAAATTATCTGTTCATACCAGTGTAATCAGCGGTTATGTTTTGTTTTATTTCAATATGCAGCAAGTCGGCTGTTATTTCGTTGATAGTAACGTTGTTGTGCAAGCATATATTATGTTCATATGATGTTTTAAATTGCAAAGTATATATAAGAAATAATATGTATATTTCAGAAATATCGATGAATGTACATGCACAAGGATGTCCAGATAACTGTCACGAGTTTAAATGTCAAAATACCACTCACACTGCCTATTGTCATCTCGGTGAATGTCATTGTCATGCTGACCATGAGTGTCATGACACAGACGATTGCTTTCGTTGCGGAAAAAATCACGCATGTCTTTTTCATCATTGCCATGGTGACGATTGCACGCACGAATAATGAGTTAACGATAAACTATGATTGTTGTAAGTACCACAGCCAATTGTATCAGGCATGTATTGTTGGTCTTTGAGAATATCGTAAAAATACCAGAGAAATGTTTAGTTTACCATCTACATAGAAATAATTATATGTATTATGAGCACCGCTGTCCGATTTCCAACCTCTTCTGTAAATGACCTCATTTCCAGAAAATGTCACATGTGACGTCACCATGTACTGACAGCAAGCAATATTTGACACATATGGCAATATGAAAAGGCAGTGACCAAATGGAGTAAATATTGTTTCCTGCTTGCAAAAAGTGACATCACATCTTGCGTTTTCTTGAAGTGACTTCCAGAAGAGAATTTAAATCCCATATCAGTTCTCATATCGATTTTATTCGAAAACAGCGTTACTTATGTGGCATACTCAAACCTGTCCTTGCTTCACACAACTTCTCAAATCGACATTACGCTCGAGTCAAATATCTCATTTCTTGAGTACAGAACATAACAACCAGTTCTTGTTGGTTTATTCTAAATTTAATTATATTACCTGTTCTAATTGGCTGTATTTGTATTACTCAAAATGTTAGTTAGTTTTGAGAAAAAATGTCAATTGAAACATGTGATAAAATCGAGGCGAAAGAATGTCATGATAGAGGACTATTATTTCGTTGTTCCGAAACATCCTTTCGGTTGTTTCAGAATCAACTCATTTTTTTATAGTAATTTTAACATTTGTGAAGTAACTATGTATCAATAACAAACTATCAATAAACTGACTGATGATGTATATTCATTTTATTATTACAGAGTGACAGATAGATGTTTGAAGAGAAGACCGGCACAAGAGTCAAATTGAGCGTCATAATTAACATGATTACTGAATGCAATCAATTATAATACATCTATTGTTACGTTTACTTAGCCTTATCTATTAGTCTAAGAAATAAATTCGATACCTAACAATTCAATTCAAGTCAGTTTATCAGGCATAATCTATACAGATTATTGTCCTCTTATGGGCGGAAATGTCAAACAGAGAAGTAATGAAGAAACATGAAACATATTTACAATTACACATAAGACACGATACGTGTGTTTGTAGTTGCTTTATGCCATTTTTCATATAAAAGCAATTTTAGGTAATCTATACAAATCATTGCCCTCTTCTGGGCGGAAATGTCAAACATAGAAGTAAATGTAGGAAGATTAACGTATTTACAATTACACATAAGACGCGATACGTGTATTTGTAGTTGCTTTATGCCATTTTTCATATAAAAGCAATTTTAGGTAATCTATACAAAGCATTGCCCTCTTCTGGGCGGAAATGTCAAACAGAGAAGAAGATGTAGAAATATGAATGTATTTACAATTATACATAACAAACGATATGCGTGTGTTTGAAGTTAATTTATGTGGTGTTTCAAATAAAAGCAATGTTATGTCATGAAGAAAAAATATCAGTTGTATATAACTGAAAACAAAACCACAGATACTGCTACTTACGGACTGAAACTATACATCGCTTGCCTCGTTTTGCTGATATGGAATAGAGATATAGTAGAAATGTAAATTGTTAGTTTGGTGTCCTCTATGTAGGAATGTGTAAGAACATTAAAACATAATAGGTTGGCACTGAACGTCACTTGTTTCTAGTATTTACAGTCTGCACTTCAGAATGAAATAATTATCACCAGCGTAAATGGAAACAACTTAATGTACATACCCCATTTTCACACAGTATCAGCTAATCACAAAAATTAGGCATTTTATGCTAAATACAGTATTTTTCAATAATACTTAAACATCTCCTAAATTAAATTAACAGTTTGGAAACTTTCCAAACTAGTTAATTGATCTGGATCAAATCAGGATAATTGTTCAACAATCGGTTGTAACTGATTAATCACCAAGTCTGCAAATGGTTCATGAACAACACATTAGGTAAAACGATTTCAATCTGCATAATATTTTTTTTATAAAGTTGAAGTAAGCTATATTTCATATTGATCCTGATCGTGAACAATAGTACTTTATGAACACAGGGTCAAATGGTACAATCGGTTATAACTGATTAATTACCAAGTCTGCAAATGGTTCATTAACAACACATTATGTAAAACGATTTTAATTTGCACAACATTTTGTTAAAGTTGAAAGAAGCTATATTTCATATTGATCCTGATCGTGAACAATAGTACTTTATGAACACATGGTAAAAGGGTAAAACTCTACACAGCTATTATATCGAACACAGAGTTGACAAGGGAAACCCGTACAACTTTCGTTACACATGATGGTAGATAGTATAGAACACTATTTTACAATACATAAATACTGAGGAGAACGAAATAGACCTCAATTTGATAAATATTTTAGGCCTTAAATTAGCAACACATTTAAATGTGTTGACGTTGCATCGATGATATGACTACAGTGTTTCATTTTCGTCGCGAGGTATTTTCTTTTGAAGTTTCATGACACAACGGGTAACTGTGAAGATATTAAGTATTGTATGAGTGACACAGACGAAAATAAAAACACAAGACACATTTCTATCATATCATTATCAAATGTAAACAGCTAGCACATCTGATACACCTCAGTATCAGAGTGTATCCGAAACAATGCATGGAATGCAGGCATTCTCGACAGCTCTCGGATATTTCCGTACCACTTCGTTACTCTACGAACATCCTCTAGTGGTTGTCAGGCGGAGCACTATGTGGCAAAATTCAACATTTTGTGCGGTCAAAAAATAGTTCTCGTAAAACGGATTTAACTTCAATAACTTCGATATATTCACATAAGAAATGGATTATCGTTGTCATTTCTAGTTAAAAACTCATATTTCAGTCTTCAAATACACTCGTAGCTTAAATATGTGATTCTTATCCCGTTTCATCAGCACTCCAGCGTTCACGCCGCCATATTATTTTCATGATATTGAAATGGTATTTTCGAAAGCAGTGCCTTACGAACATCCGAGGCACTGGACGTAGTTGGCCGAGGTTTGTCGAATGGGAATGCAGGGAATATTCATATTTTCTATCCGAGATGTAGACCTGCAGATGCAACTTTCAAATATGCAATGCAACTGTTGTTAGAAGTCATTTTAAGGTTGCAGTATTTGGTCTTATTGGTGTCACAGTGAAACAGCCCTGTTTTTGGCCACATGACAAGACAAGTTTCAAAAACACTCTGGGACACGTCATGTCATATGACGATTTAAATTGTTTTCCATTTCATATCATAGTTCCGTCAATACTTCAAGTGGCATCTCTACAAAAAGATTTAATCCGATTTAAAAGTCTTTTTCTGTGACATTTTTAAGGGTATATGATTAACTGCATCGCATGAATAAATGAAGGGACTACCAGATTTGGTGATAATTTGATGTAGCCTTAAGAATTAAATTCAATATTTACTACCATGAAATTGAACTTATTACGAGTAAAACAACAGTGAAAATGGATTGATTTGTCAAACACCTATTGTTAATGACCATTCGGTTGCTAAGTCATACAGAGACGTAAGCTTATGATCTTTCAAAAACAAGCCAACAATTGTTACAAATATCATCGACGATCTATGATATTGTATTATTTACGATGGAAATACTTATAAGCAGATAATATTTAAACACGCAAGATGATTTTAACATTTTTAACATTGTACCAGATTCTATTTCAAACATCTACGTCCTTAGCGTATGTGAACATGATACATAAAGATACCGTTCGGGTAACAAACACCCGGGTTCGGTGTTATCTTCATAAAAGAACAAACATTATCTGTTTATACTAAACTAAACTACGAACCTCTGTATGTATAAGCGATGGTATTATGCACACCCGTTAAAAATGATCAAATCTACGTCCATATCCATTTTAGAATTGTCAACTCAACATTATCGCCCTTTACAAAATTGTCAAATCTGCATTATCGCCCATTGCAAAATTGTCAAATCAACATTATCGCCGATTTATGAATTGTCAAATCTACATCATCGCCCTTTTCAGAATTGTCAAATCTACATTATCGCCCTTTTCAAAATTGTCAAATCTACATTATCGCCCTTTTCAAAATTGTCAAATCTACATTATCGCCCTTTTCAGAATGGTCAAATCTACATTATCGCCCTTTTCAGAATTGTCAAATCTATATTATCGCCCTTTTACGAATTTTCAATCCTACAGTATGAATATCGCCCTTTTTTAAAATTCTCAAATCTTCATTATCGCCCATTGCAAAATTCTCAAATCTACATTATCGCCCTTTTCAAAATTGTCAAATCTACATTATCGCCCTTTTCAGAATGGTCAAATCTACATTATCGCCCTTTTCAGAATTGTCCAATCCTCATTATCGCCCTTCTACGAATTTTCAATCCTACAGTATGATAATCGCCCTTTTCAAAATTCTCAAATCTTCATTATCGCCCATTGCAAAATTCTCAAATCTACATCATCGCTCATTTCAGAATTGTCAAATCTACATTATCGCCCGTTTATGAATTTTCAAACCTACATTAGGATAATCGCCCTTTTCAAAATTCTCAAACCTACATTATCGCCTATTTCAAAATTGTTAAATCTATATTATCGCCCTTTTCTGAATTGTCAAATCTACATTATCGCCCTTTTCTGAATTGTTAAATCTACAATATCGCCAATTTCAGATTTGTCAAATCTACAATATCGCCCATTAATTAAATTGCACGTATAAACGTTGCTTGAAATGTTTTCAATTCCCCGGGTAACTGTACTTCAATTCAATCATGTTACTTACTTACTGTATTTCTATATAGATAGATAGATACGTTTATTTCCTCCAAGTTGGAGAGCAGAACTGTATAATATGAAGTTTATTACTTATTATGATAATAAATAAGGGCATTCTTTAATTTTTGAGAATATTGTTTTAAGTTAAAGCAGTTATGTTATCAATTTAATATTCAAGTAAGGCCTGACATCAGTGCGTCATATATTTAATCACGGTAATTTAACAGCAGAAGAATACTGACATATGAATGTATAATTAAGGATGTATCTGGCTCATCTGAACATAAAATGTTTGAATTTGCTTCACCCAGTATTGTTGTTACATTGGCTAAAAGATCTCTAATATGAACCATTGCAATGTATAACCGATTGAAAATATCCTTTTTTTACCATAGTACTAACATATAAAACTTGTAAAATAACGTCAAAGAAACTGGATTTTTTTAAAAATTTATGATCTACAAACATCTTTCTTCAACAAATACAGATCAAAACATTATGAGTTTGTTAATGTATGTTAATTGGTGTTTTAACTATAAGAAATATATTTTTCATGTTTGTGTAGGTAAACAAATGAAAACAATGAGCACAATATTACTTTAACGTAAAACCTGAAGAATGTAGACTTACTTCTAAATTCAAGTAATAGATTTTTGAAACCTATCAAAAAGAAAAATATTACAAAAACTTGGTTTGATAACGAATGTTCAATAGCCAAAAGAAAGACTAGAATATATTATCGACTGTTTATAAGTCTAATTCATTTAAATGAATATGTCAAGCAGAACAAAGCTTACAAATTACTATGCAGGCGTAAACGTTATCAATATGAAAAAGTATACACCAAAAGACTACAACGCAACATAAATAACTCGCGGATGTTCTGGGCTGAAATAAGAAACCGTTGTTATGTAGACACTTCTACTGTTTAATTAAACATGTGGTATGATCATTTTAATCATTCATTATCTAACAGATCCAACGAGGATAACGAGCAACAAGAAGATAATAAAGAAGATGAGAACAAGATGACATTACAGACTATATATTTAACTCATTAATCACAGACACTAAACTAATTGAAAGTGTTTAAAAGCTCAAAGCAGATAAAGCTGTTGGTGGACATATGAATCCAAAACATTTCATTTATGGTATTAAACCATTGTTGCCTCTTATTATAAAATTGTTTAATAGAATATATTCGTCTGGAAAATTTCCAACTTCATGGACAGAATCGATTATCATTCCTGTCCAAAAAAAGGGAGACAAATATAATACCAATAATTACAGAGGTATTGTACTCGTAGATGTATTATACAAAATTTATATATCAATTATAACAGCTCGTTTAACATTTTTTGTTGATGTATATAGTAAGCTATGTGAATCACAAGCGGGTTTTAGAACTGACTATAGCACCACTGAAAATGCATTTACATTGTTATCATTAGTAAGTAAACAACTTTATATGTGGCTTTTATTGACTTCCAGAAAGCTTTTGGCTCAGTAGTAAGATTCAAGCTGTATGGAGTTCTTAGTCAAAATAGTGTTAAAGGAAATTTATATAAAGCTATAACTGCAATTTATTCTTCTGTAAAAGCTTACGTAAAGACAGATGAAGGTTGTTCAAGTGTATTCTCATGTCCGGTTGGATTGCGTCAAGGCTGTAGCCTAAGTCCAATCTTATTTTGTATGTTTATCAATGAATTGTATGATTATCTGTCGCATAACGATGTTAGAGGTATTCAACTTTTCCCAGATTATACAGAAACATTTTTGTTGATGTTCGCTGATGATATAGCTTTAATATCTGATACAGTTAGTGGCCTACAAAGACAACTTAATTTACTTCTAGAATATAGTTCTCGTTCGAAGCTCATTGTCAATAAAGATAAATAAAAATTGTTGTATTTAAGAATGGTGGTAGAATTGCATCGAGAGAAAAATGGTTCTATGATAATTATCGTTTAGAAGTCCTAAACGGTTTCAGTTATGTTGGTTTGTTTTTTACAAATAGAATGTCTCTATATAAAATGGCAGAGTATGTTGCTCTAAAGGAAAAATGTGTATTAAATCAAGGAGTGATTTCTTTACAGCAATTGTGTTATATACCTTATTCAATGTATTATAAAGTTTTTGATGCAAACATTAGTCCTTATTCTTCTATATGGATCTGAGTTATGGGGAATGAAGTATATGCAGTGTATTGAAAATGTTCATCTTAATGCTTGTAAAAGATATCTGAATGTGCCTCCGAATAATGTAATGATGCAGTGTTAGCTGACTTAGGGAGATACCCTACGTATATAATGTGTGCAAGGCGTTGTATGAAATATTGGATCAGAAGTTTGAGTATGAAGGATGAAAGATATGTTAAAAAATGTTATGATATGCTTTTGTACTATGATAAGATAGGTTTTGAATCTTGTGTGTCAAACATAAAAAAATAATTTGTATACAAATAGATTTGGATATATATGGGAACGACAAAATGTTGGTAATCAAAATATGTTTTTAAATTATTATGTCCAACGGCTTTAGGACCAGTATGTACAAAACTGGAGAGAAAAATGTTTCTCAAATAGAAAACTATTTCATTATATTAATTTCAAGCATAACTATGAAGTTGAAAAATACATCTATGTTATAGATATTACAAAAAAACAGATCCTGTTTTGCAAGATTTTGAAGTTCATGTCATACCCTTATGATTGAAAAGGGAATACATTTTAAAATTGATAGAACATATAGATATTGCCCATATTGTGAATGTATTGTTGAAGACGAATTTCATTTTTTACTTGTATGCCAATTGTACTCAAGTTTAAGAGTTAAATATATACCTAGCCTATATTACGAACACCCAACTTTTCAAACATTCTACAATCTGATGTCATGTCAAAATGAATTGATTATCAAAAATACAGCTTCATTTGTATACCATTCTTTTAACTTGCGAAATGATTATATCTCTGAGTAATATTGTATAAGTTCACGATAACATACATAATATATACTAGCTATTGCATAGCAAAGTAACGTTATTATACTGATGTATATTAGTGTATGTATTTAATGTTGTCATACATGATTTTGAAATTGTCTGACCTGTTATACCTGTTGTAATGATATATGCTTTGATATACAAATGATTGGGCCAGAGGCCATTTATCATGAAGATAAATATTACAATTACATGGTACACGTGACTCCTGTACAAATTCGTCGAAGACCGTGCCTCTTTAAAATCAAATTAATAATGCATAACAATGCATCATTGTTATTCAGTCTGCGCTAATAACAATGCTTCCTTGTCATGCAGTCTGCGCTTACCATATTGCCCCGGAATTTGAGAGGTATATAAACGGAGTTAGAGCGGTACATTTTACTACTGTTGATTGTATTTTGTGAAGTGTATTACATTACATCAAGAAGACAAAATGAAGACCGCTGTTATGTGTTTGTGTGTGGTTATGTATGTAATCATAGGTATGTTCATTATATTTACGATTTCGTATATGCTATGAATAATATAAAGTTTTGACACATTTAAACGTAATTTATTTGACTCTCAAACAAATATAGATCAGTAGTGTTTAACATTCAAGATAGATATAGTTGTGAAAACATCTGTATTGTGCTTTTTCTCGTCCTTTTAATAACTTGATATTATCATTCAGTGTAAATTGAGTAAAATCATAGTGACTGTTTTTTCGGTGCAGCCGTACTAACATGGTTTTGCTATTTACATATCAGTGATGTGTAAACCAATCAAATCTTACAATAGCCACCTAGTCAACCGAACAACGTTTATAACATTGACGCGGATTGGTTAACCTTTCGATAAAGGGTATACGTTACCTAACCGAAGTCCAATGAATTTCAGTGAATTTACCGAAATCCATTTTGGATCTAGAGGGACCAGCAATTGTAACAACTCGGCATTTTTTTATACTGTTGCACAAAAAATATTAGCCTTCAATTTGTGCCGACCATCTTTTTTCAAGATATTTCTTGTTTTGTAACGAAGAAACTGTTACAGTTGTGGTGCACTACGCCCTCGATATCATTTAAAATAAGTAGCGACTACAATGACTCCAAAGTTATCGCGGTAATTTCTGTTGTTTCTTAACATTTATATATGAAATGCGGCGTCCGTACAAAAATGTTGTTTATACTATATAAAATCAATTAATCAATGCGCATGCGCGAGCTGGTAACGAAAATTATAGGAAAGTAAGATTTCAGAGTGACCATTAAAAAGATAATAAGGTCGATAACTAAACCGTAACAGTTTTAATATCTTATTAAAGTCGTTTTGTTGTTGTTTATTTCAATATTGGTTTCTTGAAAAAAAGAACATAATACTCATGAAAACTTGAACATTTCTAATAAACAAAATAATTTTAACACGGATCACAAATGTTGACGTTACAGTGATACGTTATGTAAATATTCTCCTGTTTCACATTGATACAATAATCCTAGACGTGAGTAGTATTATTTCCGTCGTATAAATAATTAATGGCTATATCCAACGATCTTCATCTCTCGGGATAATCTGTCACAAACGAAATGTTGTATAGTTGAAAAAAAACTCACAGTAAAACTGAAGTTTAAGTTAATTTGATTGCGGACGTAAAACAATGATAGTACTAAATAAATTATTATTATGAATTAATCATTATAAAATATTTCAGTATTAAACTAAATACGCGTTAATAAATTATCTGTTCATACCAGTGCAATCAGCGGTTATGTTTTGTTTTATTTCAATATGCAGCAAGTCGGCTGTTATTTCGTTGAGAAAGCATATATTGTGTTCATATGATGTTAAAAATTGCAGTATATATTAAGAAATAATATGTATATTTCAGAATTATCGATGAATGTTCATGCAACTGGATGCCCACATAACTGTCAAGAGTTTAAATGTCAAGATACCACTCACACTGCCTATTGTCATCTCGGTGAATGTCATTGTCATGCTGTCCATGAGTGTCACGACACACACGATTGCGTACATTGCGGAGATAATCACTCATGTGATTCCAATCATCATTGCCATGGTGACGAGTGCGAGCACGAATAATGAGTTAACGGTAAACTATGATTGTTGTAAGTACCAAAGCCATCTGTATCAGGCATGTATTGTTGGTCTTTGAGAATATCGAAAAATTACCAGAGAAATGTTTAGTTTACCATCTACATAGAAATAATTATATATATTATGAGCACCGCTGTCCGATTTCCAACCTCTTCTGTAAATGACCTCATTTCCAGAAAAGGTCACATGTGACGTCACCATATATTGACAGCAAGCAATATTTGCCCCATATGGCAATATGAAAACGCAGTGGCCATATGGAGTAAATATTGTTTCCTGCTTGCAAATAGTGACATCACATCTTGCGTTTTCTTGAAGTGACGTCACTTACAGAAGAGTATGTAAATCCCATAGCAGTGCTCATATTGATTGTATTCGAAAGAAGCGTTACTTATGTGGCATACTCAATGTCCTTGCTTCACGAAACTTCTCAAATCGACATTACGCTCGAGTCAAATATGTCATTTCTTGAGTACAGAACATAACAACCAGTTCATGTTGGTTTAATCTAAATTTAATTATATTACCTGTTCTAATTGGCTGTATTTTGTAGTACTCAACATGTAAGTTAGTTTTGAGCAAAAATGTAAATTGAAACATGTGATAAAATTTGGGCCTAGTATTATTTAATTCATGATAAAGGACTATTCTTTCGTTTTGCCGAAACATCCTTTCGTTAGTTTAAAAACAAACTCGTTTTGATAGTAATTTTATCGTTTGCGAAGTAACTAAGTATCAATAACAATCTATCAATAAACTGACTGATGATGTATATTCCCTTTATTATTACAGAGTGACAGATCGATGTTTGAAGACAAGACCGGCACAAGAGTCAAATAAAGGCGTCTGAATTAACATGATTACTGAATTCAATCAATTAAAATACATCTCATGTTACGAATATTTAGTCATATCTTTTAAATTTACCACCTAACAATTAAATTCAGTTTATCAGACATAATATATACAGATCATTGCACTCTTCTGGGCGGAAATGTCAAAGGAGAGAAGAAAATGAAACAAATTTTACAATTATACATAACAAACGATATGCGTGTGTTTGAAGTTAATTTATGAGGTGTTTTCAAATAAAAGCAATGTTATGTCATGAAGAAAAAATATCAGTTGTATATAACTGAAAACAAAACTACAGATACTGCAACTTACAGACCGAAACTATACATGGCTTGCCTTGTGTTGCTGCTATGGAACAGAGATATAGTAGAAATGTAAATTGTTAGTTTGGTGTCCTCTATGTAGGAATGTGTAAGAACATTAAAACATAATATGTTGGCACTGAACGTCACTTGTTTCTAGTATTTACAGTCTGCACTTCAGAATGAAATAATAATCACCAGCGTAAATGGAAACAACTTATTGTACATATCCCATGTTCGCACAGTATCAGCTACATACAGTATTTCCCATTAATACTTAAACATCTTCTAAATTAAATGAACAGTTTGGAAACGTTCCAAACTAGTTAATTGACCTATATCAAATCGGGATAATTTTTCTACAATCGGTCGTAACCGATTAATCACCAAGTCTGCAAATGGTTCATGAACAACACATTATGTAAAATGATTTCAATTTGCACAACATTTTGTTAAAGTTGAAGGAAGCTATATTTCATATTGATCCTGATCGTGAACAAAAGTACTTTATGAACACAGGGTCAAAGGGTACACTCGGTTATAACTGATTAATCACCAAGTCTGCAAATGGTTCATTAACAACACATTATGTAAAACGATCTAAATTTGCAAAACATTTTGTTAATGTTGAAGGAAGCTATATTTCATATTGATCCTGATCCTGAACAATAGTACGTTATGAACATAGGGTCAAAGGGTAAAACTCTACAAAGCTATTGTATCGAACACAGAGTTGACAAGGGAAACCCGTACAACCTTCGTTATGATGGTAGATAGTATAGTACAGTATTTTACAATACATTAATGCTGAATCGCCATAGGAGAACGAAATAGACCTCAATTTGATAAATAATTTATGCCATAAATTAGCAACGCATTAAAATGTGTTAACGTTGCATCGAGGATATGACTACAGTGTTTTATTGTCGTCGTCAGGTATTTTCGTTTGAAGTTTCATGACACAGCGGGTTAATGTGAAGGTCCTTGTATGAGTGTCACAGATGTAAAACACAGACACAGTAGACACATTTCTATCATATCATTATCATATGTTAGCAATTAGCACATCTCATACACCTCAGTATCAGAGTGTATCCGAAACAAGGCATGGAATGTGCAGGCATTCTCGACAGCTCTCGGATATTTCCGTACCACTTCGTTACTCTACGAAGATCCTCTAGTGTATGTCATGCGGAGCACTATGTGGCAAAGTTCAACATTCTGTGCGGTCCAAAAATAGTTTTCGCAAAACGGATTTAACTTCAATAACTTCGATAAATTCACATAAGAAATGGATGATCGTTGTCATTTCTAGTTACAAATTCACATATTTCAGTATTCATATAGCTAAATATTTGATTCTTATCCCGTTTCATCAGCACTCCAGCGTTCACGCCGCCATATTATTTACATGGTATTCGAATGGTATTTCCGAAAGTAGTGCCTTACGAACATCCGAGGCACTGGACGTAGTTTGCCCAGGTTTGCCGAATGGGAATGAATGCAGGGAATATTCATATTTTCTATCCGAGATGTAGACCTGCAGATACAACTTTCAAATATGCAATGTTGTTAGAAGTCATTTTAAGGTTGCAGTATTTGTTCTGAATGGTGACACAGTCAAACAGCCCTGCCTTTGTTCACATGACAAGACAAGTAACAAAAACACTCTGGGACACGTCATGTCATATAACGATTCAAATTGTTTTCCATTTCATATCATAGTTCGGTCAATACGTCAAGTGGCATCTCTACAAACAGATTCAATCCGATTTAAAAGTCTTTTTCTGTGACATTTTAAATGGTATATGAATAAATAATGGCATCGCATGAATAAATGAAGGGAATAACATGGTGATATTTTAATGTAGCCTTAATAATTAAATCCAATATTAACTACAATGAAATTGAATTTATTACGAGTAAAACAGCAGTGAAAATGGATTGATTTGTCAAACACCTATTGTTAATGACCAATCGGTTACTAAGTCATACACAGACGTAAATTTATGATCTTTCAAAACCAAGACAACACGTTTAACATATAGCATCGAAGATCTACGATATTGTATTGTTTACATACTGAACGCTGCTATGGGATTTACAACCTCTTCTGTAAGTGACGTCATTTGAAGAAAACGCAACATGTTATGTCACTATTTGCAAGCAGGAAGCAATATTTACTCCATATGGTCGCTTCGTTTTCATATTGCCAAATGGGGAAAATATTGCTTACTGTCAGTATATGGTGGCGTCACATGTTACCTTTTCTGGAAATGAGTCACTTAAAGAAGAGGCTGGAAGTCGTACAGCGGCGTTCATATAATAACAATTCGGTTCCAATCATATTTAGGAGATTAATTGTGTCACTTAGATGCTAATTCTTTAATGAGCGAATAATATTCAAACAATCAAGATGATTTTTACGTTTCTAACATTGTACCAGATTCTATTTCATACAAATATTGCTTGGCTTTGGTGCACATCATACAAAAAGACATCTTTTGGAAAAATTACTGGGTTGCAAACACCCAGGTACGGTGATAGCTTCATAAAAGAACAAGCATTGTATGTTCATTCTTAACGAAACTGCACACCCCTGTATGTATAAGCGATGGAAAAATGTACACCTGTTCAAAATGATCAAATCTACGTCCACATCCATTTCAAAATTGTCAAATCTACAATATCGCCCTTCACAAAATTGTAAAATCAACAGTATCGCCCTTGTCTGAATGGTTAAATCTATAGTATCGACCTTTTCTGAATTGTCAAATCTACATTATCGCCCTTGTCTGAATTGACAAATTTACAGTATCGACCTTGTCTGAATTGTCAAAACTACATAATCGCCCATTTCTGAATTGTAAAATCTACATTATCGCCCATTTCTGAATTGTCAAATCTACATTATCGCCCATTGCAAAATTGTCAAATCAACATTATCGCCCTTTACAAAATTGTCAAATCAACATTATCGCCCTTTACAAAATTGTCAAGTCTACACTATCGCCCTTTTCTGAATTGTCAAATATACATTATCGCCCTTTTCCGAATTGTTAAATCAACAGTATCGCCCTTTTCTGAATTGAGAAATCTACAATATCGCCTATTTCAAATTGGCAAATTTACATTCACACCCATTTATCAAATTGCACGAATAAACGTTGCTTGAAATGTTTCAAATTCCCCGGGTAACTGTACTTCAAGACAATCATGTTACATTGTACTTGCTAATTCTATTTCTATACATGTATATATCGATAGAAATTTTAGTAGTCACATATTAACAATCTATAGGATGAACATTAATTAGATGATTTGATGATTTACGTCTTTATGCATGCATAGTCATGCATACTCATTAACAAACCAATTTGGCTGGAAATTCCAGTCACAGAAAGTTATTGAACTGGTCATTTTCACTTCAGCGAAAAAAGCCCTACATATTTCACATTTGTCTTCCAAGAAATTTGAAAGGAATTTATGACTTTTTGCGTTTATAATGTCACAAACGTCATATTAATCGTCTTCCTCGTTCAGTCTTCTGATGTTATATATCTGTCATAAAATGTAGAATGTAAAATAGTAAGAAATGATTTATTTTGGATATTTCTAATACAAAATAGATACTCTCCGTAAATCAAGAACAAACACAATCGTAAGCCGATTCCCCGGAGTGGAATCCAGTCGGAATATATAAATATATACTTAGCACAGACTGTACGAAGAAGGCGACGAGAAGACTAAACGTTCACCATGATATCTAACATAGCACAAGAGTCTGTCGTGATTAATCATTGTATCCAGCCCCACACGCCCTTACATCCAACATCCAAACTATTATGTAAATGTTTCAACGCGTTATACCAGACACATATATATTTGAAAACATGCCAAAAATCCAACCCAGAACTAGCACCAACATCAACATTCAATGGGTTCGATACTAGCTCTGTATTCAAATATTTAAAATGAAATCGAATAATGATTTACGAGCTTGGACTCCATATTTATATTCGGCGCAGACAAATCGCGACCTAATTTTAGCTGAAACTACATGACTGGCTATTCTCTTGAGACATACGAATAGTTCAAATCATGTTAGGAACGTAATGAAATGTACTGCCATAAGTATGTTGCCCGTTTAATCCCACAAGACACATGATGAAATAACGTTAAACATGCAAGAACACATTAAAGTGGCCATCATCTGTATCTCTGTTTACGCATACAATAGCTATTAAGAACCAGTCAATTATCGGGATAGTCATAGAGGTGTTAGACTAATCACAACCAAAGACAATAATACGGTATTGTTGTTGAACAGCACTGATCGTTGTCAGGATGCATTAGCGCACGTATCCATTCATTCATCAAACTAAATGTTTACGATATTTTCTCAATATCATCGTGGCCACAGTCACAGTTTAGAAATTGACGATACCCGTCCGTTTTCTCGAATGTTTGAAGAAACTGAAGTAAGTACAATGTTTGCTTTACTAAATAACGTACATAAGTACGTTAACTAAGGGAACTGCGTTCTTTTGAAACCCACAATTCACGAATGACTGTACAATAAATCTGCATATGAAGATTTCCATCAAAATATCGCAATATGAAAAAATGCATGAATAATTATATCCCCATATTTATACCAATGTCATGTTCATTAGATAATATTGTTCTATTGATATTATTGTGGAATCAATTGGAGTACTGATTTGTGCACCCAAAATACGAACAATATTAAAGTTGCATTATTCAAAGTAAATTGTCGGGTCCACTTTCCTCAGTGGGATATCAACACGATGCTACAATACTCTATAACCTCTATAACCTCTCTCCCTCCCTCCTTTTCCCTCTCCCTCCCTCCTCCTCCCCTCTCCATCCCCTGCCCTTTATCTCTCTCACGCGCGCTCTTATCCCTCCCCTCCTTCTCCCTGTCTCTATCTCTTAACCAGACGATAATCACAACACATTCAGCATAATAAGCATTAAGTGTGATATGACCAAGATGACAAAGGTTAAACACCCAACAATCAAGACACACTTTAGTTAATTGGCCTACAATCATGATACATGAGAAGAGAATAACAAAATAGCCTCCTGTGTCAGTCTCTAGTTTTCTCTCATAAAAGCAGAAGCACTTTTACAAAGTTATTGACTATATCGAGTGGTTAGAACCAGAACCAACCATCTCCTTAATAAATTCATATGGAGATGGTTGGTTCTGCCTCTAATCCCTCGATGTATGTTGCAAATGGTTGCCAGTTTCATTTCAATCTTGATATAAAACATAAGAGAAGAACAAGACGTAATTCTAACGACTGAAACACAATATCATTTATGGTAGTTAATAGTATCTGAACAAGTACATACCTTTCACATTAGAAGTCTAAATGGATTGCCATGTTTCTCCTTGTTAAAATATATAATACATGGGTTTTCAGTATCAGTCATTAAGTAAACGTATGTATTTAAAGTAATCAATATTAATCTCAAGAATATAATTTCCGTCTAGAATTCTACATTCATTTTGGTATTTCTGATTTATCGCGCAAATTTCGTAATAACTACACAAACAAGAATTAACTTGAAAAAAAGATGGTCGGCGCAATGTGTAGGTTACGATTTGTAGTGCAACATAAAACGTGCCGAGATGTTACGATTGCTGGTCACTCCAGATCCAAAATGGATTTCGGTAAATTCAACGAAATTCAGTGGATTTCGGAAAGGTAACGTACCCTTTATCGAAAGGTTAACCAAACAACGTCAATGTTACAAACTGCCCTGGTGGTTAACGTAAGATTGAATTGGTTTACACAACACTGATATGCAACTAGCAGAACCATGTTAGTACGGCTGCGGTGAAAAAGAGAGGTGGTAAGAGGATGTGTCTTATGTCGGAACACCGGGACATGTGCAAACTCTCTCGGTAATACACTACTTCCTATTCGGCTTAATGATTAATGCACGTCATGCTATATTGTCATTAATAACAGTTATAAACGTTAGATAATTATTCAGAACTTTATCAAACTCAGTCGTTATTGATATTTCAGACTCCCAGGATCACTATGAGCAAACAGTGTTTATGCTATTTGCAGGACAATCGCTAGAATATATTTGTGTATGATCACTCATAAAACAAGGCTTTAATATGATGATGTATCCCCGTTAAAATACTCATACTCAGTTGTTGATGACAAAATTTAAGTCTTCACATTAATTCAATTCCGATTTAATGACAGATTCCAAACTAGTCTGTATACCAAGTGTAAACGTTGTTATGTCGTTATATTTACCGTGATCACGACTTAGTATCTGTGACTAGTGTCACGACATGTAAATAATGGAACTTGTATTAACAACTTGATACGTTTCCTGCATGTGTCACGTCGTTGTCACCGGTAGCGCTATAATAGCTTTGTATAAGTTGTGTAACAATGTGTTGTGTCAAAATAGATAAGAATGAATATATGTCGTCATAAGTATGTCTTCAGCTTAGTACGTTGAAAGGGTTTTAATATCCATTTAGTAATGAATTCCATTACGGCCAATTAATTGTTCTGTTTGTGACAGTTAGGTTGATTCATTGAATACTGGTTTTAAACCAAAACTGACGTCAAATCCGTAGAATACTGAGTACATTGAAATAGACCACTTATCACCTCACATATCACGTAAAAAAAGGTTAGTTCGATCCATGTTTTACGATTATTATATTTCAGATTGAATGGGTAATGTTCTGTCTCATTGACCTCATTTAGTTTAGAATCCGTCATTCGAGTGCTGGTACTGAACACGGACAAAGTGGGCTTCAACCATTAAAGTATGGTACCGTAAGTGGCGTTTTAATACATAACACTGGCGATACTAAGAACAATTTGCTTGATCACGTCATAATATACTAATACATTTCAGCAATGTGTCTCACCATATGACTGAGATTATCATTAAGTTTTGAGTGAGTAGGAATTATGTTTGTTTCATCAAGCAAAGTGATTTCCTGGAATCTTATTATTTGGGTTAAATAAATAAAAATAACCTACTTTCATAAATGTGTTACCAGTATTTTATGTTTCATGATACATACTAATAGAAACATTATTTTAATTACTTACTTTAAGCAGTCAATATTGAGTAATATATTCGGTCACTCGTATAATATAGTTTCTGTTCACAAAAATGTGTGTTGAGAAGAGCAGAATTATTTATCCCTAGTTGTGACATAACCTAATTATTTGTCTTTGACTGAGATCAATAAACAACGATGCAGATTGGTCACAGTCTTCGAAATTAACTAAAAATATACAATGATAACCTATTCGGTATTTTTATTCGATATTTTAAGAATGTTTTAATTTAATGGGTAGGCCATGGTGTAAGTTGAATTGGTGTACATATGTTTCTCAACAGTATACCAGTTACATACGGCGGTCAATTGACCTAACCAGTGCTGCTCAGTTACCAACCAGTTCTAACCTGCTTCTCCGCAACTAACCGACAACTTCCTAACACAAATCAGATATTAGAGGTGGAGGACAAATGATTTTGGATGCAATATATTCAGTCTAATTGTCACGGATGAACATACACGTCGCCCGGTTTAGGAACCCACGACCTCTAGATTAGAAGTCGAGCGCTCTACCGACTGAGCTACGTGAGCAGGACGACGCATCCTTAACAGACGCAACCATGTCACCTCAGTACGTCAATGCATTCAACGTTGTGACTGCAGATTATCAATCAACGAGGAAGCAAATATTTTTTCTAATATCTAAACGATGGCTGTGATATAGTTTTCGTTGTTAGCATAATGTTTCAACGATTCTAACGATATGATAGATCATAATTTAACGATCCCGACTTACCTTCGTACCTTTAGGAGAAAGATTATCCGATGATAAAATGAACAATTAAGCATTTGAAATACTTTCATAGAGTGTTGTCCTGTGTAAAGATTTGACGTTATGTTGACTTTGTTTTGCAGTAAAGGCACACACTTTATGTTTTATACTGATTTACAGTTGGAAATTCCTTACGTTTATCCAACATTTTAATTTCAATTCGAACTGTTTTTGTTGGGGTTATGTCCCATTAACACGTGTTCAAGTCACTTATAGTGATGTCCGATTGAGACACAGCACCCAGTCGCTTTAACCAGACACCGGGCTAACCAGACCCAGCACAATCCCTAAAATACCGAGCGTAAGAAATAGAGTTATCAGAAATCAGTAAACGTTTGAGAAACCAGGTATGAAGTGATTGCATTGATTTGTACTAAAATTATTTACTTTCTATTTAAGTCTGAACTATTCTTTATTTAGAGCTGTAAGATTGTAGTGAAATGAAATATCATACTTTTGTTAGAAATCGCTAAAACTGTGTGGTATTTTTATCAGTTAGCGAGAATTAAAAATGAATTTCGTCACAAATATGCTTGTAGTCAGGTTAAATATGCCCATGATATTAAATTAAATTATGAAATTGCTATGACAGAGCATTTGTCTGATTGTAGAACGATGTGAGAACAAGAAAATAACAAATTATGAGAGTCAGTGACTTAATATTGTCTGTCTGATTACCATGAAGGAAGACAGTGCATTATAATCCACACTTGGATGTCTTCGTTTGCAACATATTGATAACAACATCTAATATCCATAAGACGCGGAATCAATTGAACGTTAAACATTGCATGCTCCCTCTATAAGACCATGTGACGTGATGATAAATGAGAAAAACGATGAAAGCCTTGTTTATATTCTGATGTCTGCGATTTTCGACGAATACTTTCGTAAACAGCACAATAGATTAATGTCTGATACGTGATGACTGAGTATGTAATGGAAGGATTATTAAATTCACCGATTATAACGTCTATGGAAAACCACTTGGTAAGGATGTGATTCAACCTTTTTTCGAAACATTTCGTTGTTACAGGGAACGCCACAAACATGAGACAGTGCCTGGGGAAAACAACAATCCATAAAACATAAGACATTTGAGGAGGTTGAAGGGCACATACGTAAGGGAACAGAGGCGCAAGAAATGGTCTGGCCGGTCATAATGAATAATTAGAAGAATAAAAGAGGACACACAGTGAAGGGGGGTATTAATGGATGGAAAAGATCACAGGACAAGTCAGGACAGCTGGCAACACTGGTCCGAAAATAACTCGAATACTAGATAAAGTGAAATATTTGCAAAGGGAAATATGACATACATTCAAAACAGTCACCGCTTATGTCGTCTATGGAAACATCTTGGTTAGAATGTGAGTCAACTTGTTTTCGAACTAGAATGGAGTGAAGAAGATAAAATCTAATACCATTTATTGAAGCACATGTGTGTCACCACGTATTATTGCTGTTGTATCCATTGTGCACGTTTCTTTCATCGTGAATATACGTATACGCAACTTGGTTGAAAACTTTCATAATTATAACATGTATCCTAGGTAAGCGGTTGATACGTGCCCTTAATTGGTTTGGTTTGATCATGATATTTATTTCACAGATATATTATTGAGGTTAAACTTGACAGTGGCGGTTTTTACTTAAGGAACCACTGGAATTTAAATATGATCGCTGCTATCGGGTTTACAACCTCTTCTGTAAGTGACGTCATTTCAAGAAAACGCATCATGTGATGTCACTATTTGCTAGCAGGAAACAATATTTACTCCATATGGTCACTTCGTTTTCATATTGCCGTATGGGGCAAATATTGCTTATTGTCAGTACATGGTGACGTCTCATGTGACGTTTTCTGGAAATGACGTCACTTGAAGAGGTTGGAAATCGTACAGCGGCGTTCATATATTGTTGTAGTCATCATTTCATATGTATACAGTAAATTGATAGTCAGTGCTTTGAGTGTTCAATTAACAAGTAATATATAAAAGCCGAAAACATTGAAGAGACAAAGAATCCAACAAAATGCCACTAAGCTCATTTTCGATGATTGGAATATCACATTTGATATTTTTGTCGACTCTTAATTAGTGTTTCCGATTTTTGTACAACGCAGTGAAACTTAGTAACCACAGTTCAAATACTGGGTCTCATATTCTTCTCAAACCTTGCAACACGAAATAGTTCCCCTTTAGCAAAGGTTCTTTGCCTTTGCTCGCTCATGTCGATTGCAAGTGAGATTTGCGCATGCGTTGGGACAGCTCTCTCCTGTTTTTTCTGCTGTCACAACTTTTTACAACTTTTCACTGTTCTATGCCATAAATCACTCTTCTCTTATTACTACACCTCCGTTAGGATATAAATGACAACAAACAAACAAATTGTTTTTTGGTATGAGCCGTGGGAACCGCCGACCGACTGCATATTTATATATATACATGTATATATATTATTACAATGCAAATGTACATTCATTATATTGCTATTTTAAATCAACCACTTAAAGATCAGTATTGTCAAGAATGGCATTCTTCCATTGTAGATTCACCAAAACTCATATTTTACTCTCACTTTAAATCATATTTTTGTCACGAAAATTATTTAGACTGCGTGAATATTCGTAAATTTAGAAATGCTCTTGCATGTTTCCGGTGTTCATCACATAGACTTGAAATTGAATATGGCAGATACTCAAATACTGAACGAGATCAAAGGTTTTGTAAATTATGTGAAAATGCAATGGAAACTGAATATCATTTTTTGCTTAAATGTCCTTTTTATTCTGATATTAGAAAGAAATATTTGCCAAAGAAATATTATGAAAATGCTACTTTTAACAAATGTATTATCTTGATGTATACAAAGAATGACGATTTGTTACAGAATATTGCTATGTATATATATTTTGCAATGCAACATAGAAATACATTACTAAATGCTTTGTAATTATGTTGTAACTGTTGAAAGTAATTATAAATTATTACACATGACATAATATTTTATAAGAAATTATATATACGTATATGTAAAGATTAAAATATATATGTATTTTTTTACTATGTAACACCTACAGTATGCTTTGTCGTTATGTATTGTACAATTTATGCTGAATACTATATGTACTGTGCATACATGTGACTTTATATTATATTCTCTGTATTATACATATGATTCATGGGCCAAAGGCCTACAATCTTGAAATAAACTATCTATCTATCTATGAAAAATTATCGATTGATAACTGAAATATATTATTATTTTAAAATGCTACATTTCTTTCGATATCATATACCTGATTGTATTATCAAAACAATTATACTTATTTGTGATTTGCATTATGTTTTGTTCACAATGTTGTTGTTTTTTCCTGTGTTGACATTATCATAACATGTACGTTATATATATTACATATATTATACATAATATGTTGTCTTGGGCTGGTGGCCTATAACAAATAAACTATTGAATTGAATATTTCAAAGAACATAGTGAATCACAACATTATACAGATAATACAAAAATCATCTATTACAAGCTTATACAATAATCAAATATTGATACACGGTTGATACCTACATACATTTACAAGATAAATGCACATGAAAGTAATACATATCAGTCTTCTTGTACACATATTTTTTTACAATTACAATTGCGTAGAATTCTAAAACAGAAAAGACGTACAACTGTCGGTCGTTCCCAGAGCTGAATGGATTTTTAACGCCAAAGCTTACTTACACTTACACAAAATCTCGTGCAAATACATGAGAGACACCTACCGGAGAATTCTTATCAAGGAAAATAAATTGGAATGGTAAGATTGATAACCCAACTAACATATAGATGCAACATTGGACTTCTTGTTCACATGTTCGATTGAAAAAAACGAGTGGATTCACGGGTCAGGTAGATCATTTAAATTTTCAAAACCCCGCCGTTTAGTTTTTTTTACATGTACTTCCTGTTTACATCCAGACAGTTCATATTTTCTGTTATGTATGATTATTTTGATGAATTTACTAAGTCATTTAAATTAATTATTCTTAATCTAGCACCATGAGGTTCCTGCTCTATATCTTGTTGGCATTGACTGTTGTTTCAATAGTTGTGTAACCCAGTTAACTACTCTGTCATCTGTAGATCAAGTATTCACAAACTAGAGGTAGAGTCTGCATCCAAATATGCTTCACCCATCCAAGTCATGAAGTACTATATAAACAGATACTCGCCTTAGGCAGTTCGAGCTCGCTGATATCTGTACACTGTCTACCTGGGAAGAGAAGGGTATAATGTGTGATAATTGCGACCAATGGTTCCACACTGACTGCCAGGGCATAGGAAATGATACATATAACCCCCTGTCTGACTCAAGATTTATGTGACATTGTAGATACTGTAACCATGCAAATCACTCCTCTTCCCGAACTGAATCACTAAACACACTTAATGACAGCAATAGTTTTGCTGTCCTGGATCAAAATGATCCTCTATCAAACACGTGTAGCTCAGTTAGCTTCGAGTTTAACTCCTCAAAACCCCTTACTCCTCCAAAGATCACTTTTACCCAAATAAGTAAACCCAAGACCACAACCCCAAACCCTAGCAAAACTAATAGCAATGAAAGAATATCTATAGTCAATATAAATTGTAGATCCATTAGAAATAAATTCCCTGAACTGCACCAAGTCATCCTTCAGGTCAAACCAGATATCATCTGCTGCACAGAAGCTTGGTTGGAACCAGAGGAATACACATCAGAAATATTCTCTGACACCCTTAATTATTAAATCTAGTATCTAAGCTATTGTTTAGGGCGGTGGTGTACTTATTGCAGTTTCAAAGAAATGCACCTGCCAGGAACAACCTGAATTAAGTTCTAAGTGTAATGCAATATGGGTCAAGATAAGCTTGATAGGAGTACGTGATATTTATGCTAGATCCTACTATAAACCTCATGAAAATGATGCTAAATCCCTCACTCATCTCTGGTCCTCTATGTCTAAAAACCCCAAGAATAGCATTATTTGGTTCCTGTGAGTCTTCAACATATAAGATATAGAATGGTCAACATAATTTCTGAAAACTGACTGTAAATTAAAAGACTTGTATGTAAACTTTCTTGATAAACTTCTGCGTTGCAATCTTCAACAAGTGGTTACTATCCCAACAAGGAAAGAAAGCATTCTTGACCTCTTTCTCACAAATCATCTGGCACAAGTCCACAATACTAAAACACACCCAGCCTTGGAACATCATACCATGACATAGTATTTCATGGAATCCACCGAAAGAAAGGTCGGCCTTGCAACCTAAACGCCTCATTAAAAATTACAAAAGGCCAACCGGACTCTGACTATCTCTATCAGGTCCGCGTGCTATTTATGAATATTTATATCACGGCGGCTCGACAAACTTAGAGTTCATAAAGACTTGAAAGTCGTAAAAAAACATCCTCCTTTTACAACAATATAAATGCTATACTTATATAAAATATACTTATTGTCCTCGTAGTGGTGGTGCCTGGTGACGTTAGTATGGTGTAATTAAAACAGACACGCATGTTGGTGTCGAAAAAGGGCTTCATTCCCCTCCAGCAAAAATGCAGAAGCTCTCTATGGAAGAAGTGAATACGGACGTGCCTTCAGTACTTTGATTAATATATCTTACTGCGACGTACTTGGACTTCACGTCTCCCAAGAAACGTCGACGGATTTTATACATAATAATAGGATGGCGGTGTTATATTGAGAAAGACATTAGACCATACTTAACGTCGCATGTATTTGTTTGTTTTCATTGTCAAGTCTTACGCCCACCTAGGATATCTATCTCATTGTTTACTCGAAGGTTTTGGAGGTTCCTGTGAATGTGCAGCTCTTCTTCATTTATAACTGTTTTAAAGTTTTCTCATTTTACCATAAATATCGAGAGCAGATATTTTCTATTTAACCCGAACTAACCAGTAAGAACAGCTTCGATAGCAAAATACTTTCGTCTCGTCTATTCGTTTTCAAAATAATTTCAAAATCATCAACGATATATCAGTCTTTTTCAACATACTAGTAATGACATTTTGAGCAGTTCACACTCGTTAAAGCACGGATGCTACTTTGTACTTCGCTATTGAGTAGCGACACTGGCACGGAACCAGCACTGTGTTTCCTGGTAATAAAAACAAATCATCTACTCCAGTGAAATAATAATACAAATTTCTTGTTTACGTTTTGCCGATGATACATAGATATAAATCAATTACTGTCTATTATAACAGCAAGCACGTTTACAACGGCTTAAAAGCATGTGTTTTCTTTTAAATCCTAGTTGTGAATTCACTCTGAAGACATAACATTGACAAATATGATGGCAGAGACAATTGTTTACCATACGTTTGCATATTATAGTCTTTGAAACGTTGTAGACAATGTGACATGACATGCAAATAACCAAGTTAAAAATACATGATTACACACTGGGCTGACATGGCCATTATGGTATAAATAATACATGAGTATTTTATTCAAATAATATTGTCAATCGATTAAACGACGGAAACACCGAATAACCTTAGCAATGATAGTATAATGCTCAATGGAAAAAAATAAGAATGGATTTCACAATGCTCCGTGCAAGACATAAGTATGCATTTCCAATTGGTCAGTGGAAGATATAAGCATGCATTTCGAATTGGTCAGTGGAAGATAAAAGTATGCATTTCCAATTGGTCAGTGAAAGATATAAGCATGCATTTCCAATTGGTCAGTGAAAGATATAAGTATGCATTTCCAATTGGTCAGTGGAAGATATAAGCATACATTTCGAATTGGTCAGTGAAAGATATAAGCATGCATTTCCAATTGGTCAGTGAAAGATATAAGCATGCATTTCCAATTGGTCAGTGAAAGATATAAGCATGCATTTCCAATTGGTCAGTGGAAGATATAAGCATGCATTTCCAATTGGTCAGTGGAAGATATAAGCATGCATTTCCAATTGGTCAGTGGAAGATATAAGCATGCATTTCCAATTGGTCAGTGGAAGATATAAGCATACATTTCGAATTGGTCAGTGGAAGATATAAGCATGCATTTCGAATTGGTCAGTGGAAGATATAAGCATGCATTTCCAATTGGTCAGTGGAAGACATAAGAATGCATTTCGAATTGGTTAGTGGAAGATATAAGCATGCATTTCGAATTATCAGTGGAAGATATAAGCATGCATTTCGAATTATCAGTGGAAGATATAAGCATGCATTTCGAATTATCAGTGGAAGATATAAGCATGAATTTTGAATTATCAGTGGAAGATATAAGCATGCAATTCAAATTGGTCAATGGAAGATATAAGCATGCAATTCGAATTGGTCAGTGGAAGAAATAAGCATGCAATTCGAATTGGTCAGTGGAAGATATAAGCATGCAATTCGAATTGGTCAGTGGAAGACATAAGCATGCAATTCGAATTGGTCAGTGGAAGATATAAGCATGCATTTCGAATTGGTCAGTGGAAGATATAAGCATGCATTTCGAATTATCAGTGGAAGATATAAGCATGCATTTCGAATTGGTCAGTGGAAGATATAAGCATGCATTTCGAATTGGTCAGTGGAAGATATAAGCATGCATTTCGAATTGGTCAGAGGAAGATATAAGCATGCAATTCGAATTATCAGTGGAAGATATAAGCATGCATTTCGAATTGGTCAGTGGAAGACGTAAACATGCATTTCGAATTGGTCAGTGGAAGATATTTATAAGCATGCATTTCGAATTGGTCAGTGGAAGACGTAAACATGCATTTCGAATTGGTCAGTGGAAGACGTAACAATGCGTGTGCACGCATGTCAAACGATATGATACACACGCGTACGTCAATTGCTTACGCATGTACGTTTCCACTTGTCAATAGTTCATAAACAGTGCAAAGAATCCAAAATAAAACAGTAGATAATGACATCAAACGATCCTTACTTATAGACGTGGTACAATACTAAAGTTTTATGGTAATCAAGGCAAGACGTATATGCAAATAAGGAGTCTGACTTCTCTGATGTCAGATGTATCCCATGCAGTCATATTCAGATGCCACAAGAGTTTAGCGGCCGACACAGATCGTAAGGAGATGATGCACGAATCAGTAGATCTTCTTGATTGATGTTGTGTAAGTCAATAACGTTAAGAACGCCCTCGAGACAGATTGTACTGTCCAGGGCATTTGTGATGAAACCGATTATCGAGCTGAAAATATTCACGACACGATGCCAAATGTTTTCAACGTGAAGTGTTAGCTAAAGGTGGCTTCCTTGTTTGATCAGAGAATGACCCCTGATTACGAGTATTTATTAAACCTTCACAGCAAAGTAAAATTGCCCAGCCGGTATGTTCAGTGGTTATACTGCTAGGCAATCACCCTGGAAGTTCGGGTTTGATTCGCGGGCTGAGCAGATGATGTCTTTATGTGGACATTGGCTACGGTCATTTGTCTCCAACCTCTTATTCATGCGATGACGAATACCAGAAAAAAACTTCATTGGTCACCTGACCGCTTTAAACAATATAAGTAACAAAAATATTGAAAAATGTCATCAAACGCGTTGAAAAGCAAATCAACCGGAACGGATTGGACGCTGGAACGGAAAGCTTTCTTTTTATCGCCAGGTCACTTCCGGTACAAATAAAACGTGATGACTAGAACACTCTACATAAAATACATTTGTTATTGATCAGTTTTGCGAAACTAGAAATTCTAGTGAACAAAACATGTAAATTTAATCATCCTTGTCAAATAAAACACTACTGTACCATAAACAAAGTCTAATTTTAGAATCCATGAGCATGCAACGTTAGATAAGAACAAAACGATATTAGTTTGTCATACGTTCATTTCCATATAATTATCATAAGGAACGAACAAGTGTATGCTTAAAACGTTCTGAATGGTTTATACATAAAAGTGTCAATAGTGAAATGTCCGAGTTAATGGTAATTTATGGACAAATTACCCTTTTTTGTCATCCATTATGACACTAACAACAGAAATCAATAATATTATTCGGTAGTGATTAATGTTTATGGTGATAAAATACAAGGTGTAAATCAGTGTTAATTATTTTCTACGTTTTGATTTATAGACGAGCAACTTTCCCTCGTTCATTCTGGAACTTCATCATTTTGGACTATTAGCTTAAAGGTGAGTAAATAAATTATATTAAAGCCGCATTACGTTTGATTACCTCTCAGATGGCTATGTTTGTATTTTCAAACTACCCACATCGTTATATTTCATTTTATAAAAAGAGCTTCTGTCAGTTTGATATCGAATGATTTGTAAACCGAAAGTGACTGATTTTAGTCGTTAAAACGAAAGTAGGGATTTTGACATACCAAAGAGGGTTTTCTCATTTATCTATGCTATATATAGAGGATCTTACATAAGTGCTTATTTGATATTGTTTTTATGAAACGAGTCGACTGAATATAGAGCCTCGCGTCATATTCGTTTCAGTCGACGAGTTTCATAAAAACAATATCAAATAAGCACGAATGTAAGATTCTATTTATCACATAACACCATAAATAGATTGTTTTCAATCTTTAAATAGACTTTAAATAGTGCTGTGATTCGGCTATTTATGTAGCTAGTTACATATGACATTTATGGCACTGCTTTATGCCACTCCTGGAGTGCAAGTTATGTGATAAATCATATTACTGTATTCCTTCAAATTACATTTATTCGCAGAAACACAGTTTAGAACTTCAGAATCTATTCTCTAAATGATGAGAAGTAGTTCGCTTGTGGAAACTCCTTAAAAGACAGGAAAATTGCACTACAGCACGCACTTGGCAAATCAAATATATACATTCAGAAAGCATTACTATATCGGAAAGAGAAAAACTCGCATGGGATAACGTCTTGGTGGTGACATTGAACCCCCTCCATAACAAGCTCACACTTGTGCACGGCAGCCTTATCACAAATTAGGCATATACATGTATATGTTTTCGTTTGTTCGTTTGTTGGTCTACGTTTCTGATATAAATCTTTTCCACTTTTGGTAGCACAGGCTCTGTATAAAACTCTCATATAACTGACGGGTAATGGGTATTCCAACTTGAATAACGGGTTCATCGGATTTGAAAATATTGCTTACAGAACGTTTGTGCGCTTTTTCGGCACAGCCGTACTAACATGGTTTCGCTATTTGCATATCAGTGTTGTGTAAACCAATCAAATCTTACGTTAACTACCGAGGCAATTTCTCTTCAAATAAACAATGTTTGTAACCTTGACACGGATTGGTTAATTTTCGATAAAGGGTACTTTACCTTACCGAAATCCACTGCGAATTTACCGAAATCTATTTTGGATCAGGAGTGACCAGCAATTGTAACATCTTAGCATTTGAATATGTTGCGCAACAACTCTTAACCTCCAAATTGCAAGATAATTCTTGTTTCCTTTAATCTTTTAATAGCCAATGCTTTTTATGAACACGTCTCGGGGGAGGGGGTCAAAATAATATTCCCACGCTTCACAGCCTGTCACAAATTTCGATATTCGGTGATTGCCTTATGCCCTTAGCAAACAAAGTTTCTCTATATCATACACTATTCTACATATACAATATTATGCCATTGTATGTAAGCCCGAATTTCAAAATGTACCCAAATATTAATTAGTGATGTCGTGATTATCGAAAATAATCGAAAAATCGTCGCTAGACATCCGACATCGGCGACAATCGATTATGAACAACAATAATCTGTTATAATCGGAAATGTTGATTTTTTTGACATCTGTAAGTTGTGTCTATCTATTGCATCAAGCTATAGATAAAATCTTTATTAACATCCTCACTTAAGTGCTAATCTGTACATAGAAAATAAAATATAATTGTTTTCAATTTCTTCAGTCAAATACAAATATACGAAATAAACATACAAAAATGAAATAAATTTATTGAATGATAAAATGTTCGTATGATATAAGAGTAATGTAAAATCCGATAGATGTTAAATGTAGTTACAAAGAGATAAATAAACTTGCATAAATGAACTGGACTGTCAGCACACACTTTTACTAAAAGAAATAAATATTTCGATTTTTTCCCATGCTAACTTAATTACTATTACATACGAAACCTCATTAGTGACATACTTTTAATGTACATCCGTCTTGTACAAGTACGAAAGAACTTTAGAAGCAAGAAAAATCGGACCAGATTTATGTTCGGAGTGTAATCATTAATTCTGATGTATTTATTGTAATCATTACTTTCTCATTTGTCACAGGATGTACATAACGCTAAACGAAGATGAAATTATAGATATAAAAGACATTTAATGCGTTATCTAACTTACATTCTTAGGAATATAACTGTTCTAATGATTCTGTGATCTCATTTACCTCAGACGTGAACGTTTTACGAATATAAAATGTCTTCGGAAATGAATATTTTATGATGCGGTTTGAAGGAAATTGTACTAGATTCGACGTGTATGTCAACATTCATCATTGGTCGGTTAGATCGGGAGCACTATACATGTATTTTATCAGTTACTCTATACTCACCACAAAAGATTCCATAGAAAACAGTCAAAATAATTTTGAGTGAGCTTAAAACTTTTTATTTAGCAAACAATGAAGAGTTGAATGACAAATATCGTCGCATTATTATTTCCAGAACCCCATAACGTGTTTTTCGTCTTTTTGAGAAAAAATAAGAGAAAACAACGTTTTACCCTTTTGAGATAAGTGTTACATACGGGGATATGAAATTGCATTTTGTTTAAGTTATGTGCATTCCGGTACAATACAGATAGTACATATATAAAGGAATTGGAAAGACGGTTTCAACGATACAAAATACTCAAAACCGCCAAAATTAAGTTACGAGGGGTTCTGGAAATAAAGCGACAATATGTGGGAACAGGAGGTGTTGTGATACTTACTTACTTGTTTTTGAAGTCATACATGTACGTACTCCGTTTTTGTATGTTCATGTATCCTAATTGTTACTAAGACAAGGAGACAACAAAACATAAGAAAACAACTTGTTTCTCCGTACTACATATCTAACCAAAATTGATTACCCTCTCCTATCTACTACACCTTTTGTTTGTTTGGTAATTGATGTGCTTTAATTATATTCTTATTTGTACATTGATCGAAGGTATTTATTTATAAATATGTTAATATTTGCATATACGCTCATGGATAATATTGTCTTTTGCAATAAATATATCTATATAATATAGCTATGGGATTTCCAACCTCTTCTGTAAGTGATGTCATTTCAAGAAAACGCAACATATGATGTCACTATTTGCAAGTAGGAAACATAAAGTACTCCATATGGTCACTTCGTTTTTATTTTGCCATATGGGGCAAATATTGCTTACTGTCAGTACATAGTGACGTCGCATGTGATGTTTTCTGGAAATGACGTCACTTAAAGAAAAGGTTGGAAATCGTACAGCGACGCTCATATCCTCTTCATCCTAGTCTGGGACATAATATCTCAACAAGTTTCTTCCACTTATCTCTGTCATTTGCCACATACTAAGCTTGTCCCCAGGTGTAAACCTATCTCCTTTAGCTCTAAGATGTTGTGATAGCATTAATTAAGAGACCATACCATATATTACAGCTAATGATTTTTAATTTTAGAATTGGTGTTTTTGGTGTGTCGTAACTTTAACTGATGGTCAAAGTGGATTATTATTCGCCTTTCAGAAAAGTTGTACACTTATACAATGTTGTTTGTATTGTTGATGTTTATGCAAATCAATAAAATCCAATTTTAGAAAGTTTGTTCAATGTACGTATATCACCGACAATCCTTAATAATCTTTAATTGCAATAAAAGATCACAATAGTTCATGCCGTGCTCCAATGTATTATTTAATTATACAATTTTGTTCTCATAAATGACAAAGAGTTTCAGAGAAAATAAAATGTGTCTTGATGAAAGTGAAGAACTGTTGAGACATTCGGCAGGAACTGAAAAGTGACGATGGCATTAAAAATCAGGGAGGGACTTAATTATCAAAGCACCGAATGCATTAACTAACAATGTGGGTATCAGATACTCCCACTGTTACTTACCGCCCTGTTGACAAAAAAGACATAACATACCATTACTTTCAAAGGATTTGTTCAACATCCCGGTGTCAATCACGATACATATGCTACGCGTATTTGCTTGGTTAAATTCCTGTTGTTTTTTTAAATTTCCGAATCACGGTGCATGACATAAAATAACGCGCCTTCTCTCAAATTGTCGTTTGTCTGCGCCAATGGGAAATGTTATAGCATACATGTGACAAAACCTCGTATTCAGATAGGCCGGACGACATAACCATAAAAACATCGTAACTTGAGTTACGAGGTTTTGACAAGTTACAATGAGCGTGAAATAAAACTACGATATTTTAAAAGTTGGGTAGATCTATTTTCATTGGTGGGACATTGTTTTCGATTTTCTGATTTGGGTAAGGACATAAGTCTGTGACGAAGTTGAGCATTAAAATCTTCAGCAAATACAACGGTTCAATGTTTACAATAATAATACGTAATCGATTAAACATCACTTAAGGTTTTGTTGTATAATTAAATATCATTCTCAGATGGCACATATACACCGAATATAAAAATTGGTATATCACGTTCATGATTTATCTCTAATCCTTATAGTCTATCATTGTTAGCATTGTTTACATCGAATACATATTAACGTAAGCTTGCAGATCCTGCTTTTCCACATTTAGAATAACCAGCATTGATATGAGATAATAGAGGAAATTAGTTGTCATTTTGGAAGAAATAAAACATGTCTGCGTTACTTAAAACAATGTTCTTATACACGTTTGGGATCAAATACTCATATCTCAAACTTTTTTTTCAACAAAATCTCGTAAGTGAGAAATATGTATGAAATCACTTGTTTAGTGTTAAATAAGTAATAAATTCAGATTTGGACGCTATAATCACATTTAGATGTAAAAAGTTGAAAACATAGACAGTTTATCTCTCTCCTGTATAATTTCAAAATCCAGAGTTTCGAGGTTATGACTCCCAAGCGACGATATCAACAACTCGTAACCAAAATAATGTTTTTCTGAGTATTTTTTTAAGACTTTTTATCACAAACTAATTTTGTGAATACGTCTAAGCTAATGTCCTATGTTGAAGGGGTTATTGTCCGCATGTACAATATCATGAAGGGGCTTCTGTTCGTCTAAGCAAAATCGAGCTTAGGAGCTAATGTCCTGGGGGCTAATGTAGCTTTTCTAAAGAATTCAACCTCAGGACGACTTATAATCTGCATTTCAGTTACCAGAGGAATATGGTCTCTATAATGTAATTGAAGTCTCCTAGAATGATTAGCGTCTCGGAAATAACTAAATGATTTGTTCTAGTCGCGTGATTTCGTTTTCCAGTTCAGGATGTTAGCGACCTGGTGGTGGGTGAAATTATCATTATACTCGGGTGCTGAATGAAAACGGAATTAATTTGTTAAGCTTTTTTTTCTGTAGATTGGACAAAGTACAGTATAGACGGATTTGTGTATTGGATAGGATACAGAATGGTCTGATTAAATATGTAGATATAATAAATATGTCACCTGTCCATGTTACGTGAGATAATGCCCAGGGCTGTTCACTAGTGTACCTTACCTTAACTATTCATGACAGCGCGGTTGGGTCCTTGGTTTTCTGTGGAGATCAGATCATTATTAGGTCAATGTGTTGAAACCATTTCACGGAAATCATTTTTAACGATATTGTAGAGTATTATTATAACGGACGTTAATTTTATCATCATCAAATTTTGTATATGTTGTTTTTCGTTATTGTTGTCTTGGTTGTTGTTATTGTTGCCATGGTTGTTGTAGTTGTCGTAGTTGTTGTTGTTGTTATTATGGTTGTTGTTGTTGTTGTAGTTGTTGTCGTGGTTGTTGTTGTCGTGGTTGTTGTAGTCATTGTGGATGTTGTTGTCTTGGTTGTTGTTGTCATTGTGACTGTTGTTGTCGTGGCTGTTGTTGTCGTGGTTGTTGTAGTTGTCGTGGTTGTTGTTGTAGTTGTTGTCGTGGCTGTTGTTGTCGTGGTTGTTGTAGTTGTCGTGGTTGTTGTTGTCACTGTGGCTGTTGTTGTCGTGGTTGTTGTTGTTGTGTTGTTATCGTGGTTGTTGTAGTTGTCGTGGTAGGTGTTGTTGTTGTCATGGATGTTGTTGTTGTCCTGGTTCGTTGTTGTTGTTTTCGTTGTTGTTGTGGTTGTTGTCATGGTTGTTGTTTTTGTTGTCATGGTTGTTGTTGTTATCGTGGTGGTTGTTGTCGTGGTAGTTGATCGTGTCGTGGTTGTAGTTGTCATGCTTGTTGTTGTTGTCGTGGCTGTTGTTGGTGCTGCTGGCTGCTGATACTGCCGCTGCCATCGTTCTCCTTCTCTTGTTGGTGTTGCATTATCTGCTTTACCTGTATCGCTTGTATATAATATTCTCTTAAATACGATAGTCTCTTTAAACATTGACAAATATTCTCTAATCTCACAATGTTTATATTCAATCTTTATTTTCCCCATGCATCTACATATGAATATTGTATTATAAACGTCCATGAGTTGTTGATATATCTAGCTGATGATGGACGTCTAATGAAAAGTTAATTCAAAGAAGACATGTCTGTAAAAAAGACGATCGGTGCAAGTTGAAATAAGCAAAGCCTTTGCAGTTTTATTGGTGTCGTTTTTGAGTTATTGCACGAACTCACTTCAATAGAATCAATAAAGAAAGACAACGTAGTATTAAAATTCTATTTTCGTTTGTTTGCTTAGACATATAAATATGTATTAATAATAATAAAAGCTTAAAACGGCTGGGTCGAAAGAATTTCGATACAAAATATTAGTTTTCCGCATTCGCATACCAAATTGATTACTGGTTCTAGTACTTATTTTTATATTAAATGTGTAACAAGTTATTACAACTTTTATTGGTACCAGTTGTTCCTCTCATATGTCTGTTTCCTCGGTTACTACCCCGTACTCGTGTATATTCAGTTGTATTCCTGGCATTAGATCAAACTTCACCGTTGGCGGAATTCGAACTCACGACCCTCGGATCAGGAGTCAGGTACTCTACCCTCGACCACTTTGCCTCCCCGGGTAGACTACTAATGTCAGCACTCCGGTTTTCTCATTGCGACAGCCAATGTAAAGCGCACCGCACGGATATATTTTCCTCTGCATATACATCAGTAGTCAAACAGTATAAACGATGTCGACTTATTCCTTATTCATATGCAAATGCATAACTATGCACTCGTCAATCAGAGTTTAATTAAATTGCAACACAAGAAAATAAATCCATATTGTACCGCAGTAAATTAATTAGATTGTTCATCCTATATGTAGAAAATCGGTCGATTGCAAAACGCTGATCACAAGTGAAGGTTCCCAAGCGATGTTGCAAAAACTTCTTTAATGGTTGGTAACAGACTATACTTTATGCATGTTATTCTATGTTGTTGCTATTTCGGTTTCACGCAGTTACAAAACATCATGTCAGTTATATACGAGGGTCATTTAATCTAACAGGTGTTCCTGGGTTACCTTGCAGTACTTGTCTGCTCCTCCGCAAGCAACTGACAACTTCCAAACTTAGTTCAGGGATGGACGGCTAATAGCTTCGGATGCTTTGTCTTCAAGCAAATTGTCAAGGAAGAACATACGCCTTGAATGGATTTCGAACCCACGACCTCTGGTGAGGCTATCAAGGGTTCTGCTGATTGAACTAACCGGGTATGCTACTGACTGAGCTAACCGGGTATGCTACTGATTGAACTAACCGGGTATACTACTGATTGAGCCAACCGGGTAGGCTACTGATTGAGCCAACCGGGTAGGCTACTGGGTGAACCAACCGTGTATGCTACTGATTGAGCCAACCGGGTAGGCTACTGGGTGAACCAACCGTGTATGCTACTGATTGAGCCAACCTAGTAGGCTACTGATTGAGCCAACCGTGTATGCTACTGATTGAGCCAACCACGTATGCTACTGATTGAGCCAACCGCGTATGCTACTGATTGAGCCAACCATGTATGCTACTGATTGAGCCAACCGTGTATGCTACTGATTGAGCCATCCGTGTATACTACTGATTGAGCCAACCGTGTATGCTACTGATTGAGCCAACCATGTATGCTACTGATTGAGCCAACCGTGTATGCTACTGATTGAGCCAACCGTGTATGCTACTGATTGAGCCAACCGTGTATGCTACTGATTGAGCCAACCGTGTATGCTACAGATTGAGCCAACCGGGTAGGCTACTGGGTGAACCAACCGTGTATGCTACTGATTGAGCCAACCGGGTAGGCTCCTGGGTGAACCAACTGTGTATGCTACTGATTGAGCCAACCGTGTATGCTACTGATTGAACCAACCGGGTAGGCTGCTGGGTGAACCAACCGTGTATGCTACTGATTGAGCCAACCGTGTATGCTACTGATTGAGCCAACCGTGTATGCTACTGATTGAACCAACCAGGTAGGCTACTGATTGAGCCAACCGGGTAGGCTACTGATTGAGCCAACCGTGTATGCTACTGATTGAACCAACCGTGTATGCTACTGATTGAGCCAACCGTGTATGCTACTGATTGAACCAACCGTGTATGCTACTGGGTGAACCAACCGGGTAGGCTACTGGGTGAACCAACCGGGTATGCTACTGATTGAGCCAACCGTGTATGCTACTGATTGAGCCAACCGTGTATGCTACTGATTGAGCCAACCGCATATGCTACTGATTGAACCAACCGGGTAGGCTACTGATTGAGCCAACCGTGTATGCTACTGATTGAGCCAACCGCGTATGCTACTGATTGAGCCAACCGTGTATGCTACTGATTGAGCCAACCATGTATACTACTGATTGAGCCAACCGTGTATGCTACTGATTGAGCCAACCGTGTATGTTACTGATTGAGCCAACCGTGTATGCTACTGATTGAACCAACCGTGTATGCTACTGATTGAGCCAACCGCATATGCTACTGATTGAGCCTACTGGGTAGGCTACTGATTGAGCCAACCGGGTAGGCTACTGGGTGAACCAACCGTGTATGCTACTGATTGAACCAACCGTGTATGCTACTGATTGAACCAACCGTGTATGCTACTGATTGAACCAACCGTGTATGCTACTGATTGAGCCAACCGGGTAGGCTACTGGGTGAACCAACCGTGTATGCTACTGATTGAACCAACCGTGTATGCTACTGATTGAGCCAACCGTGTATGCTACTGATTGAACCAACCGTGTATGCTACTGATTGAGCCAACCGGGTAGGCTACTGATTGAACCAAATGTGTATGCTACTGATTGAGCCAACCGGGTAGGCTACTGATTGAACCAACTGTGTATGCTACTGATTGAGCCAACCGTGTATGTTACTGATTGAGCCAACCGCGTATGCTACTGATTGAGCCAACCGGGTAGGCTACTGATTGAGCCAACCAGGTATGCTACTGGGTGAACCAACCGTGTATGCTACTGATTGAGCCAACCGTGTATGCTACTGATTGAGCCAACCGTGTATGCTACTGATTGAGCCAACCGCGTATGCTACTGATTGAGCCAACCGGGTAGGCTACTGATTGAGCCAACCGGGTAGGCTACTGGGTGAACCAACCGTGTATGCTACTGATTGAGCCAACCGTGTATGCTACTGATTGAGCCAACTGTGTATGCTACTGATTGAGCCAACCGCGTATGCTACTGATTGAACCAACCGGGTAGGCTACTGATTGAGCCAATCGTGTATGCTACTGATTGAGCCAACCGTGTATGCTACTGATTGAGCCAACCGTGTATGCTACTGATTGAGCCAACGGCGTATGCTATTGATTGAGCCAACCGTGTATGCTACTGATTGAGCCAACCGTGTATGCTACTGATTGAGCCAACCGTGTATGCTACTGATTGAGCCAACCGTGTATGCTACTGATTGAGCCAACCGCGTATGCTACTGATTGAGCCAACCGGGTAGGCTACTGATTGAGCCAACCGGGTAGGCTACTGGGTGAACCAACCGTGTATGCTACTGATTGAGCCAACCGTGTATGCTACTGATTGAGCCAACCGTGTATGCTACTGATTGAGCCAACCGCATATGCTACTGATTGAACCAACCAGGTAGGCTACTGATTGAGCCAATCGTGTATGCTACTGATTGAGCCAACCGTGTATGCTACTGATTGAGCCAACCGTGTATGCTACTGATTGAGCCAACCGTGTATGATACTGATTGAGCCAACCGCGTATGCTATTGATTGAGCCAACCGTGTATGCTACTGATTGAGCCAACCGTGTATGCTACTGATTGAGCCAACCCTGTATGCTACTGATTGAGCCAACCGTGTATGCTACTGATTGAGCCAACCGTGTATGCTACTGATTGAGCCAACCGTGTATGCTACTGATTGAGCCAACCGGGTAGGCTACTGATTGAGCCAACCGGGTAGGCTACTGATTGAGCCAACCGTGTATGCTACTGATTGAGCCAACCGTGTATGCTACTGATTGAACCAACCGGGTATGCTACTGATTGAGCCAACCGGGTAGGCTACTGATTGAGCCAACCGTGTATGCTACTGATTGAGCCAACCGTGTATGCTACTGATTGAGCCAACCGTGTATGCTACTGATTGAGCCAACCGTGTAGGCTACTGATTGAGCCAACCGTGTATGCTACTGATTGAGCCAACCGTGTATGCTACTGATTGAGCCAACCGTGTATGCTACTGATTGAGCCAACCGTGTATGCTACTGATTGAGCCAACCGGGTAGGCTACTGGGTGAACCAACCGTGTATGCTACTGATTGAGGGCACCTGTTAGCTCGATAAAATCGCAAATATTAGCGACTGGGTTCTTCCACTCGCAAACCACTGTATTCATCGCAAAAATACCGACATATATGTTATCATAACAACGATAAGTTATAAAAGTAAACAACAAGCGAATAACTCGCATGCATATTTTTGCAAAAGGAGAGCATTCACAAATAACATTTGTTTACAAAGTTGTAGTGACCTTGGAATCCGGTCTTGGTCACAGAATGGTTCATGTGGGTTTTATCTATGCAAAAACCGCGGGAGATGACGTAGATCGGCGGGGAGTTGAGGAGCCATCCTGTGAGAAGCAGCCGTCAACACGACGTTTTTCTTCTTCTCTGTAATGTCAGGGGAGTGCTTGAAAGCTCAGCAAATGTCCAATTCGAGCTTCTGGACAGGTCTGTTTGACAGAATGCGAAAGCAGGTGCGCTTTGGGACGTCATTTTACAGACTGCACAACTTTGCAATCGGCTTTAATTGACACGGAAAGTATAATTGCGATGGTGTTGGCAACAATTCTTAACCTTCAAATTGCGAAAAGAAACTAAATCCATTCTGTAACAGGAAGGTGTATTTTAAGTATAACATACACGTACTACTGTTGTTTTGCAGTCTCCTGTCACTAGTTGCGGGATGGTAACAGGATATTATGTCCATAGTGTATCGGAAATTCCTCACTTCAATCAGCCGTATATATACTGATACTCTCTCATGTTTGATATGACAGTTGGCTTCACCATATTGGAGCAGTTAGTAATGTTGCGTTACCTCACTCTCTGCTAGGCGGCATCACACATAGGATAGAAGACGACTGCGGAAATATTCGAGAGTAATATATCATCCTGATAAGGAATAATTGCACATATGGATAATGTATGTAATTTATATTTGTAGTTCTATAATTAAGAAAGTATTGGGATTTTACATAGCGATTTGTTTATTAAAAATTGCTTAATCTATAATAATATACATGTACATTATTATGTTATCGACGTTGCGGTCGCTTGTTTAGTTTGTCGTTCGTATTTACAATCTTTGATACAATATCTCCTAAATTCAACGGGAACTTGTTACACATTTGTTTCAGCTTTTAACTTTTGTCACATTTACATTTGAATTCCGTATTCGTTCGTTCGTTCGTTCGTTCGTTCGTTCGTTCGTTCGTTCGTTCGTTCGTTCGTTCGTTCGTTCGTTCGTTCGTTCGTTCGTTCGTTCGTTCGTTCGTTCGTTCGTTCGTTCGTTCGTTCGTTCGTTCGTTCGTTCGTTCGTTCGTTCGTTCGTTCGTTCGTTCGTTCGTTCGTTCGTTCGTTCGTTCGTTCGTTCGTTCGTTCGTTCGTTCGTTCGTTCGTTCGTTCGTTCGTTCGTTCGTTCGTTCGTTCGTTCGTTCGTTCGTTCGTTCGTTCGTTCGTTCGTTCGTTCGTTCGTTCGTTCGTTCGTTCGTTCGTTCGTTCGTTCGTTCGTTCGTTCGTTCGTTCGTTCGTTCGTTCGGGCAAACATTTGGGTTTATGAGCTTACTGACATTAGGGTTAGGTTCTATTGTGTTCTGTTTTCTATATGAAAAGCTCATCATATCATCTGCTTATGAGCTTTTTTTTAAAAGAAGGAAAAAGCTCATAAACCGTAAATTTTGGTCCATCCGTATAATGTTCATGCAATGCCATTCTCTTGAACTTTTATAGTACTATTATTATTTCTATCTGGTTAAAGAGACGAAGTTTAATTGCCGTCGCATTTATGATAAATGTCGCTCACGTATTTTGTAATATCACATAACTTGCACACCAGGAGTGGCATAAAGCAGTGACATAAATATCATATGTAACTAGTTACATAAATAGCTGAATCACAGCACTATTTAAAGTCTATTTAAAGATTGAAAACAATCTATTTATGGTGTTATGTGATAAATAGAATCTTACATGAGTGCTTATTTGATATTGTTTTTATGAAACTCGTCGCTTTCATAAAAACAATATCAAATAAGCACTCATGTAAGATCCTCTATTTAATAAATGATCAGCTTATCGTTAAAGGTATATAGTATTATTTTCTATCAAAATATGCCTAGTAATACTTTGTAGAAAATGGCGTGTTTATGCTTTTTATACAGACGTACTCAGAAACATTGCATTGTAACTTTTCTCAAACGTTTTAAGACTGAATCTCAGACTTTGACTGTAAAATGGTAAATTTTCATTTTGTTCCTACGTTATTGTTACACAATATATTTTGATAAAACATGGCAAAAGTTTAGAGTGAGTAACAAGAAATGTTCAGACAAAAATGTATCCATTTAAATATAATGAAAACGAAATGCTTGTAAATTCAATGTTTACAATTTTAAAGTCTAAGTCTGCGATTAAGATATCTACCTATAATTTATTCGTTATTAAAAACTTCTCGTATGTAATAAACCTGATTTTGTTGTCAGACATTCAAAAAGGAAAATAAATTAGAATCATTATGGTATAGAAAGGCGGAATTAGGTGAGTAGACTGTCATGTCGGTGCCATGTGCTGCCAAGTGATCTGTTATAAATTATGGCGAGATTATCGATATTAATCGCAAAATCGTTGCTGGACATCCGACATCGGCGACAATCGATTATGAACTACAATAATCGATTATAATCAGAAATGCTGACTGAAATGTTATTTCAATAAGATGATATTATATATATTCAAATTTTACAGTTATATAGAATTGTTTTCGATGTATTCAGTCAACTTAAAATATACAATGTAAACATACTAAAACAATAGTTATTGAATGATCTTAATATATAAGAGTAATGTAAAACCCCTTTGATGTTAAATGTAGTAAAAAGAGATAAATAAAGTTGTATAAATGAAATTAACTGTCAGCATTATACTAACACTATAACACTAAATATTTCGATTATTTCTGATTCGATTATCGAGTATGAGTTTTCAAACCGATCCGATAATCGATTATGAAATTTGTCCGACTATCCATCACTATATGTTACGCTAATAATTTGTATTCCATTAATATCAACTTTATTTTGTCTGCGGGGTGATCGACGGCTTATTATTTTCCACTTATTGTAAATGATTGATCTGTTAATTTGGTTATATTCGCTTCGTTTAGCGGTTTTATTTCTTTCTAAAAAACCATAATATGGTTGCAACATTACCATCTTCTCTCTTATAGCAGCGCCAGCTATCTAGTACACTCAGGGGAACTGAGGTTGTACACAAATCCAGAGACGATGCTATGAAAATAGACACATTGGGATGAATAGAATTGTTAAAGAAATCGTTTAAATTATTTTTGCTGAATTGCATAAGTTATTAAGTAAATTCCTTACCGTACGTGCTGACAATATACATGCTGAAAATATAAGTGATTACAATATACGTGATGACAATGTATGTGTGTACAATGTATGTGCTGATAATGCATGTGCTGATAATGTAAACACAAACTTATGGATCAAAATTCATTTCCAAACTGTTGGAATTTTCTTTGATTCTACGCAGAATGTCTAATCGCATGCTGGAGGAAATGGAGAATGATGTAAACAATTAAATGCATGATAGTGTACTCCCGTATTGCGTGCTTATATTGTTGCAGAGTGGTTCCATGATGTATCATGATTGGGAAACGCTATAATCAATGTCATCATGTATACTGCCTCATCCTATATATAATGATCTAGTGGTAGGGCGTCGATCTCCAGATATAAAATCCAAGAGTTCGAATCTTGTCGTTTGCGAGATTCTTCTTCGGTTTTCGCGATCCACTGAAGTAGGCGTGAGCATGGGTTAAAATGCAGACACCAATCAAAGCTTACATTAACCACCAAGGCAAGTTCTCTTCAACTGAACAACATTTGTAACCTTCACGCGGATTGGTTAACCTTTTGATAAAGGGTACGTTACCTTACCGATATCGGTGAATTTACCGAAATCCATTTTGTATCTGGAGTGACCAGCAATCATAACATCTCGGCATTTTTTATGTTGCACAACAAACATTTACCTTCAAATTGCGTCGATCATCTTTTTTCAAGATATTTCTTGTTTCTAGTATATCGTGTTGATAACGAGTGTGGAATGACATTATGTCTTAGTACATCAAACACGTTGTGCATACGCATTTTCTTGTCAGATATGGTTACAATCAACTGTTTATGCCTAGAGGTCTCCATCGACAGCGAAGTATCTTAGAAGAAAGTTAATAGTTTAGTTTCTTATTTACTGCAAATTGTGTCAAGGTCAATGAAAATAAAAAAAGGTTTCGACGGCAAGAGTTTCATTCATTAACAACAACGTAAAAACTATTATATATTTTTACATTAATTACATAAAAAATGAAATCCCGCTTTAACATGACCACAGACAAACATACAGTTCTAAGTGTGTAAGCCACAATGCAAAATAACTTTTAAAAGGCTTTTGTCTAATATGTACGAACATTCTTGACAGCAATAATACAAATGATTTGAATAAATTCTGGCAATGAAATCTGGCATGAAATGACGAAAGGATATGCCGATAAAAAAGATGTTTCTTTTAGTAAACAGTGAGGGTATAGGGTCAACGTTCTCTGCGATCAGTTCAAGCGAAATCGATTAACGAAACTAGTCCAATGCCTCGGATGATATATGATAAACATACTTAGAACAAAAGCTGATTACTATTCTTTGTACACATAATTATTGTGCTGTCAATACCAACAGTGTTTTGCTTCAGATTAAGCATCTATAAGGCTTTCTTTCGCAATATAATTACCCTGACTGCTGTCTTCCGGGTAAAATTATATCAATTATGACTTCAAGTCAGACAAAACCTTACTTAAGGCCTAAGTAAATATATTTTGTTTCAGGTTTCATGCCCCCCCCAAAAAAAGGGTAGGTAGGTCGGAAATTTCTTTTGGTTTTGTTTTGACTTCAACATTCGAACGGGTCATCGATAAATATTACATGTAGAGTTGAATAAAGAGTCAGCACGTATATCGTTACTTTAGGTTTTTTTAAATATCAGCTTTGAATAAGCAGCCATATTTTATAGGATCGGAAATCATCGCAAAATTGGATCGGACTTTATACCCGACCCGAATTTGAACTCTGACCTCGACATGGGTTGGTTATAAAGTCCGGTCCGATTTTTCCGTACCTGTCCCGAAACTGGGAAAAGTACCGTCAAAATTGGACCGGTATTTTTACCGGACCCATTCTTGAACTTTGACCTCAACATGGGTCGGCTATAAAGTCCGGTCCGATTTTTCAGGATCTGTACCATTACCGGGATTGAAACGGCTCAAACTCGGATCGGACTTTATACCTGACCCAAACTTGAACGTTGACCTCGATATAGAACCGACAATGTTTTATTCCAATATTTAACGATCTTTACAGTTTTTGAGAGAAGTTCTTCAGAGTTGTTGATCTAAATTATAATTAATCAAACAATGTGTATTACAATTACGGTTTAAAATAATTGTGCTGATTTTGTTGAGATGCATTTCTTTTAACTTTAAGGCCCAAGTACACTTAGGTCACTGAACTTGTAGGTTCTGACTAAGAAATAATATTTATGTTAATTGTAGCATAATCTTATAATAATGTAAATTTGGGAGCTGCTATCTATCACGTCGTCCACTCGTTATTTCGCATACGAAAATATGATATTTATTCATGGTGCTTTGTCGTATTTTGCACTGTTGTATAAATTTACAATTCAATTACATTTCGCTACGATAAACATAGTTTGTATTTGCATTTATTTATCGTCGCCACCGGTTTCCCATTTGGGCGACGCCTCCGGAAGAATGTTAGTCATATTAGATTTTTGGAGGATAGTGCATGTACAGGAGATGCCCCAGTTCCAGAAGCACCCCTGGTTTTTTTACGTGCTCGATGTAAAGCATCATACACGGGACCTCGGTTTTTAAAGTCTCGTCCGAAAAACTGTTTGTACGGTCAGTGATGGAGCGGGGAATCGAACCAGCGATCCCAGGATTACAAATCCAGCGCGTTACCACTGGACTACGGATCCGCTACTGATAAACATACGATCGACCAATGTAATGTATAGCCTAAAAGGACATTGACTACAGCGCCACCTGTCCTCAAACTTAATTTTGCGGGAGATAATTTGTTTACATAGATAACGTTCAAATCAAATCCTATGAAGAAAAGTGAAGACGATATTGTTGCCCTATATTGTTTTCATGGACGAAAGAACACCAGGGCGACATGGCGGCAATCAGCCACAATACATAGATACATTGACATTACACTTAAAGTTGCCACTATCGTCGACAGACATTACACTTAAAGTTGCCACTGTTGTCGACATATATTTGATCGACCATTTGAGGAGAATTATCTAAGGATGATATCAAGTGTGAATATCAAATTAAATGACATAAATTCGGAAACATCAAGTTTTTAGGCAAATGGATAGCCGTATACTTTACGTCTCCTGGACACGGTTTAATGTGTTTCCTTCCATTAAATGTACATTAGCTAACCTAAATTACTCAGAAGAAAGTACAAATAATTAAACTAACAACCAATTACCCTACTTATTTTATTCAGAAGGCATTTCTAGAGCTGTTTACTAGGTTGTAAGTGTACATTACATTAGTTTTACGAATGTTGCAATGAAAGTCCGAAAGCTTTTCATCGCAATTTTACATCTTTTACTCAGTATCTGTAACAACAACTTTGCCTTTGGGCGTCCATAGTCGTCCAAACATAGTTTTATGCGATTAAACACGTTTGACCGCTCAATAAGTTCGCATGATTAGGATCACACAGTTGATATGGTTTTGAGAGAGAAAATGACGTTAGTTGTGATATAGTCGTTGTTTGTATGTGGTTAATATACTAATTCTTCATCATTTGTTAATATAAGTGGTTTATTATACAAAGTGAGATAATACAAAAACAATCTCAGTCAATGTGTTTGATCTTGTCAGATCTCGGCTAAGTGCTACAATGCAGACACCTTGAAGAAAACATGATGACAAGGAAGGATGTATCGACATTTCTGGTATATCTCTGTATATTTATGAAGACAAGACCCGTGAATGTTCCATGAATGCGGGGTTGTTCATCATATTTAGTAGATACAGTTCATTACACACAAGCCCCGAGTAAGATAAAAGTTCCATGCCCCACAAAACTTTATTTATGATCACTCATTAAAAATACCGAGAAGGAGATGTCAGTGTCAGTAAAAAAATTCGTGCGCACAGTAAATCAGTACACGCTCTTCTTGGGGATGTCAAACTAGACGTATATCACGTCGTCTCTCAGTCGTCTGTTGAGAAAAAAAATATAACCGCCTATCCATCTGTTGTCAGTAGGCAAACAAACTTCTCAGAGGAAGACGAGCAAACTTCGGTGGACAGCTGCTTAAAAGTACTGGTACAATGTAACAGAACACTGAACAGTATTCAGTTAGATATGTCGGCGGATATGCCTACCCACTAAAAGCCTATTTCTTAAAGAGGAGGTTTGCTATTTCATGTCTGATGACTAAGATGCGAATAAACAGGGGCTGGTCATAAGAGGTTCGAACTGAAATATGAAAGTACTGTAGTGGTGTGGCTTGATGAGGTGTTCGAACTCACGCCACCCCCTCTACCCCTGCATGGCGCTCTACAAACTGTAGTAACCAGTTGACTGTATCATCCCACACCGATGCTCTCCTCCCACTTACGTCACTACACTTTGGCTACCTTCATATAAATGCAGGTGGATGTGCACATAGTGTTGGGCTCGACCCCACCCCCAACTCTCGCAATGTGCTCTACCGTTTCGTCACACTCCACTACACAGCTTAATAAACATTATTTTGAGTGGTATTCTATAACTGTTGTTCATAACTGTTGTTGATTAATCATATTTGTTACGAACGTTACAATACAATACAATACAATACAATAGTGTTTTATTTGCAATACAAGGCCTCTGGCCCAAAATACAAACAATTCTGCATGATATTTCATGTATAGTAGTTATGTAGATATAATTTAGACAATGATAGCGAGAAAAAAATACATATTAACAAATGTGCAACCCATCAACATAAATATAGACAATCAATATCGATGGATCATTTCTACTTGGATAAATGTGATATGTGATAATAAGAAAAGTTTATGAAAATATAACATTTTAGAACATACTAAAATAGCTGTATATATATACTAATACAACAGGATACATACCGCTATCCTACCACATGTATATAGTGAATCAACATGTATATTGTACACAAAATAAACATATTAATTACATGAGTATATAACAGCATATGGTGAATATTCCGGTATAAGATAAGGCAGAACATGTTTATATATGTGTATAAAATAACATTTATCTTAAATTTAATCAACTTTTCTCAACTTGTGTACGAACAATTATTTATAGTATGTTTGACATTTTAATTGAATGGATTTAATTTAAAATATTGTAGTATAATATTTGGTAATATATTGTAGTATACTAAAACGATAGGATTCTGGTAAATAAATGGTTACTAATACTCCTCAATTTTCTAATTCAGCGTCTCTTTTCGCAGATGCACTCACGATAAATTTTGTCAGTGCAAAATGCTATCTTTTCTTACATCGGACATAATTTGAATGTATAATTGTTCACATATTTTATTACAGCTCTAAGCCATTCTGGTTTAAAATTAGTACATCTTAGTTCTTGATATAATGGACACACTATGGGGAAATGAACTTCATTTTCTATACAATAGATATTTCGTTTGAGGCAGAATGTACAAAATCTAAAGTTTCTGTCTATATTCCTATGTCGGCCTTTCTCAATCATTAAACTGTGACCTGAACAACGAAAGTTAGAAAGCATACGCTTCTGTATAAATGTTAGTGGTAACGACAGATAGCTCTCTGGACCTAGTGTGCTTTTGAAAAGTTTATAATTGATTGCTTTTGGGGATGTACTTATGTCTGAGTATAAGCGTTGCCGTGCACAGTCTTTCAGTCGTAAAGTAAACATACATATGAACGTATCAATATTACCAGCATCGTTAGCTATCCACACATAACCGAAACCATGTTGGTAAAGAAGTAGTTTTATACAGGAAGCCCAAGTGTGGCGTCCTGCTTCGTCTAGTCGTCGTAACATGATGTAGCACTGCTTCGGGTATTTATGCGCTGGCATTCTAGTCAATTTAGTCCAGTATTTTATACATCTAGTCATGTAGTCTATTGACATTGGAAGTCTTCCACATTCGCTTAAAGTGAAAAAGTTTGCGACTTTAGAATGCAGACACGCAATTCTTTTGCAAAACTGCATATGGATCTGTTCGATTTTGGAACATATTTGATAACCCCACAGTTCTGATGAGTACATTAGCACTGGTTTAACAATACTGTCAAATAGTTTAAATGCGTCTTTGCGAGTAAAAAATCCAAAGTGCTTCTGGTAGCGAAATATAGCATTTACCGCCTTATTGGCTTGTATGTATAAGGTGTCTTGCGTCTTCTGCCATGACAGACCGCTGGTAAAGTACCAGCCTAAATATTTATATGCAGACACGACTTCAATTTCTTGACCTTGGTAAGACCACACCTCTTGACGTCTGCGTGGACCCCCTTTACGGAAAATCATTATTTTAGATTTTTCGAGATTCAGTTTCATTCCTGTTTCATAACAAAAATCGCTTATGTGGTTTATTTGGGTTTGTAGTTTTGTAATCGTTTCGGCTACAGAAGATATATCATCGGCGAACATAAGTGCTTGTAAATCTGGGATGTTGTCCGAAATGAATATTCCATTTCCGCATTTTTGATTTAGGTACATAACAAGGTCATTAATGAATAATGAGAATATTATCGTTGAGCTCACACACCCCTGTTTAGTTCCCTTTTCACACGGGAAAAATTCTGTGATACCACCATCCAGCTTGATGCAAGACTTGAGTTGAGAGTACATTGACTTAAACACTGATAGGAACTTAGAATCGCTATTAATTCCTTTCCGGATGAGGCTTTGCCAGAGCTGTTGATGTGCACAGTTATCAAACGCTTTCATGAAGTCAATAAAAAATACGTACACTCTTCCATTCCTACGTGACAAGTATTTTTGTATTAATGCTTGTAGGTTAAACATATTGTCAGTTGTTGCGTAACCCTTCCTGAATCCTGCTTGTGACTCATCAATTATCGAGTTTTGCTCTGCCCAGGAGGTTAAGCGATTGCTCAATATTTTCATGACAATTTTACTGAGACAGTTTATCACGGATATTGCTCTATAGTTATTAGGGTCCGTTTTAGGAATGCATAAAACCACCGAGTAGCATTTTCGTTATAACTACCGAATTCGTAGCGTCTGCATGCGTACGGAAATATTGATAAAACGCTCTTGTGATCGTAAGAACGTCGTAAGAAAATCTTACGAAACTTTTGTGCGTAAGAACGTTGATAAAACGGGCCCATAAATAATGATCGTATTTTGGTGGAAATATTATATCCATAGGTCGTTGTTGAATGATCGTCTCCAAACAGTGAAAGTCTATTGTATGTCATACCATTTCAATCTCATTCATTGAGAAATATTTAATTAATTACAATGAAATAAGCATTTTAGTCACAAAATCAATCTTCCAACCCCGCTTCGTAAATACTGACAAGCGTTTGTCAGGCAGATCGAGCAAGAATAGTCGCCCCTGACAAATGTTATACTAGGGCATCAATGGAAATATACGTAGAACGATAAAATAACATCATTGTATATGCTGGAACTTCTTTTAAACAAAATACAAGCAGCAGATTGTAGATATCGAAAATACTAGCATTTTCCTTATATTTAAGATAAAAGTTAAGACTGCTAAGAGGTACCTTACAGTTAAGGAGAAAAATAAACAATATCTTAAGATAATATGCTTTGTGAATACCACTTAAGATTTTTCTTGAAATCTAAGGAAGAAATGCAAGAAAAATCTTAAATTTAATGGAAATCTTAGAATTTAAGATAAATTTTCAACTTAAGATGTATATTGAATACGGGCCCAGACCATTTTCAATGATATTTAATCTGTTAATAGAGACCACCTGTAAACAAAAACCACATTTTGCTGTTCCCATGGGTGGTCTTTACAGACAGGTTTGACTGTACTTAGATTTAGCCATACAGCTGAATGTTTTACAAGCGCACAACGTGAAGAGCTTCAAAATGCACGTACAGATATTCGTATTGTAAGCATTGTTCTCAGTGATCAACTTATATTCTCGGTACATAACGGGCTGAATACATTTCTATAGTGATTCATTCTTTTTTATCTGATATTATTTCCAAATCAAACTGACTCGTAAATGTATCTGTTTGATATAGTGTCTGCCTACCGTCAATGAGTGAGGCAGTCACGCACTGAACGAACAACAAAACAAGTTTGTGCACGAGATTTGCGTGTCAATCACCCAGACCAGGATGTAAGAATGAGAAGTAAAAACATATCAAATAAATAACACGACACACAAACACTGAAATATACTTAACACCATTAAAAACACAACTGTTTTAATTAGGCTTCATTTTGTACATAGTGTAAAAAGCTATACCAACTGTTACCAATGTTTAACATATTGTTCAAAAAGTATTGAAAATGTGGACCAAAAATTCATATATCATGATTCAATAAGTTTAGGAAATTAAGTTAGCGAATTAAAATATAATTATTTCTTCTTTTTGTCATGTTTGGAAGCAGACACTTTTCCGTTGCGTTTTTAATGGCTTTACGTATACATATACTCGTATATACTTGACGCCATTAGAAACGCAACTATTTGAACTAGGCTTTATTGTGTAGTACAAAGTGTCAAAAGCGTGTTACAGTTATCTATGTATTAATTCTTGTTCAAAACTTTATTAAACTATAGACCAATTATATATTATTTCATTATTGATTAATTTTATGAAATCATGTTTTAGAACGAAAAAAAAACGTTTGCCTTTATAATATCATTTTAACTATCTGCACAAATTTTTGGTTGTGTTTTTAATGGCGTTAAGTATAGATTGCAGAGTAGGACAACTATCAGACCAGGCAGTCTGTAGATTCAGTTTGAGATTCCACACTGAATATTTCTCACCCTGTTTTGCAATACTTTGATTTTGCAATGATTTTTTTCAGTTTCTAATGAGGTTCTAATGAGAGAACTGATAACCATGAACGTGAATATTTCTCCACGGAACCATTCAATTTGATTTTATACATCATGTGCCCTGGAGCAGATTCGCAACCCGTTGGGTATATAACACAGATATTAACTTGAATGCAAAATCCATATCACATCATTGGTTAATAAGCTCTTCATTATCAAGTAATGCTCGAAATATATTTCATACTATTAAAATTGTGTTCAAACAAGAAAAGTAGCGCATAGACTCTGAACAAATAATTACTTACTAAAACAAATACCTCCAGGATCATTTTAACGTTATCTACTCTGTTCATTTAATATCGCACCGTATGGAATTTTTAAATTTTCATTAACTGAATTTTAGGATACAAGAAAAGAACTTGACACGATATATTTGCATGTATACGCAACATGTATGCTGAATTTCATGACTTTCATGACAATCGACAACTGCTTTAATACAAATGAGTTTCAAAAGTCAAGGAGTACAAGTATGGTTGGTAAAATAGTGTGTGTTATTAAATGTACCTAGTATAATAAGATTTCCTCACTACAATAGGTTGTTTCATGTTTGTAATGGTTTGCCATTTTAAGTTTGTTTCATCGGGTTTAACGCCGTTTCTCAACGATATTTCAGTTATATACGGCGACCGGTTCACCTAACCAGTTTTTCCTGGACTGAATTCTTACCAGAACTAACTTACCCTTCCACAAGGAGCCGGCAAATTATCCAGTCTTCTTTTTTTATTATTCGGAATCATAAATACATATCCCCCTACGATGATCTACCTACGTTTTAAAGTTAAGTACAGCACACATGGTATTCTATAATCTCAATGTATCGAAAGCACATAAACTAATAGAAGCATATAGCTGCAATATAGAAATCATGATACCTACGCAATCAGAATATCAAAACTTGAACATAATTCAACACTTGTGGCCGTGATATCAATTGAGAATAGAATGTCAGCTCAACAAAAGTCATAGTTTAGTTGAAATTATGGACTAATCAATGTTTTATCTCATGGGTGGGGAATAGACTTGAGACTGGAGACGATTCCCGTCAGGCGGTATTTTGATACACCGAATGATTCGAGTCCCGGAAAATAGACTTTGGCCAGATTTTTAAGAGATCCAGGATGTTGGAAATTAGCATATCCTATTGTTGGGATATACAACAAATGCTTTGCTGTCGGAACTATACCCTAACAAGGACAAATTGTCTATTTACCCTTGCCCAGCCCGCCCGACCCCCGGGGGACAAAATATTGATACGCGCATCCTAAACAAACTATAAATCACGACTGCAAATTACAGAATTATAAAATTCGTGATACACTTCCTCTTGTGTATGTGACGTTGTCTGTGACACTTAAATCTCTCTTACAGACCAACTAAATATCTGTGTTAGAAAGTGGGGATTATAATTTCCTTATAACCATTATTAAGTTTTATGAATATTTATGATATGTTGTATTGCGATTAAGTGGCATTTGTGTAATTTCATACATACATGTATATCAATCATATCGTACCAATGCCTCGTACCGTGAAGCGTCTCTGAAGGAGGAAATGCTGCAATAAAAGTTCTCTTTCCTCACATAAACGTTTTTATTACATAACATACGATGGAGAGTGGTAATAACACCCATTTATTATTTACGATATTTCACTAGTGAAATAACAACTCACGTGCGTGCGACTTCACATCAAAACAAGCGTGACGTAGACGCGCTCAAATGTTGTTGACATTGTTAAATATTTATTTTTGTGCGAAGAATGACATTTTACTTCATAGAAAATAAATGTTTATTTGAATATGATATTTGATAAAAATCATTTGAACTCGTGGCTGAAGATTCAAAAAGGAAATTGTCGGAACTACTTTTTGATGCGTCAGCTTTTGTTAACCAATGATCGAATAACACACGTCATATTTTGCTTGCATATAAGGCGGTTAAGGTAATGTTTTGTATGTATGCTGATATTGAACTCACGACACTACTTTCGGAACTTAAGAAAGTACTTTGAGATAGAAAGTTTCATTAAGTACAACATACAGATAACACAGTTAATATTACGTAATAATCTGACTGAATTAGCCAACAATCAAAATGGCCACTGCACGAGAGAAAATGAGGTAGACGATGCATGGGCGGACGGGCGGACGGACGGACGGTCAGACGGACGGACGGACGGACAAACGGACAAGTACAATTACACTACGAGAAAAGTGCAGAGAGACAAATGTACCTTCCAAGCTTTATAACAGACAAAGATAAGGAAAATATTTTCCCAACAAATATCTTCATCGATTCTGTGCCGAACACAGCCGGTTACCTATTCAGTATAGCGATTGTGATTTATATTAACAACCTTACAATTGACAGTCGAGAACCCACTTTTGGATAAAAAGATAAGAGAATATTGAATGTATTCATTACTGGGGTCACCTTCATAAAATGTAAGACTAAGGTTTTTGTTTGGGAAGGCATTGTCTTGTGCATGTGGCATTCCCTGTAGCAACTTGTTCTCTCTTTTAAACTCAGACTTTAGAATATTAAATAGTCTTTGCGCTCCTACGTTGGTCTAACAGTATACATGCAGATGTAAAAACAAACTGACGTATGTGTACACTGGGTAACAGCAATTATTTAGACACAACTTTATTCGTTTAGATTTGCTGAAAACAAAAGGCCAATGAATATAACTTGTGCAATTTTAAAGTCTAAGTCTGAGTTTCAGTCTTTAAATGTTTGCGACTAACTTAGCCACCCCACTGTGTTTCGACAGCATGTTGAAATTGCCTTGGGCAATAGTTTGACTTTATATATTGTTGGGAGTGTATAGAACAACAATGACTTAAACGTGAGATTTCAAATAAATCTTCAATCACAGAAACAACTAAAATTTCAGTGGAAACAGAAAATGTGTTGTAAAACTAAATAATACATTTTTGTAAATCAATTTTTTACGTCGAAAGTATGTGAATATTAATACTGGTAAATTGTCGCAGATTGTTTAAAGATGAATTTATAAGATCAGAAAACTAGCTTATAAGAACAACAAGAGTATTGCAGTAAACTGTCGTAGTGGACTTTTAAATAATTTTACATGGCTTACAACCTTAAATAGAGCTACAACTACTCACATGATAACGATTGACGTCTGTGAATAATAAAAAAACAGGATTTGGCATTTATCCTGATCATTCTATGAATACTGTGTATATATGTAGAAAAATATCAAATCACGTGCTCCCCCCCCCCCCCCCCCCCTCCCGTTATGTAGGTTATATAGGTCCTTTGTCTGAATAATTGCAACATCATTTTTACAATACATATAAATACAGGGATCGATTTAAGCGTGTTCCATATAAATAGCATCACTTTAAATATTTTCATTTCAGTGTAAAGCTAAACTACAACTACTACAACCACAACTACTCGTATTTTGATATAATATGTATGTATACATGCATTGTAACATCATGTGCTCTTCAGAAAATCTATGCCTTTTGTCACAAATATTTTGTATAATTGCTATAAAACATGTTAATATGTTTTTATTGCAATAAACTATTTGTAGTTGTAGTATAAAGTTAAACAGAATTATCGCCAAAATTGTTTTGATTGTGTTAAAGTTCACACCTTCACACAGATCAAAACGCCAAGCTGTATATTGCAACCCAATATAATTGACCATACCAATATTTCGTCTCGAGGCTATTCTATAAAAGTCCTATATTTCCCCCCTAAAAGCGCTTTCGGTGTTAATTAACAGGTTGTATAATCGCTACATCCGGATATATCACACACGCAGTAAGTATAAATTGATCGTGTGAACATGCAATCCTTCTATCGCGGAAATTGATAGAAATAATGGAATGTGCATGATATGATGCCATTTACAAATGTGCATGGCATTATATTGTTAAATGATAAGTGCATTATTATGTTATCAGATATGTAACTTTATTGGTCCATTAGAGTAATTGAAAAAATGCCATTGTCTTTTTGATACTCTGTTCCTAATTAAAACAACATAATACATATAGACGTCTGGCTATCTCAGCGGCGGTGGATGTTCTGGGCGATGTCAATGTTAACTCAGTGATTAGAGCTAGGCTTTCGACCGAGAGGTCCGGGCTCGATTCCTGTGCTAGACAGGTCATGTCCTTCCGTGACATAAGGCTTCGGTCATTTGTCCTCCACCTCTGATTCATGTGGAGAAGTTGTCTTGTCAACTGATTGTGGAAGGGCAAGTTAGTACCGGTTGATAATAAATTCTAAGACAACTGGGCCCGATCTCTCAAAACATTTCAAATATAATCCTCAGCTCGATATGAGATTTTACTCGAATCAGAGCCTGAGTTTGAGACACTCTCATTGCGGATCTCTTGAAAATCTTCTGAGAAAAGAACTCATCTCATCTTTTTTGTTTTGTAATAACGATTTTGAGTCTGGTCTAAGCTGAGAAAAAACAATTTGAGATAATATTAGAGCTGAGATTTAGGTCAGATTAGGATGCTTCGGGATATCCGGGCCTGGTTAGATCATTTGACTACCGTATGTAACTGAAAATTATTGAAAGGTTGAAAACCCGATTAAAACAAACAAATCAGTTTATAAGTCACACTGATTATACAGAGACATTCCTGATTGGTTATTACTAAATTTGCTGCATTTAGCAAGTAATAACATAATCTCCTGATAAGGTTTCCCCTGGGAGAGTTTAATTCTGATAAAACGGATAAAAATTCGCCTAAGGATGATTGGTTTCGATAGCTGATAAACAATTGCTCTGTGGTTGGTAAAATCAGATGCTAACATTTTGACTACAATCAAAACGTTATTAAAGCTGGCCTTATACACATTTGACCTGAAGAAGCATTCGCCTCTAACAGTTATTGATGCGTAATACTGTATTTTAACAATACGTTGTTGATTTAAAGTGGACATAGTGTTTATTTTTGGGTTAAGTGAACATTAACAGTGTGGATTAAACGAACGTAAGTATTTAGTGTTATTTAAAATTTATTATTAATTTATGGACTGTTATACTATATGTTTTTCGATTTGGTTTAATTCTTCATATTTTTCTGTGATTTATATTATACATGTACCTTTCATTGTACTTGTATGGTGTAAATAACAACAAACGTAAAGTAATCAAAGATAAAACATCAGTAACAGGCGCCATGAGATGTTTGTCGTTTGGGCAATTCTTCTGCGATTTCGGTTTTTGGTTGCATGGGGAAATAAAATTGCGTAATGTATTTCATAGCAATATTGAAAATATTCTTAGTTATAGCATTTTTACACATCATATAAGCTAGATCATTTTAATAAATATAAATATTGAATCCATTACCAATAATAGCACAGATATGCTTTGATTTTTTTTCTGAAAGTTTGAAGATTTATAAGTAATGGCGATGTCGTTAACTTTGAATGCTGGTTTTCCTGGACAAATGGTTAGGTTGCAAAAGAGACATTTTGGTAATATGACATGTATAAAATATAGGATGTAATTATATCTAAATATCTAGATAAATCATTGAAAGTACACCGATTCACTTCAGATATTATAAGGAGAACATCTAGAAGAAATTATATGCACACACTCACTTAGTACTCATGGCATTTCTGGTTGAACAGACTATCAAGAATGAATATCAATGAATTGCATGTTCTTGAATAACTACTTTTATTAATCATTCTTCAACATTACATGCTTTACTGGGTATACAAAACGACTGAAACAGCAAAAAGAACAATTTAAATATGTTTTCCTCAGCCGTAAACATCATCCTTAATTTTAACTCCTTAGCCGGCAAAGTCAGAATTGCAAAATACCATCTGCGGTAAACGTCATCATAGTTGTGCATACCAGGGTCCCCTTGGAAGGATCAAACTTCGGCTTACGAGCACTGACATACTTGCAACCCGCTATAATTGTATGTAAATGATATTTGTTTTCATCTGTGGAGTAAAAATATTTCATTATATCGCAAAACGCTCAAAATCGACCAGCTTAAGGGGATTTTACTTTTTTCTATAGACAGACCGGATCAGTACGCGGACATTACCAGTACGCGGACACCTCCATATTTAGCGTTTCTTAAATGTTTAAACTTTCTTGACTGACGTTAAAATTACTCACAATTATTCGCACTGTAGATCTATTTGTTCTTCTTCCGGTATCTGGTATCGAACGCGTATTTGTACTATTCCGGGTCTTTAACTTACAAGCAGACAAACTCGTGTTGAGAAACGTAAACACACATTGTTTTTGCAGTCAACGGGTGAAAAAATGTTGGCTGTCTGTTTAAATCATCTTCAACTTAATAAAAGAGAAAGAATATTGAAAGGCTTTAATAATCAAAAAAGTCTCGCCAAAATATTCAACATGAAGCCAGAAATGAAAATAATTCCTATGTTGGTGTCCGCGTACTGGTTAAATAGCACGATTTTTTTCGGCCGTCACTGTAGCACGTGCGGTGCCAAACTGCGCGTGCGCATTGGGTTGTTTATAATCACGATTTCCCATAACTTTTAGAGCAAGGACTTATCTGAAAAGTTACAAAGACCAGATGGTTTGAAACACAGCTGAGTTTACACAATTTATTAAAATGCTGTAAAAAGTGTCCGCGTACTGTTCCGGTCTGTCTATATAAAATTTAAGCAGACGATGTCAGCTTTATTCCGCAAATATATTGCTTTGTATCATTTTGATAGTAGTGTATACATTCACTGTCGTTCCGACGATAACAGATTTAACAGAAACATCGAAATTATGAATTATTGCTCAGAAAAGAAACAACAATGCTCACCTGCCTGGAACGCTTCTCTCTGTCGCAAACGCATCACTCGGCGATATAAACATAGGTTATACACCGTGGTACTTATGATGCCCCATCAAAATTCGGAGGATTCGATATCGATGCAAAAAGCACTAACTTCCGGTAGTTGGACCTTATATTTCGTGTTTTAGTTTTCAATCGCTGTCAACCGATATAGCAGTATCTGGTGCCTTCGTCATTTCAGTATTAAAATGGTTACTTGTTGTTGTTGTTGTTGTTGAGTTTGACGTCATGAAATTAAGTGTGTGCTCCAGTGAATATATAGTCAAGCTAGCACACGCAATCAGGACGTATTTTGTAAACATTATCTGATGTCATTTATTGGCTTTTTCGAAGACGAAACATAAATTTACTGATAACTATCAACAGTTGGCTAGGTGGAAAAAACTGTCTTGTTTATGTTACAGTTTTTCGATTTATACGAAGAAAAACAATTCTTATTTGAGTTTTGATAAAAACGACCCACATTATTCGCATAATGGTATTTGCTTATTGCAAATACGAATGTGCAAACCTTTCAGTTACAGTTTAAAAATACATATCTAGAAACGATACACATGTTTATATATCAGATGACCGGTTATCAAATACAAGATAGGTTATAATTGTACAATGTACAGTGCAGAAGACTACCATACGAAATATGCCGTCAATACAAAGATGAAGAAAATATTTTGATCTCACATATATAAGTCAAACATAGATGTTAGTATTGAACACTCTGTTACTTTGATATATATACTTGACGCCATTAAAAACGCAACTATTTCAACTAGGCGTTATTTCGTAGTACCAACTGTCAAAAGCGTGTTAAAGGCATCTATGTGTTAATCCTTGTTCAAAACTTTAATAAACTCTACACCAATTATTTAGTATTTCATTATTGATTAATGTTATGAAGCTATGCTTGAGAAATAAAGAATATGTTTGTCATTGTAATGTCCCATTCTGTATATGCACACTTTTTGATTGCGTTTTTAATGACGTTAAGTATATATATATGTTATAGTTACAACTTTGCGATGGTTTGAAAACTATGCGGTAGATATAGGGTACGTTAACAGATCACCTTAGAGTGAACCAATCTGTATTGTTGATGTCAAAGTTGAATGAGCATGAGCTTTGAAACAGAAAATTAGCATAATCAAAATACCATTAATAACAGTAATACTAATGGATGGAGTTGTTTGGCTTTGTCAGGTTCAACAACGTTTGTAAATTAGTAAGACGACAGTGATGCAAATAGATTAGATAGAAATCTAGAATTGAACAGTGACAGCATTGTTAATGTTGGACTATTCTGGGTGTAAGGGCTACACTATGTTTGATTATACTATGTGTAATACAAAATAGTATAAAGTATACCACGATAAGTTGAGAGTGACGTCATGCAATGTTTACATGGTTTGACCACCTTTATTGATCAAAATAGGTAAATCGAATAACAAGCAAAACTATTTATTGTGATATTGATTTCGTTAAACTAACAGCTGTGATAGCTCAGATGGTACAATGCTAATTAAGCTTTTTAGTTTTGGGGCCGAGTTCGAGACCATCGGGAGGTAGTTGTTTGTTTTCATTACAATATTATATATTTCGTTGGTCATCTACAGTTGACTTACACGACTTATACTAATGAATGTTCGCTCGAATATCATTAATTAAAACATTGTATAGCATGATTGTGTATTTATAAGCTATTCACTAATAACGATTTGGTTTCAAGTGCACAATATCATCGTGCAGTAGATTTACATTTACATTTATCGCTACACACTCACAGTATATGGAACAAAGTTGATATGGCTACTTCGAAAAACGTAAGGGGTTCAAATGAACATTTTAGCGACGACGCTATAGCCATTTTTAAACACGTTTGATTTAACGACAAATCAATTAGACGATAACAAAAAATAAATAAATAAATAAACAGACAGACCCGACAAACAACAAGTAATTGACGAGCACTGAGTAAGGGATAAAATTCATATTGTCCATAAAAAAGGGGAGGCAGGAATGTGTCTCGAACTCACACCCTATCTATTGGTCAAAGTTACTAATCAGAAGTGCTACCAATTGAGCTATCGCTACTGTCTACTTTGAGCGATATTTCATCAACATTTAATACTAATCCTGAAGATAATTAGTTCAACATTGAACGATCTACGTTCATCTTTTAAAATAAGTTATTCTGATATATCATTCCTTTGAAGCTATTCAATTAAAGAATGTATTCTAAAATTACGTTTAAGTTTATGGTTGTAATTATGCTGATTTGTTGAGATACCATTTAGCCCCCAATGATTAATTGTCGTAATTAATCGTAATTTCAGTGTTCCTAACATCGCTTACCTCCCTTGGCTTTACAATAATCACTTGCTTCACAAATGTCACGTGATGGAAATTAAATGACCATTACACATTGAAAACATGATCTTTTGTTTGTTATGTCATTGTATTGTGTTTTCTTGTAACAACTTAAAGTAGCCTTATTTCTGTGTTATAGAACAAGCACAATGATAAAATACAAACATAACAAAGCAATGCAAGATAACTGTTACACTATTTGTGATGGCTGTGTTTTCTGTACTATTTAAGGAGATATAATGGTGTAGGATATTGACCAATGAATTAATTTGTGTTACTCTCTCATTCTTATCGAAGCTGGGATACGAGAAATGTGAAATGTCGTCATTATGATGGCGTGGCCACGACTTGCCGTTACTGGCAATCGAACTAGAACATTTGCGCTTCATTTCGAAACATCCTGGATAGTCAAGCCTATCAAGTTCGAAACCGCGGTTGTACAGTGCCGTGGCAAAGGAATGACATCTTTTGTGGATTTTAGAAACTTTGTATGGCAAACGTATGTCAGGAAAATATGTATTCCGTGCTGTTGATTTAAATATATTTAGATGATGAACACTAGAAATGCAGTTATGTTTTGTAAAAGAATACAAATGAATATCATGAATGCTGAAATAACATTCCTAAATCGCGTTCTCGCGCGGACTTATTACATAAAACAAATAACATGTATTAACACTCACAAAGCTAACCAATCTGTGTCTCACTTGTAGGGTGTGTATTTATACACGAGTACCTCCTATCTCCCGTGTTTTACATTCAAAGTTTATCACATTTGTCTGGATGTGATACTTAAAGAGCATTTTATCAGCTTCACAGATGATCACGCAAATGCTCATCTCTCCCTAATGGTGTGTCAAGTTCTCAGCGAGCATTTAGTGTTCACAAGCAACTTTTTCAATTAAACCATCGTCTCTCAAGCCAGACAAATGAATATTAGGTAGAGTATTATCAAGCAAGTATTAATGGACATAAAGGCGGAATATCGTATACGTATATCATGACAATAGCACGTGATAGTCAGGCCATTCTGAACTTTGAACCTACCATTATTAACAGAACAGAACTTATTTGACTTATACATATAATTAGAATATAGCATATTCAATATTGTTTAAACATACTGGTCAATGTCCAGAATACAGATGAGAATTAAGTAAACAAAAACAAAACACATAAATATTCATCGAAACAAAATACAGCAATAAACTATAATAGATTATATTACAGAACAGTACAGAAAGAACAACACTAAGACATGTGACATAGCAAGATGTTCGTTATAGCCTGTTTTCCATAACTCCTGGCATAAACCTCTAATCGTACATTTTGCTATTTGGAAATTGTTAAATCAGTCAACGCATTTGTTATGTAGCAAATTGACGTTTTACAAAGCAAATTCATAGCATCCCCTGGAACACTCATTAATGTGCATAGAATATTGAGTTCATCATTATATTCATACAAATCCCTGGTCTCTCATTACTTGTATTCAGTCATGCAATATCATGGTCTCTCATTCATCATAAAATTATTATTTAAATACCAAATCGCGGAAAACAACGTTATGTGCCTTATACAAAAACATTCAAGACTGAAATTTAGTCTTTGAATTTGAAAAACAAAATGTTTACCAGCCTTTCGTTTAAGTCTAATCTAAATCTGAATAATTGTTGTTACCCATTCTACACGTTTACCTTTTTATAAAAATGTATGATATATATATATGCACCAATGTAGAAGCAAAAAATCTTAGTCTAGATTTCAGTCGTACAGTGTTTATGAATAAAGCCCCTGGAATTCAGCAGTTAACAACACAAGATATCTAAGCATAAAAATCCCTGAAAAATTAAAAGCCGAAAAAGTTAAAGCTTTGAAGCCGGCAAAAATAACCTGTCACAAAGCAGCATGTTTTCCTCTCCATAGCGTGCAATAATTTGAACACGTGATTTTTTAAAAACAGGTTAAAACGCAGAATGAATCTCTACAGACTATTAGCGCCATCTGTTATTTATTAACATGGTCGCTGTTTTATTATTATTCCTGTAATTAATCATGTTTTGTCACGAAAATCATGTAATTACTTTCGACACCTAGGCGAGGAATATAATTACATTTTACAGAATGTTTTACTTGGCAAAACATATTGCCGTAATTGAATTTGCTTCAATGCTCCTTTATAAATTGTGCCGCCGGATTAATGCCAAATTTTAAATTATAACTCGCATTTCTTTGTATATATGTACATCACGTAAGTCAACTACATATAAATATATTCCAGCTAGAATCACTTGCGCCTTTATGCTACATGATAGGTAAATGCCTTGTCACTTTATATTAATTCTCTCGAAATGTGTCGCCAATGCCTGTTACAATGCATTGGATGGTAGACACCATACACATGACACGTGTTGAATCAATTTCTCTCTCAATGCACTTTTATTGATTCACATTTCAGACTGTGAGCACAATTTGGAGGAAACCCACAACATTAGCGGCGCGCCTGCGAAGGACGTAAAGGAACGACGTTGTTTTTTGACTGTTAACGAGAAATAATCTCTGGATGTTTAATAGTTTTGGAGACATGTTAATTTCCTCCTCATTATGATGCTTCACACAATGAACAGATCAAGGTTTAGCAATACATTGTCTTAATCAAGGAGATGCCAGAAGTAATACAGGAATTTGTTCATTTGATTAAGCGTTAATTAAAGCCGAGAAAATTTTTATCAACACCGTTTTGGTGTGACAATACTTAAATACGTGCTTTTGTGTTCGGTTAACCATTCCCATCACAGTAACAAGAGAACAATTTTGGAATAACATAAAGTGAATATTGTTCGGTTAACAAAGACACAGTGTGATGCCACTTTATAATGACTTTGCCTCTTATTGCCGACAAGAACTGTTATACTATTTATAATTGTTATTCTTGAAAACGTTTTTTAGCCGAAATTTCAGCACTGAGTGAATGTTTCATTGAACTATTTTATAATTAACGATTCCATGTGAATTCATTTTCATCATTGTATATGGACAAGTAGTTTGACGGATAAATTGACACAAATTAGCTTTGTGGAAATATAGTATTGTTCCCGACGGAATCTTGCTGTTTCAGAATGGATGATCCAACGGAGATTATGAATGCTTTGGCCACTAACCTGTCATTGAATTGTTCACATGTGTGTGTTAATCTGTCAGATATCATGAACAGTGAACCAAGCACAAAGTTGCCTATTGTTAAGTTTGGACATATGTTTTATGGATACGTAACTCCATTAATTCTATCAATTGGTTTAGTAGGGAACGGTATATCATTAAGTGTGTTTTTATCTAAGAATTTACGTTCGATGTCCGCTAGTCGATACTTGGCTGCCTTGTCGAGCGCAGATATTTGTACTCTTATATTTTATGTGCTCATTGAGTGGTTGAGACGAGGTGTTGAACACATTTCCGGGAAACACATCGAATTTGTTGACGTGGAAGGAATTTGTCAAATATGGCTTTATCTGAATTACTTTTCTCGCTTCATGTCGGCATGGTTAATCGTATGTTTTACATGTGAACGATTCATCGGAGTGTGTATGCCATTACGACGCAGAAGTTTGGGTTCGTTAAAGGAAACCAACAAGATAATATCAATATTAACAGTAGTAGCCGCCATCTTGGTGACGTTTAAACCTTTTCTGAGCGAAGTCCACACCCTAAGAAATAGATCGGCGTGTACAAGCAGACAGGAATACGTGTTTGAATCATTCGTCCTAGACTGCATATATGCGCTTCTCATAACTATCGTGCCATTTCTCATCATATCTACTTTGAACTTTCTCATTATTCGAAAACTCATCTTACGAAATCGTCGCAAGACGCATCATCTAATTACCGAAGAAAGTCACATTCGCCTTGAATTTACTCTGATTTTGTTAGCAATATCATTCTTTTTCATTGCGCTCAATTTGCCATTTTTCGCAGTGTGGTTTAGAAATTTTCTCCACTCTCATTCTATCAATACTGGTGTTTATACAGAACAACCTGGAAATTCTGTCGACCACTGGACTGCAGTGTTGAAAATTACTAGGACAATATTTTATATGAACTATTGTATCAATTTCTTCTTATACAGCATTACTGGGACATATTTCCGGAAAGAACTGAAAGGGCTGTTCTATAAAAGAGAACCTGAGTATAAGCAATGTAACAAATATTCGCACAACACGCATGAAACTCATATTATTAATCGAAACTCCTGGGTTTAGTCACGGTCTGGAGATCGGCCCAGTCCGGATGTGACGAGCTTTATCCTAGCAATAAGTACAGAACGTATTTAAAGACACTATTTGATTCTTATAACTTCCGCCGGTGCTCAATTAAGTATATTGTCGTCGATAACAGTCGAGGTATGTCGAATGAATAACTTCTGTATTCGTTTTGAAATGTGACGAAGAAGGAAAATCCACAGACTGAAAATTTCCGGTGATTTTTACAATTTGCTTAAGTACAATGAATAATGTCAAAGATAAAAACTATTTTTTATTCTCAATTTTGTAGCTTTTTTATATACATGTTATTGTTAAACTTTTGTCTGTTTTCATCGTAATGTCGTCTCAGTAAAAATATACGGATATTAAGCTGTTTTCTTTAGCAGTTTGTAGAGTAAATAGCCACGTAACAGCTAATTCCAAACCACGTGTCTTTAGACGGGTTTTCTTTTTCTCGTTTACATTTTGTAGATCCATTATTATTTGAAAAATCATAGTAACATATGATTTGTTAGTAAAAAATCTTGTAATACGATTATCGTGTCTTATCTTTTGTCATCAATTTTGTTGATATTGCCTCATTACCTATATTTCGTGACTAAAATTGATTTCCAAGACACATACTATAAAACTGGTATCAACCATGATCCATGTGTGAGCTGTTTCCTAACAGTTTTGAGTAAGTAGCGACAATAACATAGGCAAACAGAATCCCGAGTCCGTGCGTCACACTTCGTATTCAAAAGGCAACGAAACACATGACGCCAATGCGATACGACATTAGAACAACGCCACGCAACATCGGACCAATGACACGACATCGGGACAAAAAGACACGACATTAGGACAATGCCACGCAACATCGGACCAATGACACGACATCGGGACAACAAGACACGACATTAGGACAATGCCACGCAACATTGGACCAACGACACAACATCGGACCAACGACACGACATCTGACCAACGACACGACATCTGACCAACGACACGACATCTGACCAACGACACGACATCTGACCAACGACACGACATTGGACCAACGACACAACATCTGACCAACGACACGACATCTGACCAACGACACAACATCGGACCAACGACGCAACATTGGACCAACGACACAACATCGGACCAACGACACAACATCTGACCAACGACACAACATCTGACCAACGACACAACATCTGACCAACGACACAACATCGGACCAACGACACAACATCGGACCAACGACACAACATTGGACCAACGACACAACATCGGACCAACGACACAACATTGGACCAACGACACAACATCTGACCAACGACACAACATCTGACCAACGACACGACATCTGACCAACGACACGACATCTGACCAACGACACAACATTGGACCAACGACACAACATCTTACCAACGACACGACATCTGACCAACGCCACAACATCGGACAAACGACACAACATCTGACCAACGACACGACATCTGACCAACGACACGACATCTGACCAACGACACAACATTGGACCAACGACACGACATCTGACCAACGCCACAACATCTGACCAACGACACAACATCTGACCAACGACACGACATCTGACCAACGACACGACATCTGACCAACGACACAACATTGGACCAACGACACAATATCTGACCAACGACACGACATCTGACCAACGCCACAACATCGGACCAACGACACAACATCTTACCAACGACACGACATATGACCAACGCCACAACATCGGACCAACGACACAACATCTGACCAACGACACGACATCTGACCAACGACACGACATCTGACCAACGACACAACATTGGACCAACGACACGACATCTGACCAACGCCACAACATCTGACCAACGACACAACATCTGACCAACGACACGACATCTGACCAACGACACGACATCTGACCAACGACACAACATTGGACCAACGACACAACATCTGACCAACGACACGACATCGGACCAACGACACGACATCGGACCAACGACACGACATCGGACCAACAACACAACATCGGACCAACGACACGACATCGGACCAACGACACGACATCGGACCAACGACACAACATCGATCCAACGACACAACATCGGACCAACGACACGACATCGGACCAACGACACGACATCGGACCAACGACACGACATCGAACCAAAGACACGACATCGGACCAACGACACGACATCGGACCAACGACACAACATCTGACCAACGACACAACATCTGACCAACGACACAACATCTGACCAACGACACAACATCGGACCAACGACACAACATCGGACCAACGACACAACATTGGACCAACGACACAACATCGGACCAACGACACAACATTGGACCAACGACACAACATCTGACCAACGACACGACATCTGACCAACGACACGACATCTGACCAACGACACGACATCTGACCAACGACACAACATTGGACCAACGACACAACATCTTACCAACGACACGACATCTGACCAACGCCACAACATCGGACAAACGACACAACATCTGACCAACGACACGACATCTGACCAACGACACGACATCTGACCAACGACACAACAGTCACCTCGCGTAGTGCGGCCGACCAGATTGCCGTCCGGACATCGTACGATTCATTTAAATTTTCCGGCATCCTTGCGGCGCTCGGACGATACCCGGGCGATAGCCGGCCGATGATCGGCCGGGCGCCGTCCGATTAATAACCCGATGCTCCACCCAAAAGTTTTCCCGAACTGTCCGATTGCCGGCCGATCATCGGCAGATGCCCGGCCGGTGCCCTTTTGTCCAAGCTTCAGTGTCACTCATCGGACAATGTGTACAGTCCGTCCGATGCCTAGAGATCGGACGCATCGGCCGGCGGCCGGGTGATTTGTGACCGAGGCATAACATCCGGACAAAACGACACAACATTGCGACATCGCGAATTGACATAACGAAAATGGGATCCGTTAATGCGAGAAAACAACATGACAATTCAACTCGACTCGCGTCGTCAATAGATCGCAGTGATATCGCGGCAATACAACTTTATGCATGACAGTACGTTATTCGGAAATAATGGCGTCTATTGCGTCCCATTGTCGTGATGTTGTGTTGCGTTGTCGACTTCCCGTGCCGTGTTGTCGCGATTTAGCGCACCTTACTAGGATTCCGAGAATACAACATGTATTTTCCCATGTGCTATTGTGAATATAATTATGCTTAGTTTTTTGTCTTGATATGTGACTAGACTTGAAAAATACTTTAGTTTTTGCATTTTCAGTATACATGTTTTTTTCTTAATTTCGTATTTTTAATTTATACTAACGGAACATAAATGAAATACTGATTTATCCCGTTTCTGTTCGATTAATGTTTTAAATTATGATGCGTCGTTTTTTGAGTAGCCTCCCCTGATCTCGCTAGATGCGTTCAATACAATCCATTCAAGTAGTGTCTTCAGAATGCGATTAGGGCAAATCAATTCGCGGTGTGAGTCATAGGTTTTTTGCATTTATGTCTTTTTTTCTATCGAATATTTAATGTTATATTGTACTTTTAATATTGATCATAGTTAGAATTATTAAAAGACATTTACATTACATATGCAAACTTGTTTTATTGTCAACATATTTGGCTTAAACAGAATGTTTTTTTAAAGCGTATAAACGTATTAACGGTAATAAACTTTCTTACAGCAGTCTTCGAAGATCGGAGACTGGCCTAGACCGAATACCGACTTTAAATATGTCACCTAAAGGTCAAAATATTCACTTGCGACGCAGTTGGTGCTTTACATCAATGGCTTTCTTGTTGTAAATCATTAAAGTTGTAGATTCATTGACAAAAAGAGAGAGAATCAGTTACTACAGGGAACGCCGCACATACGTAAGACAATACCTCTCCACACAGACATTTGGGAAAGCAGCAAATCATAAAACATAAGGCATATGGGGAGGCTCAGGGGTACATACGTAAGGGAACAGGGGCGCAAGGAATGGCATGGCCGACCATAAAGGATAACTAGGAATACCAAAGAGGACAAACAGGGACGAATTAATGGTCGCAAAATATCACAGGACAAGTCAAGACAATAGAAAATAACATAAACACTATATAAAGTGAACATATTGCACAGGGGAATTACAGCCTTGGAACTGTCAGTAAACTACTGGGGGTTAAAGTCGATTTAACGGCTAGCTTAACCTCACACTTAATCGCTATATGGTCATTGATTTCCAACATTTATACACGAATTGACTAAGCAGCAGTAACTTATCATTAAAAGCAATTTACCATTGCGTCATAACAACAACATACACACTGCGTATAATCAAGCACGAAGGAACAGAGCAGCCTTATACTGACCTTGTCCCCAGTAAAATAATTAAAAGACATTCATATGACATGTGCAAATTTGTTTCATTGTCAACATATGGGGCTTAGTATGTTTCAGTTAGCACCGTTAAGGTAAAATGATTCATTTGCAACGCCCTTTGTGCTTTGCATCGATGGCTTTCTTGTGGTTAAGTATTAAAGCTCTGGTTACATTGACTAAAGTCAAACTTCGAACCAACCACCACCATGGGCAGTAAACATCAAAGAAGACATAAAACCATCAAAGATTAATAGCATGGAAAATAACAGTGTATTCATTGAACTTGAAGCTGAGTGATCTAGAAATAAATATTAAGAACATAGACACACGTGTTACAGAGGTTGAAGGTACTAACTCATTCGTAAGTGAGAAATACGTACAACAATCACGTGAACTAAAATCGTCGGAGTTCAACTTTCCAACGAGTGGCGTGATGCACAAATTCTAAATGACATAGAAAAAGCCGAAGTAAACAAGATAAAGTACCTAGGCGAACAAATATATATCAATAGCAACGAGCGTAAATCAACACCGTCTACTGTTCTTAGAGACATTGCAAAATGCAACTAGACAGACATTTTTCCTAGAGCATTAGTTTAAACATATTTATTATAATTATTTTTGACAATTAAATGTAAGAAAGGATAAGAATATAAGACAATGTCTTGTAGAATTATTCTCCTTCGTGGACAATAAATTACATAAGCATGTTTTGCTTTAAGCTCCTGGGATTATAAATGATATGTTTTCAGGAAAGGAACATTATGAAAAGATGAATAACGTTCCTGGAACATTAATGGATTAGTAAGGAAAATATCAGATCGAGACCTCATAAATATAGTTTAAACCATGATGTTATATAATATAAACACAAAAATCTTGGCTAATACCAGAAACAAATGGTAATTTAAATAAATTAAGAAAGAACCGATGCGCACTGTTCTCTCTATAATACTGTTTTATAACTCATCTTAATATTAATTGGTTAAAGTCGTATTTTTTATTAATTGTCTTAATAGATATATTTCTATGTGTCTTTATCTTAAATTCCATTTCCCTATCACTAGTGTCTAATTATCAACTACATTTTCCGGTTGACTTTATTTTACATTAAGTTATTCATTTAATATTTTATGGTTATTTCACAATCTGACCTTAATAAGTTAGTAACTGGGAGCAAGGTCTGTATCAGGCTGCTCTGTTCCTTCGTAGTGGATTAATTACAGGGTGTCTTTTGTTATGTACGTAATGGTTAATTGTTTTTAATGATTAGTTACTGCCTACTTAGTTAATTTATATATATATGTTGGAAATCAATGACCATGCAGCGATTAAGTGTGAGGTTAGCTAGCCGTTAAATCGATTTAAACCCCCAGTATTTTACTGACAGTTCCAAGGTTGTAATTCGCTGTATGGCTATAATTTCTTCTTGTGTTTTGAATGTATGTTATATTTACATAATTGAGCACTGCTATGGGGTTTACAACCTGTTCTGTAAGTGAGGTCATTTCAAGAAAACGCAACATGTGATGTCACTATTTGAAAGCAGGAAACAATATTTACTCCATATGGTCACTTTGTTTCATATTGCCATATGGGGTAAATATTGCTTACTGTCAGTACATAATGACGTCACATGTGACGTTTTCTGGAAATGAGGTCACTTAAAGAAAAAGTTGGTAATCGTACAGCGGCGCTCATTAAATATTTTCTGTGTGTTTTAAAAACTTCCATTTGAAAGGCTAGTAAGTAATTTGATGATTTAACAACCTGAAGTTTTACTTTTTCCTAATACATTGTATAAATAAAAAGTAAAATTAACATAATTGGATTTGCAAACCGTGGCAAAAGTACAATAATTAGGTAAATTAATTAATATTGTTTAACAATATACAAATCTGTGTTGACACAGTGTCTTATGCATATCGCTGATAGTTAAAATCAAACATTACGTTCACTCGCTTCTTTTTCAGATGCTTGATAAAATAATCACCATATTTCATCGCGAACTGCAAAATCGCATATTTTATAAGACCATGGCAAAGGTCGAAACTGTAAACAAGCAGCCTAAAGCACTTATTTCACAATTGCTAAAAAAATATAGAAGTTTAAAGCAACGATATTATCATCCATTGTTAGTACGAGAAAACAAGACATAGCTACACTGAAATTATTCAGTTGTTTCTGTACAGAATTGTAAATAACAAAACAAAACGACGCCATGCGGGAGCGTCGTGATAAGTGTATTCAAAAGGGAATTTTATGCAAATCTAAAATAATTAACGTTTGATCTAACATTTGTCTCCTGCATATTTTGCATATGATTGCCAAAACCAAGCAAAAAACATATGGAATGCTTGCAATTTCAGTCTCAATTTATTATCCGATTGAGAGTTAAGCGGGCGTCAAGTTTGTTTTAAAAACTATTTTGTGAATGCGATGTGATTTTAAAATAAAAAAAATGTGTCGTTCGTAAATCCCTCGTGCATTTGAAATTGATTTTGTTTTTAATAAATTTACATAGTTAATGTAATCACGTCATTCGTTTTAATTCAAAAGCCTTTTATTCACTCATGACATGAATAATTGAAGTACCAAACGATTGGGCAAAACGTTTAATCACTTTTGAATTAATTGTGTGAGTCGATAATAAAATTAAACGAGGAGCTCCGCATGGAAACGATTGCAAACTCTGTCAGAGTTACATGCAATCATAATAATGGTTGTTAGTACATAACATATCAGCATCCTCGGTGCCCAGGTTATTCATATCATATATGATACCATGGGCAAACTGACTGTAAAAATCTCGTACTCATGAATAATTAATGAGGTGAAATCCAGTCGCTTGATTGGCCGCATGACACACACCTTATGCCATACAGAAATTGCCGAGGAGTTGAGAATGAAATCGCGTTTCTGAGAGATAGTTCTTCACAAAGGAGATTCCTTCTCTTTTTATCGTCCATTTCATTGGTCGAGAAATGCTTATGAATATTCATGTATTACGAAGTTTCACTAGGCAATTTGCCCAGGGTATCCTATATGTTATGAATAGCCTGCATGGGTACCGATGATGCTATTTCAAATAAATGCTGAAAATAAAATATCCTATGTATTCTATATCTAATACATGCCAAGGACAATCGCTCGTTATATCATGGCGTCTCCTTAAGGAACAAGAAATAACACAAGGAACAAATCATCTATTTCAAATCTGGCAACTGAATATATTAGCCTATGTACAACTTCGCAATAGACTGTTTGGTATATATACTGTTTTTGCACGAAATTCAATCATTTTATAAGGAGGAAACGCACCAATGAGCGGTACTTTACAAGCAAACTTTCCTCCAATCATTACAGGTTTAGTGTCAGCTAATGCCGCTGAGTTGGGTTTTGTACAGTCACTAAAGGCTGCATTTCACCAAGGATTGTTTTTTCCAATCGGCCCGATCTGGACCAGATTGTCCCCGATGAATCAATTTTTTGATCGGCCCGATTGTCGTCCTGAATCGCCTCCAATCGTCCCCTTTTTTTACCCGATTGAGTCCCGACCAATGGACCATGGCGGGGGGACGAATCACTGACGTTCCTCGCGCGATCAACACGTTTCCGGGGCGCAAGTATGCGAAAGTACGCGCAAGTACACGGCAAAGCTCCAGAGGGCGGGCGAGACAAGGGGACCTTCAGGGGACCCTCGGACGACCAAGACGACCACGGGCCGACGGCTTTTGATCGGCTACTGTTTTTCAACATGTTTAAAAACAGTAGCCGATCACTTTTTCGGTACCCGACCCTCGGAGGACTGAGGCGATCGCGCCAGATCTTTCCCCGAAGGTATAGGGTAGTGCTCGACAGTGCTCGCAGGTTCCCGACTATTTTCGCCGATCGACTAAAAAAAGGATCGGTTACTATCGGGACCAAAACAATCCTTGGTGAAATTGTGGCTTATGAGTTATTATTTAGCTTGGATAATGGGCCAGCTGAATTGATGTGTTTTTACCATATCGAGAAATTATCGACAAGTCTGTGGTTTCTTGAGATGATTATTTAAGTATTTTGTGAGGTAAAACATCGTATATATTTACATCAATTACATTGGTGTAATGTGATAATCGTGTTGAAATACAAAATTGTAATTCTATAACCTGATGCTTGTAATTTGAAACATCTCTGATATTCAAATATCAGCTCGGTAATTTTCGGAGGTTCTTTGTCTCCGAAAAACAGTGATTTTCTGTTATGTTTTTGGACAGCTGAATGTTCCTGTGGTATTATAGAAAAAACGTCTGTCGACAAGGAAGCAAAAGTAATCAAAAATGAAAAAAGAAACTTCTTGGAAATCTGGTTCCATTGGTTGTTAACAAGGAAACAAAAATGGGGATAATTTCGAAAATAATATGATATAAAAATATTTTAGAATCAAGTCGTTATTATACGAAAGGTAACTATGTTTACATGAAACATAAGAGGGTATATTTAAAAGCATTGAAATGAAGATTTGTATAAGTGACTTGATGAAAGTCAGAACATTTAAATATCAAATACAGTTACTTTAAATATTTTATTTGTTTACAATTGACAAGTGAACAAGAATATATAACATATGCAGTATGGTTATTTTATGAAGAAATGTTAAAATGTTAGAGGATAAAATGAAGTCAAGCGTGACGTAGACGTGCTCAAATGTTGTTGACATTGTTAAATATTTATTTTTGTGCGAAGAATGACAGTTTAATTCATTGAAAATAAATGTTAGTTTGAATATGATATTTGATAAAATCATTTGAACTCGTATTTTGTGGCTGAAAAGGGAAATTGTCGGAACTACTTTTTGATGCGTCAGCTTTTGTTAACCAATGATCGAATAACACACGTCATATTTTGCTTGCATATAAGGCGGTTAAGTTAATGTTTAGTATAAATGCTGATATCGATCTCACGACACTACTTTCGGAACTTAAGAAAGTACTTTGAGATAGAAATTTTCATTAAATACAACGTATAGATAACACAGTTAATATTACGTAATAATCTGACTGAATTATCCAACAATCAAAATGGCCACTGCACGAGAGAAAATGAGGTAAAAGATGCATGGGGGACGGACGGTCAGACGGACGGACAAGTACAATTACACTACGAGAAAAGTGCAGAGAGACAAATGTACCGTCCATGCTTTATAACAGACAAAGATAAGGAAAATACTTACGCAACAAATATCTTCATCGATTCTGCGCCGAACATAGCCGGTTACCTATTCTGAATAGCGATTGTGATTTCTATTTACAACCTTACAATTGACAGTCGAGAACCCACTTTTGGATAAAAAGATAAGAGAATATTGAATTTATTCATTACTGGGGTCACCTTCATAAAATGTAAGACTAAGGTTTTTGTGGGAAGGCATTTTCTTGTGCATGTGGCATTCCCTGTAGCAACTTGTTCTCTCTTTTAAACTCCGACTTTAGAATGTTAAATAGTATTTGTGCTCCTACGTTGGTACAACAGTATACATGCAGATGTAATCAAAGCACAAAAGTGCTGTGGGACGGTACCACTCGTCTCTGTAGCCAAGCTGGCAACTCGTTAATTAGCTAATTAGTTCACATTTTATTGAAACGTTTATGATATTATTTCGTTCGGTGAACTTTGGAAGTTTGCGTAGTAATTAGACCGATGTGGACGTTTTTGACATGTTACCGGCTTTCAGTCTTTTTCGTGTTTTGAAAACGGGAACCAATTGGTGTATGCCTCTCAAATTGCCACTACTATAGACGGTACCTGAGTGGTACCGTCCAAAAACAAACTGACGTATGTGTACACTGGGTAACAGCAATTATTTAGACAAAACTGTATTCATTTAGATTCGCTGAAACCAAACGGCCCATGAATATAACTTGTGCAATTTTAAAGTCTAAGTCTGAGTTTCATTCTTTAAATGTTTGCGACTAACTTAGCCACCCCACTGTGTTTCGACAGCATGTTGAAATTGCCTTGGGCAATATTTTGACTTTATATATTGTTGGGAGTGCATAAAACAACAATGACTTAAACGTGAGAATTCAAATAAATCTTCAATCACAGCAACAACTAAAATTTCAGTGGAAACAGAAAATGTGTTGTAAAACTAAATAATACATTTTTGTAAATAAGTTTGTTACGTCGAAAGTATGTGAACATTAATACTGGTAAATTGTCGCAGATTGTTTAAAGATGAATTTATAGGATCAGAAAACTAGCTTATAAGAACAACAAGAGTATTGTAGTAAACTGTCGTAGTGGACATTTAAATGACTTACAACCTTAAATAGAGCTACAAGTACTAACATGATAACGATTGACGTCTGTGAATAATTAAAAAACAGGATTCGGCATTTATCCTGATCATTCTATGAATACTGTGTATATATGTAGAAAAATGTCAAATCTCGTGCTTTACCCCCCCCCCCCCCCGCCGTCATGTAGGTTATATAGGTCCTTTGTCTGAATAATTGCAACATCTTTATTACAATATATATAAATACAGGGATCGATATAAGCGTGTTCCATATAAATATCATCACTTTAAATATTTTCATTTCAGTATAAAGTTAAACTACAACTACTACAACTACTCATGTTTTGATATAATATATATGTATACATGCATTGTAACATCATGTGTTCATGAGAAAATCTATGCCTTTTGTCACAAATATTTTGTATAATTGCTATAAAACTTGTTAATATGTTTTTTATGCAATAAACTATTAGTAGTTGTAGTATAAAGTAAAACAGAATCATCGCCAACATTGTTTAGATTGCGTTAAAGTTCACACCTTTACAGATCAAAACGTCAAGCTGTATATTGCCACCCAATATAATTGACCATACCAATATTTCATCTTGAGGCTATTCTATAAAAGTCCTATATTTCCCCCCTAAAAGCGCTTTCGGTGTTAATTAACAGGTTGTATAATCGCTACATCCGGATATATCACACACGCAGTAAGTATAAATTGATCGTGTGAACATGCAATCCTTCTATCGCGGAAATTGATAGAAATAATGGAATGTGCATGATATGATGCCATTTACCAATGTGCATGGATTTATATTTTTAAATGATAAGTGCATTATTATGTTATCAGATATTTAAACTTATTGGTCCATAAGATTAATTGAAAAAATGCCATTGTATTTTTGATACTCTATGCCTGATTAAAACAACAGAATACAGACGTCTGGCTATCTCAGCGTCGATGGATGTTCTGGGCGATGTCAATGTTAACTCAGTGTTTAGAGCTAGGCTGTCAAACGATAGGCCCGGGCTCGATTCCCGTGCTAGACAGGTCATGTCCTTCCTTGACATAAGGCTTCGGTCATTTGTCCTCCACCTCTGATTCATGTGGAGAAGTTGTTTTGTCAGCTGACTGTGGAAGGGTTAGTTAGTACCGGTTGATAATAAATTCTAAGACAACTGGGCCCGATCTCTCAAAACATTTCAAATAGAATTCTCAGCTCGATATGAGATTTTACTCGAATCAGAGCCTGAGTTTGAGACAATCTCATTGCGGATCTCTTGAAAATCTTCTGGGAAAAGAACTCATCTCATCTTTTTTGTTTTGTAATAACGATTTTGAGTCTGGTCTAAGCTGAGAAAAAACAATTTGAGATAATATTTGAGCTGAGATTTAGCTCAGATTGGGATGCTTCGGGATATCCGGGCCTGGTTAGATCATTTGACTATCGTATGTAACAGAAAAAGTATTGAAAGGTTGGAAAAAAACGGCGTAAAACCCGATTAAAACAAACAAATCAGTTTATAAGTCACACTGATTAAACAGAGACATTCCTGATTGGTTATTACTGAATTTCCTGCATTTAGCAAGTAATAACATAATCTCCTGATAAGGTTTCCCCTGGGAGAGTTTAATTCTGATAAAACGGATAAAAATTCGCCTAAGGATGATTGGTTTTGATAGCTGATAAACAATTGCTCTTGTGGTTGGTAAAATCAGATGCTAACATTTTGACTACAATCAAAACGTTATTAAAGCTGGCCTTATACGCATTTGACCTGAAGAGACATTCGCCTTTAACAATTATTGATGCGTAATACTGTATTTCAAAAATACGTTGTTGATTTAAAGTGGACATAGTGTTTATTTTTGGGTTAAGTGAACATTAACAGTGTGGATTAAACGAACGTAAGTATTTAGTGTTATTTAAAATTTATTATTAATTTATGGACTGTTATACTATATGTTTTTCGATTTGGTTTAATACTTCATATTTTTAGTGCGTATCATTTCCATTGTATCGTGTAAATAACAACAAACGTAAAGTAATCAAAGATAAAACATCAATAACAGGCGACATGAGATATATACCGTTTGGACAATTCTTCTGCGATTTTCGGTTTTTGGTTGCATGGGGAAATAAAAGTACGTAATGTATTTCATAGCAATATTCATAATATTATTAGTTATAGCATTTTTACACATCATATATGCTAGCTCATTTTAATGAATATAAATATTGAAGTCATTACCAATAATAGCACAGATATGATTTGATTTTTTTTTCTGAAAGTTTGAAGAGTAATGGCGATGTCGCTAATTATTAATGCTGGTTTTCCTAGACAAATGGTAAGGTTGCAAAAGAGACATTTTGGTAATATGAAATGTATAAACTATAGGATGTAATTATATCGAAATATCAAGATAAATCATTGAAAGTACACCGACTCACTTCAGATATTATAAGGAGAACATCTAGAAGAAATTATATGCACACACTCACTCTTAAGTACTCATGACATTTCTGGTTGAACAGAAAGACTATCAAGAATGAATATCAATGAATTGCAAATGTGCATGTTCTTGAAGAACAAATTTTACTAATTATTGGAGATTATCATACATTCTTCTAAACATTACATGCTTTACTGGGTAAACAAACCGACTGAAACAGCAAAAAGAACAATTTAAATATGTTTTTCTCAGCCGTAAACGCCATCCTTAATGTTAACTCCTCAGCCGGCAAAGTCAGAATTGCAAAATACCATCTGCGGTAAACGTCACCATAGTTGTGCATACCAGGGTCCCTTTGGAAGGATCAAACTTTGGCTTACGAGCACTGACATACTTGCAACACGCTATAATTGTATGTAAATTATATTTGTTTCTATCTGTGGAGTAAAAATATTTCATTATATCGCAAAACGCTCAAAATCGAGCAGCTGAAGGCGATTTTTACTTTTTTTCTATAGACAGACCGGAACAGTACGCGGACACTACCAGTACGCGGACACCTCCATATTTAGCGTTTCGTAAATGTTTAAACTTTCTTGACTGACGTCAAAATTACTCACAATTATTCGCACTGTGAAACTTGTTCTTCTTCCGGTATCTAGTATCGAACGCGTATTTGTACTATTCCGGGTTTTTAACTTACAAGCAGACAAACTCGGGTTGAGAAACGTAAACACACATTGATTTGCGGGTGAATAAATTATGGCTGTCTGTTTAAAGCATCTTCAAATCAATAAAAGAGAAAGACTATTGAAAGGCTTTAATAATTAAAAGACCATTTTTACAAAGTCTCGCCAAAATATTCAACATGAAGCCAGAAATGAAAATGATTCCTTATTAGGAGTTTTCTTTTTAAGTGTATGTTGGTGTCCGCGTACTGGTTAAATAGCACGAATTCTTTCGGCCGTGACTGTAGCACGTGCGGTGCCAAACTGCGCGTGCGCATTGGGTTGTTTATAATCACGATTTCCCATAACTTTTAGAGCAAGGACTTATCTGAAAAGTTACAAAGACCAGATGGTTTGAAACACAGCTGAGTTTACACAGTTTATTAAAATGCTGTAAAAGTGTCCGCGTACTGTTCCGGTCTGTCTATATCAAATTTAAGCAGACGATGTCAGCTTTATTCCGCAAATATATTGCTTGTTTCATTTTGATAGTTGTGTATACATTCACTGTCGATCCGACGATAAAAGCTTTTACAGAAACATCGAGATTATGAACTATTGCTCAGAAAAGAAACAACAATGCTCTCCTGCCTGGAACGCTTCTCTCTGTCGCAAACGCATCACTCGGCGGAATACACATCAGGTTATACACCGTGGTACTTATGATGCCCCATCAAAATTCGGAGGATTCGATATCGATGCAAAAAGCACTAACTTCCGGTAGTTGGACCTAACATTTCGTGTTTTTGTTTACAATCTCTGTCAACCGATGTAGCAGTATGTGGTTGCCTTCGGCATGTATACATAAATAACGCAACTCGTCATCTCAGTATTAAAACGGTTACTTGTTGTTGTTGTTGTTGAGTTTGACGTCATGAAATTTTGTGCTCCAGTGAATATATAGTCAAGCTAGCACACGCAATCAGGACGTATTTTGTAAACATTATCTGATGTCATTTATTGGCTTTTTCGAAGACGAAACATACATTTACTGATAACCATCAATAGTTGGCTAGGTGGGAAAAACTGTCTTGTTTATGTTACAGTTTTTCGATTTATATGAAGAAAAACAATTCTTATTTGAGTTTTGATAAACACGTTCAATATTATTCACATAATGACATTTGCTTATTGCAAATACGAATGTGCAAACCTTTCAGTTACAGTTTAAAAATACATATCTAGAAACGATATACATGTTTATATATCAGATGACCGGTTATCAAATACAAGATAGTTTATAATTGTACAATGCACAATGCAGAAGACTTATAACTGTACGAAATATGCCGTCAATACAAAGATGAAGAAAAGGTTTTGATCTCACATATATATAAGTCAAAAATAGATGTTAGAAATGAAAACTCTGTTACTTTAATATGTATATTTGACGCCATTAAAAACGCAACTATTTCAACTAGGCGTCATTTTGTAGTATCAACTGTCAAAAGCGTGTTACAGTTATCTATGTGTTAATCCTTGTTCAAAACTTTAATAAACTCTACACCAATTATTTTTTATTTCATTATTGATTAATTGTATGAAGCTATGCTTGAAAAATGAAGAATACGTTTGTCATTGTAATGTCCCATTCTCTATATGCACACTTTTTGGTTGCGTTTTTAATGACGTTAAGTATATATATGTTCTAGTTACAACCTTGCGATGGTTTGAAAACTATGCGGTAGATATATGGTACGTTAACAGGTCACCTTAAAGTGAACCAATCTGTATTGTTGATGTCAAAGTTGAATGAGCATGAGCTTTGAAACAGAAAATTAGCATAATCAAAATACCATTAAAAACAGTAATACTAATGGACGGAGTTGTTTGGCTTTGTCAGGTTCAACAACGTTTGTAGATTAGTAAGACGACAGTGATAAAATAGCATAGATAGAAATCGAGAATTGAGCCGTGACAGCATTGTTAATGTTGGCCTATTCCGGGTGTAAGGGGTACACTATGTTTTATTATACTATGTGTAATACAAAATAGTAGTCGTCATTCCATGATCCATATTACTAAGGAGGGTAATTGATGCGTGAAGCATAGACACACAACTTTAGATATAGGTAAACTTAATAGTTTGTGCTCATGTACACAAATAACGCACAATGAATTAGTTCAACATTGAACGATCTACGTTCATCTTTTAAAAGAAGTTATTCTGATATTTCATTCCTTTGAAGCTATTCAATTAAAGAATGTATTCTAAAATTACGTTTAAGTTTATGGTTATAATTATGCTGATGTGTTGAGATACCATTTAGCCCCCAATGATTAATAGCCGTAAACATTCGTAATTTCAGTGTTACCAATGATCAAACTCCTAACATCGCTTACCTCCCTTGGCTTTACAATAATTACCTGCCGTGCGTTCGGTTAAGGCTAACACTCGTACGAGTAAGAAACTGTGCACGCATTTTGCAACCGAACGCTCTGTTTCCCAAAAAGTACGCGCCCCTTCGCTAGCTACCTCGGAGATGCTCGAGCGAGTGGGCGCACAGTGGGTGCGTACTTTTTGGCAAACAGAGCGTTCGGTTGCAAAATGCGTGCACAGTTTCTTACTCGTGCGAGTGTTAGCCTTAACCGAACGCACGGCTGCCTTCACAAATGTCACGTGATGGAAATTGAATGACCGTTACACATTGAAAACAGGATCTCTTGCTTGTTATGTCATTTTATTGTGTTTTCTTGTAACAACTTAAAGTAGCCTTATTTCTGTGTTATAGAACCAACACCATGATAAAATACAAACATAACAAAGCAATGCAAGATAACTGTTACACTTTTTGTGATGGCTGTGTTTTCTGTACTATTTAAGGAGATATCATTGTGAAGGATATTGACCAATTAATTAATTTGTGTTACTCTCTCATTCTTATCGAAGCTGGGATACGAGAAATGTGAAATGTCGTCATTATGATGGCGTGGCCACGACTTGCCGTTACTGGCAATCAAACTAGAACATATTTTATTGCGCTTCATTTCGAAACATCCTGGATAGTTAAGCCTATCAAGTTCGAAACCGCTGCTGTACAATGCCGTGGCAAAGGAATGACATCTTTTGTGGATTTTAGAAACTTTTATGGCAAACGTATGTCAGGAAAATATGTATTCTGTGCTGTTGATTTAAATATGTTTAGATGATGAACACTAGACATGCAGTTATGTTTTGTAAAAGAATACAAATGAATATCATGAATGCTGAAACAACATTCATAAACCGCTTTCTCGCGCAGACCTATTACATAAAACAAATAGCATGTATTAACACTCACTCAGCTAAACCAATCTGTGTCTCACTTGTAGGGTGCGTATTTATACACGAGTACCTCCTATCTCCCGTGTTTTACATTCAAAGTTTATCACATTTGTCTGGATGTGATACTTAAAGAGCATTTTATCAGCTTCACAGATGATCACTCAAATGCTCATCTCTCCCTAATGGCGTGTCAAGTTCTCAACGAGCATTTAGTGTTCACAAGCAACTTTTTCAATTAAACCATCGTCTCTCAAGCCAGACAAATGAATATTAGGTAGAGTATTATCAAGCAAGTATTAATGGACATAAAGGCGGAATATTTTATACGTATATCATGACAATAGCACGTGATAGTCAGGCCATTCTGAACTTTGAACCTACCATTTATAACAGAACAGAACTTATTTGACTTATACATATAATTAGAATATAGCATATTCAATATTATTTAAACATACTGGTCCATGTCCATAATACAGATGAGAATTAAGTAAACAAAAACAAAACACATAAATATTCATCGAAACAAAATACAGCAATAAACTATAATAGATTATATTACAGAACAGTACAGAAAGAACAACACTAAGACATGTTATAGCCTGTATTTTTCCATAACTCCTGGCATAAACCTCTAATCGTACATTTTGCTTTTGGAATTTGTTAAATCAGTCAACGCATTTGTTATGTAGCAAATTGACGTTTTACAAAGCAAATTCATAGCATCCCCTGGAACACTCATTAATTTGCATAGAATATTGAGTTCATCATTATATTCATACAAATCCCTGGTCTCTCATTACTTGTATTCAGTCATGCAATATCATGGTCTCTCATTCATCATAAAATTATTATTCAAATACCAAATCGCGGAAAACAACGTTATGTGCCTTATTCAAAAACATTCAAGACTGAAATTTAGTCTTTGAATTTGAAAAACAAAATGTTTACCAGCCTTTCGTTTAAGTCTAATCTAAATCTGAATTATTGTTGTTACCCATTCCACATGTTTATCTTTTTATAAAAATATATGATATATATATATACATCAATGTAGAAGCAAAACGTCTTAGTCTAGATTTCAGTCGTACAGTGTTTATGAATAAAGCCCCTGGAATTCAGCAGTTAACAACACACGATATCTAAGCATAACAATCCCTGAAAAATTCAAAGCCGAAAAAGTTAAAGCTTTGAAGCCGGCAAAAATAACCTGTCACAAAGCAGCATGTTTTCCTCTCCATAGCGTGCAATAATTTGAACACGTGATTTTTTAAAAACAGGTTAAAACGCATAATGAATCTCTACAGACTATTAGCGCCATCTGTTATTTATTAACATGGTCGCTGTTTTATTATTATTCCTGTAATTAATCATGTTTTGTCACGAAAATCATGTAATTACTTTCGACACCTAGGCGAGGAATATAATTACATTTTACAGAATGTTTTACTTGGCAAAACATATTGCCGTAATTAAATTTGCTTCAATGCTTCTTTATAAATTGTGCCGCCGGGTTAATGCCAAATTTTAAATTATAACTCGCATTTCTTTGTATATATGTACATCACGTAAGTCAACTACATATAAATATATTCCAGCTAGAATGCTACATGATAGGTAAATGCCTTGTCACTTTATATTCATTCTCTCGAAATGTGTCGCCAATGCCTGTTACAATGCATTGGATGGTAGACGCCATACACATGACACGTGTTGAATCAATTCTCTCTCAATGCACTTTTATTGTTTCACATTTCAGACTGTGAGCACAATTTGGAGGAAACCCACAACATTAGCGGCGCGCCTGCGAAGGACGTAAAGGAACGACGTTGTTTTTTGACTGTTAACGAGAAATAATCTCTGGATGTTTAATGGTTTTGGAGACATGTTAATTTCTTCCTCATTATGATGCTTCACGCAATGAACAGATCAAGGTTCAGCAATACATTGTCTTAATCAAGGAGATGCCAGAAGTAATACAGAAGTAATACAGGAATTTGTTCATTTGATTAAGCGTTAATTAAAGCCGAGAAAAATATTTATCAACACCGTTTGGTGTGACAATGTTTAAATACGTGTTTTTGTTCTGTTAACCATTCCCATCACAGTAACAAGAGAACAATTTTGGAATAACATAAAGTGAACATTGTTCGGTTAACAAAGACACAGTGTGATGCCACTTTATAATGACTTTGCCTCTTATTGCCGACAAGAACTATAATACTATTTATAATTGTTATTCTTGAAAACGTTTTGAGCCGAAATTTCAGCACTGAGTGAATGTTTCATTGAACTATTTTATAATAAACGATTCCATGTGAATTCATTTTCATCAATGTATATGGACAAGTAGTTTGACGGATAAATTGACACAAATTAGCTTTGTGGAAATATAGTATTGTTCCCGACGGAATCTTGCTGTTTCAGAATGGATGATCCAACGGAGATTATGAATGCTTTGGCCACTAACCTGTCATTGAATTGTTCACATGTGTGTGTTAATCTGTCAGATATCATGAACAGTGAACCAAGCACAAAGTTGCCTATTGTTAAGTTTGGACATATGTTTTATGGATACGTAACTCCATTAATTCTATCAATTGGTTTAGTAGGGAACGGTATATCATTAAGTGTGTTTTTATCTAAGAATTTACGTTCGATGTCCGCTAGTCGATACTTGGCTGCCTTGTCGAGCGCAGATATTTGTACTCTTATATTTTATGTGCTCATTGAGTGGTTGAGACGAGGTGTTGAACACATTTCCGGGAAACACATTGAATTTGTTGACGTGGAAGGAATTTGTCAAATATGGCTTTATCTGAATTACTTTTCTCGCTTCATGTCGGCATGGTTAATCGTATGTTTTACATGTGAACGATTCATTGGAGTGTGTATGCCATTACGACGCAGAAGTTTGGGTTCGTTAAAGGAAACCAACAAGATAATATCAATATTAACAGTAGTAGCCGCCATCTTGGTGACGTTTAAACCTTTTCTGAGCGAAGTCCACACCCTAAGAAATAGATCGGCGTGTACAAGCAGACAGGAATACGTGTTTGAATCATTCGTCCTAGACTGCATATATGCGCTTCTCATAACTATCGTGCCATTTCTCATCATATCTACTTTGAACTTTCTCATTATTCGAAAACTCATCTTACGAAATCGTCGCAAGACGCATCATCTAATTACCGAAGAAAGTCACATTCGCCTTGAATTTACTCTGATTTTGTTAGCAATATCATTCTTTTTCATTGCGCTCAATTTGCCATTTTTCGCAGTGTGGTTTAGAAATTTTCTCCACTCTCATTCCATCAATACTGGTGTTTATACAGAACAACCGGGAAATTCTGTCGACCACTGGACTGCAGTGTTGAAAATTACCAGGACAATATTTTATATGAACTATTGTATCAATTTCTTCTTATACAGCATTACTGGGACATATTTCCGGAAAGAACTGAAAGGGCTGTTCTATAAAAGAGAACCTGAGTATAAGCAATGTAACAAATATTCGCACAACACGCATGAAACTCATATTATTAATCGAAACTCCTGGGTTTAGTCACGGTCTGGAGATCGGCCCAGTCCGGATGTGACGAGCTTTATCCTAGCAATAAGTACAGAACGTATTTAAAGACACTATTTGATTCTTATAACTTCCGCCGGTGCTCAATTAAATATATTGTCGTCGATAACAGTCGAGGTATGTCGAATGAATAAATTCTTTATTCGTTTTGAAATGTGACGAAGAAGGAAAATCCACAGACTGAAAATTTCCGGTGATTTTTACAATTTGCTTAAGTACAATGAATTATGTCGAAGATAAAAACTATTTTTTATTCTCAATTTTGTAACTTTTTTATATACATGTTATTGTTAAACTTTTGTCTGTTTTCATCGTAATGTCGTCTCAGTAAAAATATACGGATGTTAAGCTGTTTTCTTTAGCAGTTTGTAGAGTAAATATCCACGTAATTGCTAATTCCAAACCACGTGTCTTTTAACGGGTTTTCTTTTTCTCATTTACATTTTATAGATCCATTATTATTTGAAAAATCATAGTAACATATGATTTGTTAGTAAAAAATCTTGTTATACGTTTATCGTGTCTTATCTTTTGTCATCAATATTGTTTATATTGCCTCATTACCTATATTTCGTGACTGAAATTGATTTCCGAGACACATACTATAAAACTGGTATCAACCATGATCCATGTGTGAGCTGTTTCCTAACAGTTTTGAGTAAGTAGCGACAAAACAGAATCCCGAGTCCGTGCGTCACACTTCGTATTCAAAAGGCAACGTAACACATGACGCCAATGCGATACGACATTAGAACAACGCCACGCAACATCGGACCAATGACACGACATCGGGACAACAAGACACGACATTAGGACAATGCCACGCATTATCGGACCAAGGATACGACATCGGGACAACGACACGACACCGGGACACCAAGACACGACATCGAGACAACAACACGACGTCGAGACAACAACACGACATCGAGACAACACGACACGACATCGGGACAACGACACGACATTGGACCAAGGACACAACAGCGGACCAACGACACAACATCGGACCAACGACACGACATCGGACCAACGACACGACCTTTGGACAACAGCACGACATTGGACCATCGACACAGCATCGGATCAACGACACGACATCGGACCAACGACACGACATCGGACCAACGACACGACATCGGACCAACGACACAACATCGGACCAACGACACAACATCGGACCAACGACACGACATCGGACCAACGACAAGACATCGGACCAACGACAAGACATCGGACCAACGACACAACATCGAAAGAACGACACAACATCGGGACAACAAGACACGACATCGGGACAACAAGACACGACATTAGGACAATGCCACGCAACATCGGACCAAGGATACGACATCGGGACAACAAGACACGACATCGAGACAACAACTAGACGTCGAGGCATCCTGACACGACATCGAGACAACACGACACGACATCGGGACAACGACACGACATCCTGACAACAAGACACGACATCGGGACAACGACACGACATTGGACAAAGGACACAACAGCGGACCAACAACACAACATCGGACCAACGACACGACATCGAACCAACGACACGATACCGGGACAACAACACGACAATGGACCAACGACATGACATCGGACCAACGACACAGCATCGGACCAACGACACGACATCGGACCAACGACACGACATCGGACCAACGACACGACATCGGACCAACGACACGACATCGGGCCAACGACAAGACATCGGACAAACGACACAACATCGAAAGAACGACACAACATCGGGACAACAAGACACGACATCGGGACAACGAGACACGACATCGAGACAACCAGACACGACATCGGGACAACAACACGACATTGGACCAACGACACAACATCGGACCAACGACACAACATCGGACCAACGAGACGACATCGGACCAACGACACGACATCGGACCAACGACACGACATCGGACCAACGACACAACATCGAAACAATGACACAACATCGGAACAACAAGACATGACATCGGGACAATAAGACATGACATCGAGACAACCAGACACGACATCGGACAAACAGCACGACATTAGACCAACGACACGACATCGGACCAACGACACAACATCGGACCAACGATACAACATCGGACCACCGACACAACATCGGGACAACAAGACACGACATCGGGACAACAAGACACGACATCGAGACAACCAGACACGACATCGGGACAACAACACGACATTGGACCAACGACACAACATCGGACCAACAACACAACATCGGACCAACGACACGACATCGGACCAACGACACGAAATCGGACCAACGACACGACATCGGACCAACGACACGACATCGGACCAACGACACAACATCGGGACAACAAGACACGACATCGGGACAACAAGACTTGACGTCGAGACAACCAGACACGACATCGGACCAACAGCACGACATTAGACCAACGACACGACATCGGACCAACGACACGACATCGGACAAACGACACAACATCGGACCAACGACACAACATCGGGACAACAAGACACGGCATCGGGACAACATGACACGACATCGAGACAACAAGACACGACATCGGGACAACGAGACACGACATCGGGACAACGAGACACGACATCTGGACAACAAGACACGACATCGAGGCATCGGGACACAACATCGGGACACGACATCGGGACATCATGACACGACATCGGGATATTCGGACACAACATCGGGACATCGGGATATAACATCGGGACATCAGGACACGACATCGAGGCAACAAGACACGACTTCGGGACACCGGGAAACGATATCGGGACAACAAGACACGACATCGAGGCATCAGGACACGACATCGGTCACAAATCCAATCCGGCCGCCGTCCGATGATCGGCCGACGTATTTTTTCGGTAATCGGGCCGGCGGCCGGCCGATGATCGCACGGACATCGGGGCATTTTGGAGCGTCGGGCGGCGGCCGGACTAATTTTAAGTCTCACTTAAAATTTTACCCAACGTCGGGCCCGGGAAGGAATCGTGCTGAGATCGGATCAAGATCGGACGATCATCACACGGAGATCGCCTGGTGATCGCCCGACATCGGGGCCATTGTACATGCGCCGAGAATAATCAAGGTGTGGCTAAGCGACATTTAAATCGGCCGGCGACCGTCCGATCGCCGGACGGCCTCCGTCCGATGACTGACGGACGCCGGACGGTGCCCGTCAGGTGTCAGCCCGGAGACTGAAGGACTCCGACCAGTTCTTTGCAGATCACGTGGGTAGGTAGGTCCCGCCCTGTATCTTCAGCTTCTCATTTCCAGTCAAGACGCGGAGAAGGAAAGTCGTTTCACGGCCAGAGACTCTCCCTCCAGCAGCTGATCAGCCTGCGGAACTACATTATCAGGAGAAAGAAGAAGCATCGCAGCCAATGAATGAAAGACTGTGGTATTTATATATTATTTATATACCATTTTCAAGTCGGCGCGCAACAGTCACCTCGCGGAGTGCGGCCGGCGCCCGGCCGATGCCCACCAGATTGCCGTCCGGACATCGTACGATTCATTTAAATGTTCCGGCATCCTTGCGCCGCTCGGACGGATTAATAACCTGATGCTCCACCCAAAAGTTTTCCCGAACTGTCCGATTGCCGGCCGATCATCGGCAGATGCCCGGCCTGCGCCCTTTGTCCAAGCTTCAGTGCCACTCATCGGACGGCGACCGGCTCCGACGTGTACAGTCCGTCCGATGCCTAGAGACCGGACGCATCGGCTGGCGGCCGGGTGACCGAGGCATAACATCGGGACAAAACGACACAACATTGCGACATCGCGACTTGACATAACGAAAATGGGATCCGTTAATGCGAAAAAACAACATGACAATTCAACTCGACTCGAGTCGTCAATAGATTGCAGTGATATCGCAACAATACAACTTTATGCATGACAGTACGTTATTCGGAAATAATGGCGTCTATTGCGTCCCATTGTCGTGATGTTGTGTTGCGTTGCGTTGTCGACTTCCCGTGCCGTGTTGTCGCGATTTAGCGCACCTTACTAGGATTCCGAGAATACAACATGTATTTTCCCAAGTGCTATTGTGAATATAATTATGCTTAGTTGTTTTGTCTTGATATGTGACTAGACTTTAAAAATACTTTAGTTTTTGCATTTTCAGTATACACGTTTTTTTCTTAATTTCGTATTTTTAATTTATACTAACGGAACAGAAATGAAATACTGATTTATCCCGTTTCTGTTCGATTAATGTTTTAAATTATGATGCGTCGTTTTTTTAGTAGCCTCCCCTGATCTCGCTAGATGCGTTCAATACAATCCATTCAAGTAGTGTCTTAAGAATGCGATTAGGGCAAATCAATTCGCGGTGTGAGTCATAGGTTTTTTGCATTTATGTCTTTTTTTCTATCGAATATTTAATGTTATATTGTACTTTTAATATTGATCATAGTTAGAATTATTAAAAGACATTTACATTACATATGCAAACTTGTTTTATTGTCAACATATTTGGCTTAAACAGAATGGCTTTTTAAAGCGTATAAACGTATTAACGGTAATTAACTTTCTTACAGCAGTCTTCGAAGATCGGAGACTGGCCTAGACCGAATACCGACTTTAAATATGTCACCTAAAGGTCAAATTATTCACTTGCGACGCAGTTGGTGCTTTACATCAATGGCTTTCTTGTTGTAAATCATTAAAGTTGTAGATTCATTGACAAAAAGAGAGAGAATAAGTTGCTACAGGGAACGCCGCACATACGTAAGACAATGCCTCTCCACACAGACCTTTGGGAAAGCAGCAAAACATAAGGCATATGGGGAGGCTCAGGGGTACATACGTAAGGGAACAGGGGCGCAAGGAATGGCATGGCCGACCATAAAGGATAACTAGGAATACCAAAGAGGACAAACAGGGACGAATTAATGGTCGCAAAATATCACAGGACAAGTCAAGACAATAGAAAATAACATGAACACTATATAAAGTGAACGAATTGCACAGGGGAATTACAGCCTTGGAACTGTCAGTAAACTACTGGGGGTTAAAGTCGATTTAACGGCTAGCTTAACCTCACACTTAATCGCTATATGGTCATTGATTTCCAACATTTATACACGAATTGACTAAGCAGCAGTAACTTATCATTAAAAGCAATTTACCATTGCGTCATAACAACAACATACACACTGCGTATAATCAAGCACGAAGGAACAGAGCAGCCTTATACTGACCTTGTCCCCAGTAAAATAATTAAAAGACATTCATATGACATGTGCAAATTTGTTTCATTGTCAACATATGGGGCTTAGTATGTTTCAGTTAGCCCCGTTAAGGTAAAATGATTCATTTGCAGCGCCCTTTGTGCTTTGCATCGATGGCTTTCTTGTGGTTAAGTATTAAAGCTCTGGTTACATTGACTAAAGTCAAACTTCGAACCAACCACCACCATGGGCAGTAAACATCAAAGAAGACATAAAACCATCAAAGATTAATAGCATGGAAAATAACAGTGTATTCATTGAACTTGAAGCTGAGTGATATTATTAAATATTAAGAACATAGACACACGTGTTACAGAGGTTGAAGGTACTAACTCATTCGTTAGTGAGAAATACGTACAACAATCACGTGAACTAAAATCGTCGGTGTTCAACTTTCCAACGAGTGGCGTGATGCACAAATTCTAAATGACATAGAAAAAGCCGAAGTAAACAAGATAAAGTACCTAGGCGAACAAATATATATCAATAGCAACGAGCGTAAAGCAACACCGTCTACTGTTCTTAGAGACATTGCAAAGTGCAACTAGACAGACATATTTCCTAGAGCATTAGTTTAAACATATTTATTATAATTATTTTTGACAATTAAATGTAAGAAAGGATAAGAATATAAGACAATGTCTTGTAGAATTATTCTCCTTCGTGGACAATAAATTACATAAGCATGTTTTGCGTTAAGCTCCTGGGATTGTAAATGATATGTTTTCAGGAAAGGAACATTATGAAAAGATGAATAATGTTCCTGGAACATTAATGGATTAGTTAGGAAAATATCAGATCGAGACCTCATAAATATAGTTTAAACCATGATGTTATATAATATAAACACAAAAATCTTGGTTAATACCAAAAACAAATGGTAATTTAAATAAATTAAGAAAGAACCGATGCGCACAGGCGTATTCGACAGGCAAATTTTCTGCGACACTTAATTTTCGTTGAGCAAGTATTTTACACGACTGATGCCTTGGTAGTAAATTGCGCAGTAAAGAACTGCACGACCGTGAATCAATTGTGTCATTTGATTTTCCTGTATTGTTTTTAAAACTATTGTATCCACCACGGATCTAATGTGAGATCCGTGTTGCATCTTAACATGTATCAGTGTCTCTTATTAAAAGAATCGATATATTTTAGGCATGTCAACGAATGGCAAGTTGTTAAAATCTCTGCGAAAACTTGAATAATTACAGGGACGTAATTACAGTGTCACCATCAGAATGTTATTCTCACTCGCCCCAAAATATACAATCTGACATGTCAGTCAAATGATGTAGATATTATTTTCACACATAGCATGTTATTCAATTCCATGATGGTCTTGTGATACGAAGTATTCTTTGTTTGCTAAATACACTCGTTTTCTTAACTATGTTCGAACATTTCGCTTCGAAGACAAGTGAAAATATTATTATTATAAAATGAAACATGATCAAACGATACGAAGTAATACTATTTATTGTTTCACAAATGTGATGTAACGGCCGTATATGTCTCAGTATAATTATTTGCTGATTATTATTTGTGCTTCTATTGTTTTATGTATTTGTTTAAACTTTGAATACGTTGTTGTATTTCTAGCATTACGGAACACCAAAATTGTAACTAAATGAGTTATATTACCCCATAAACTCGGTGGTAAATCAATATTTTGTGTATGCTGCATCCGGCTTTGTCGTTTTACAAAAATGTTACAACATTTACGATAAACGAGATGATTATGACTGAGATTATAAACTTCCTGTTACTTGATAGTAATATTCCCAGAAGCCCCTCCTACGGTATATATGTAACGCAACTTATACGGTATCAGAGAGCAAACAATAATCTAGAGGACTTAAATAAGCGTTACCTTCTACTTACTGGTAAACTCCTAAAACAAAGCTATCTTTATCATAAATTATGTACGACGTTTCGTACGTTTTGCATAAATATCCTGATATCATTTTAAAATATGGCACTAGTGTCAAATCTATGTTAGAGACAGGAATTACAAAACCCAATTTTTATGGAGATCTGTTACATAAAATTCGCACAGTTGTTACTTTGATCAGTAATTTGTGAAACTAATTAATAAGTTCATAAGGAAGGGTAATAATCCTGACAAAATGACTACTGCAGATAAGATTTTAAGTAAATCAATACTTGATAGATTTTCACACCTATTTTTACTGCACGCCGGACACTAATGTATTGAGACTAAATGAAGTTAATCTGTAAACCGTACTTGGTATGGCAGGATATGACAGATGATAATGTCTTTAAGGATTATGTTCGGGACTTTGTAGGCATTAACCTTTGTTCTGGAGCCTTGATGAGAACTATTGAAATATATATATATATGTATAATATGTATGCTTTCATCTACGGCTTATGATGACTCTGACTGACTCTGGCTGACTTTGGCTGTCTCTAGCTGACTCTGACTGACTCTGACTGAACATAATATGTTCCATTGAGGATCTTAAAACCATTCACCAGCCCTTTTGGGATTAAGCTGTGGTGTTTCGGGTTTACGTTGGTGTTTTCCTTGTTTCATTTTGTTTTGTTATGTCCAGTGTTGTTCTATGTATGTCGAATCATAAGTTGGGTTGATCATTTTTAGTTTTTATTAAAGGGCCTTCCTCTTTTCTATGCATTATGTAAATTGGGTCATATATATCAGTTGAATTTCTCCAGGCCTCTTTCTTCATTATGCGAGCATTTCATAAAATTATACTTATTGTCCTAATGGTACTAATTATCATTGGTGTATATCTTGGAAGCACTGTCTTAAGTATGTGACATTCGCTCGGGCAGCTTATTCTTAGGCCTTTTAGACGTCATCAACATTTTTGTGATACGTCATTTGGCACTACCAAGAAAACTGTTCTCTCTGTCTTAATAGATATATTTCTATGTGTCTTTATCTTAAATTCCATTTCCCTATCACTAGTATCTAAGAATTTATTTTACATTAAGTTATTAATTTTATATTTTATGGTTATTTCACAGTCTGACATTAATAAGTTAGTAACTGGGAGCAAGGTCTGTATCAGGCTGCTCTGTTCCTTCGTAGTGGATTAATTACAGGGTGTCTTTTGTTATGTACGTAATGGTTAATTGTTTTTAATGATTAGTTACTGGCCTTTACTTAGTCAATTTATGTATATATGTTGGAAATCAATGACCATGTAGCGATTAAGTGTGAGGTTAGCTAGCCGTTAAATCGATTTAAACCCCCAGTATTTTACTGACAGTTCCAAGGTTGTAATTCGCTGTATGGCTATAATTTCTTCTTGTGTTTTGAATGTATGTTATATTTACATAATTGAGCACTGTTATTGGATTAACAACCTCTTCTGTAAGTGACCCCATTTCAAGCAAACGCAACATTTAATGTAACTTTTTGCAAGCAGGAAACAATATTTTCTCCATATGGTCACTTTGTTTCATATTGCCATATGGGGCAAATATTGCTTACTGTCAGTACATAATGACGTCACATGTGACGTTTTCTGGAAATGAGGTCACTTAAAGAAAAAGTTGGTAATCGTACAGCGGCGCTCATTAAACATTTTCTGTGTGTTTTAAAAACTTCCATTTGAAAGGCTAGTAAGTAATTTGATGATTTAACAACCTGAAGTTTTACTTTTTCCTAATATAAATAAAAAGTAAAATTAACATAATTGGATTTGCAAACCGTGGCAAAAGTACAATAATTAGGTAAATTAATTAATATTGTTTAACAATATACAAATCTGTGTTGACACAGTGTCTTATGCATATCGCTGATAGTTAAAATCAAACATTACGTTCACTCGCTTCTTTTTCAGATGCTTGATAAAATAATCACCATATTTCATCGCGAACTACAAAATCGTAAATTGTATAAGACCGTGGCAAAGGTCGAAACTGTAAACAAGCAGCCTAAAGCACTTATTTCACAATTGCTAAAAATATAGAAGTTTAAAGCAACGATATTATCATCCATTGTTAGTACGAGAAAACAAGAGATAGCTACACTGAAATTATTCAGTTGTTTCTGTACAGAATTGTAAATAGCAAAACAAAACGACGCCATGCGGGAGCGTCGTGATAAGTGTATTCAAAAGGGAATTTTATGCAAATCTAAAATAATTAACTTTTGATCTAACATTTGTCTCCTGCATATTTTGCATATGATTGCCAAAACCAAGCAAAAAACATATGGAATGCTTGCAATTTCATTCTCAATTTATTATCCGATTGAGAGTTAAGCGGGCGTCAAGTTTGTTTTAAAAACTATTTTGTGAATGCGATGTGATTTGAAATAAAACAAATGTGTCGTTCGTAAATCCCTCGTGTATTTGAAATTGATTTTGTTTTTAATAAATTTACATATTTAATGTAATCACGTCATTCGTTTTAATTCAAAAGCCTTTTATTCACTCATGACATGAATAGTTGAAGTACCAAACGATTGGGCAAAACGTTTGATCACTTTTGAATTGATTGTGTGAGTCGACAATAAAATTAAACGAGGAGCTCCCGATTGCAAACTCTGTCAGAGTTACATGCAATCATAATAATGGTTGTTAGTACATAACTATTTCAGCATCCTCGGTGCCCAGGTTATTCATATCATATATGATACCATGGGCAAACTGACTGTAAAAATCTCGTACTCATGAATAATTAATGAGGTGAAATCCAGTCGCTTGATTGGCCGCATGACACACGCCTTATGCCATACAGAAATTGCCGAGGAGTTGAGAATGAAATCGCGTTTCTGAGCGATAGTTCTTCACAAAGGAGATTCCTTCTTTTTTTATCGTCCATTTCATTGGTCGAGAAATGCTTATGAATATTCATGTAAGTTTCGCTAGGCAATTTGCCCAGGGTATCATATATGTTATGAATAGCCTGCATGGGTACCGATGATGCTATTTCAAATAACTGCTGAAAATAAAATATCCTATGTATTCTATATCTAATACATGCCAAGGACAATCGCTCGTTATATCATGGCGTCTCCTCAAGGAACAAGAAATAACACAAGGGACAAACCATCTATTTCAAATCTGGCAACTGAATATATTAGCCTATGTATAACATAATAATAAAGCACATCACGCAACTTCGCAATAAACTGTTTGATATACAAAATGTATATACCGTTTTTGCACGAAATTCAATCATTTTATAAGGAGGAAACGCACCAATGAGCGGTACTTCACACACAATCGTTCCTCCAATCATTACAGGTTTAGTGTCAGCTAATGCCGCTGAGTTGGTTTTTGTACAGTCACCAGGTTATTATTTAGCTTGGATAATGGGACAGCTGAATTAATGTGTTTTTACCATATCCAGAAATTATCGACAAATATGTGGCTTCTTGAGATCATTATCTACGTATTTGGTGAGGTAAAACACCGTATATATTTACATGTATAAAAATGAATGAATGTAATAATCGTGTTGAAATACAACATTGTTATTCTATAACCTGAAGCTAATTATTAGAAACACTTCTGATATTAAAATATCAGCTCGAACAGCTGAATATTACTGCAGTAACATAGAAAAAACGTATATCGACAAGGAAGAGCACATGTAATCAAAAATGAAAAAAAGAAATCTCTTGGAAATCTGGTTCCATTGATTGTTACAAGGAAACAAAAAATGGGGATAATTTAGAAAATATAATACATAAACATATTTTGGAATCAAGTCGTTATTATAAGAATGGTAACTATGTTTACATGAAAAATTAGAGGGTACAATGTAAATTTAAAAGCGTTGGAATGAAGATTTGTATAAGTGACTTGATGAAAGTCTGAACATTTAAATATCAAATACAGTTACTTTAAATATTTTATTTGTTTTACAATTGACAAGTGAACAAGAATATATAACATATGCAGTATGGTTATTATATGAAGAAATGTTAAAATGTTAGAGGATAAAATGAAGTCCATTCAACAACTCTGATATACAACAAGATGCAGCGTAACTGAACAGTAGTATTACCACTACTACCATCCGACCATCTTGTGAATGCATACAAGTAGTACGATGATGTACCGTTTTAATAGTCTTGTGGTTTGATAATGTTATTTACAGGGTTTTTCACGATTGAATGTTTGTATGATTTGATGTGACGCAATAACTGAATAAAACTAAATTAAATATTTCTATCCAAATATTTCTTCAATCGTCAGTTCCCGATCTAGTTTGGCGCCTCGAATATATCGACATTTATTCAAATAACTCAATGGTTCGTTTACAGTTTCATTATCACTGTCGTCTAATTCTTCAAGCTTAACTGAACGCTTTTTTTCTGCCAGTGTAGTGGTTGGTCTCTTTCTGAGTTCCCGAATTGATTTAGCGCGTCGTTGTTGAACGCATTTCATATGTATTACAGCGGATACCATACACAACTTTGCTCCATGTTTGTGTCCAGGATGTTCGTCTGCTTCTAATGCCGTCCGATGCTTCTGTTTTACATTTCCGTTGACAGTGTCTTTAAATGGAAAAACAGTGACGTTAGGTTCCTCATTTTGAATTTTGATGACGTCATGTTTTGTGTCAGAGGAGCTTGTCCGTCTAAGATTTTGTTCTTTAGTTACCGTGGAAACAGCCGTGGCATCTGAATGCTTTCTTCTCCAATGTTCTTCATCTCTCATTCTGTTTAAAGAATAGAAAATGTGTGTAGATAATGTAAAACAAGACGAGTAACATAACATTATGATTTATGTCAATCAATTAACGGAAACTTTTAACAGACGTGAAGTGCGTGAGTATTTACGGTGTTATCTTACATCCTACTGGTATTGGAATCATCTTTCCTGCTGAAATTAATACACTGTATCAATCATTGGAAAAAGGAGCTTAGAACTTTCTGAATGTCAGCACATTGAGTTTGAAATACAGTGTGTCAGATTTCTTCCAGTTTGTTTTATTTATTTTTTAATGGGGCTATAAAACAGAGATAATAGGTAACTACAGGGAACGCCACATACACAAGACAGTGCCTCCCCACGCAGACCTCCGGAAAACAACAATCCACAAAACATAAGGCACTTAAGTGGATCAAATGGTACAAATATTAAGGAACAGAGGCACAAGGAAGTCACATAAACATCCACAGTATTGTGGGTAACTGTCCAGCTGTCATGGTGAGAAAAGACCCCCTGCCCCTTCTAGACTATTTTTGGGTATAATCGGACAGCAAGGTAGAGCCAATGTGTTTCTACAGGCCGACTGGGTAGCTTCTACATAATCATACACATTTTACATCCAGGTGGAATTCGAACCAGGAACGGTGAGGGGCAAGTATTTTGAAGTCAGTGATCATAACCACTCGGCCACAGAGACCCACGTGGTTACTTAGGTGTCGAATAAGATCCCCAGATAAGTCATTAATACTTGAACGGTTAACTTAGGTAAATGTAAACAATATGTCATGCCACAAAGTTTCCATGCGTAAGAGCATTAATATAGCCTAATTGACTTGTGACATCAAGAAATATCTAAAAAAAAGATTTATAGTGCGACATAAAAAATTGCCGAGATGTTACGATTGCTGTTCACTCCAGATCCAAAATGGATTTCGGCAAATTCACCAAAATTCAGTGGATTTCGGTAAGGTAACTTAATCTTTATCGAAAGGTTAACCAATTCCAAAACCATGTTAGTACGGCTGCGCCGAAAAACAGTATTCACTTAACTTCCGTTCAAACAAACAGGTTGAAGGCATGTTTATTCATACAGTGTATGGTTCTCGAACAATTTATTGTTGAATCAGAACCGCTACAGTAATCTCATAGTTCTAAATTATCCCAGAAGGGGAAACAATAAAGATGCCAGTGTTGTTAAAATCAGTAGTTATATCCAATGCTTTGCATTAATTGTACAATAAAACATCACTTAAATACCACCTCAAAATAAAGAACACCATTCTTAAGTCCAATTTCGCTTTTCTCATTATTCAACCTCAAAAATAAGACCACCTCAATAAGAGGACAACTTTTCAAGGGTCTCAAAGGAAAAGAAAAAAATGTTTACTTGTTGTTCTTCTACCGGCAAATTTTGGGAAGGAGCTAACAGATCGATAAATAAGAATTTTCTGTATTCAACTGTTACGAAACAGGAAAATGTTACTAAACAAATTACTGCATGGAAGTGCCAAAACTCGGTCGGGACAAAACACGAACTTTTTTACAGATAATCCAAGTAAAACATTATCAACATATAAGATAAACGATACGTTTTAAAATCGTTATTGTAAAATGAATAGTTAAATTACCGCTTAGATTTTTGTTGTGTTAGAACATTTGTTAATATATCAGCAAGTTTTAGTCGAGTTTTAAAAAAATATGTCGTTTTAAGATTTATTAAGAGCTATTTTACCTCATGTATTCTCGTCTTGTGCTTTTACTTGATGGGACAGTTTTCAATAATTCCCTCGTAACGTCACCATGTTTTCCACTATACATCAATGAAAAGCTGTCCCTATCCGACATTTTAATGTCCAATTCAATCAAGTTGTTTTAACTGTATATGATTTCTTGTTTACGCTAAAATCTTTATATCATTAATCTGGACCAAATTGTACGGTCAATGTATTTTAAACAACGTCAAATGTGATAAACCTTTAATCTTCCACCGAGGAATAAGGATTAGTAAACTTGTTAAACTATGTATTGATTTGATTTAAGCATGTCATGTCAAAGTATTTTCATCTAGGTGTGTGTAGACTGGAATGTGATCTCCGGAAAATATCACCTTTGTATTTTTACTGACAGTACCAAGGCTGTTATTTCGCTGTATGGTTATTATTTATTTTAGCGTTTTGAATGTATATTATATTTCCCTTTCCCCTGTGCAATTATTTCACTTTATATAGTGTTCATGTTATTGTCTGCCCAGTTTCGGCCTATTGTTGACAGCTGTCTTGACTTGTCCTGTGATATTTTCCATTCATTAATTTCCTCCATTCACTGTCCTCTTTGATTCCCCTAGTTATTCCTTATGATCGACCAGACCGTTATTTGCGCCTCTGTTATTTTACGTATGTACCATTTAACCTCATCAAGTGCCTTATGCTTTATGGGTTCTTGTTTTCCCGGAGGTCTGTAGTGAGAGGCACTGTCTTATGTATGTGGCGTTCCCTGTAGCAACTTTTTCTCTATTTTTCTATAGTGGACAATTACGTGCTGCAGACATCAAAGACAACATAACCGAGAGATCATTCCGTCTGTACAGTAAACAGCAACATTTATATCGTACGCCACAAGTATATTTGAAAGTTATTCAATTTTACAGACGTAAACTTGAATTTGACAGATACTTGAAGCACACGCACATTGTGCTAAAACCTCTGCCATGAAGGTTGTGTAAATATCGTATTTTAAATAAGCCGAAAAATGACATATAGTGTCATGAAGAACCTTCATCGTAGTTTGGGAATATGTCCATCCTGTCTGGCAATAATTCGACATATTGGACACGCATTATACCAAGAAAAACGAAAGCAACGTCGTCACGTGGTGTCACCGGTGCTAGGGATGGGCATATTGTATGCGGTATATAACTGTTCTCCAATGACTATCAGGAACAGGTTTGAGCCTTATTCAAAAAGCATTTAAAACTCAGACTCGGACTAAAATGTTGAATGTTATTTTTGCTCCTGCGTTATTATAACAGTATAGATTTTAATAAAAACTGGTAAAAGCCAAGAGTGAGTAACAACGGATATTTTGAAAAATTATTTCGTTTACATTTAATGAAAACGAAATGCTGGTAATTAAAACTTTTGCAAAGCCAAAGTCTGAGTTTTAGTCTTAAAATGTTTGTGAATAAGGCCCGGGATTATAACGGATACTGACACTCGGTGCTTAAATCTCATATCACACAAATTACTCTTATCAGTCTGATAGTGAAATGAGTGCTGAATATTCTGTTTTGGTTAATTTTCCTTGAGATGTTAGTGTGGTTATGTGGTATGGGAGACTTAAGAGAAATGGAAACCAATAAAAATGTGCGTGGTAAAAAACAATCCTAAAAGCTGAAGGTTTTTTACGACTTTTATCTGGAATATGTTTCCTTATTGTGGAAACGCAATAAAATGTGGATATTATCGTCTGTTTTTCAACAAATGCAGACGCTCGATTGCTTCCGCGTTCTTTTAAACTTTGGTAACGCTTCCTTTGCTTTTATGAAAACTCAAAAACAGCGAAATGTATTGAAAATGCTCTTGTGAAATTTAAAAGGTTTCTGGCTCATCTGAACATGATATGTTTAATGGACTTCATCCAGTAATGCTCTTTCATAGTCTAAAACATCATTCATAAGAACCATTTCCATGTATAACGGTTTAAAACAATCTTGTTTAATCATATTACTAAAAGACAAAACTAGTAAAAAACACCTGCTTGTTAAAAAACTGATACCTTCTTTTAATTTTATGATAATGCAAATGTCTTTTTTCGTCAAATACAGAGAAATACATTATGAATGTATTCTGTGATAATGCATATTTATTGAAGTTTTAACTAGGTAACATATATTTTTCATGATTGTTTAGATAAACAAATGAACAAAACATTAATTTAGCATAATATTTCGTTTAACGTTCTGTGTTTAATTATACAGAGCATGTAATAAATTTTTCATCCGGACTGAACACTGCATACACGTGTTTATATATTTGCCAAGTAATTTTAAGTTTGCTCATATCGATCAATTTAAGGTCCAGAATGATAAACAGTTATTCAATATTAATTATCAATTTATATTATCATAATTATCAATTGGGTATTTTGTCTCAAAGTGAGATTTTGTGCTTGGAACAGGGGTAGTATTCACGAAACATCTTAATGTTTACCTTTGGTTTACCTTAAGATTGTCCTTATCCTTATTGTATTTTTCTTAGTTTAGGATATGGAAATCCTTAACCTTTAAATTTTCATCAGTTCCACTTCATGATTGCCATAGCAAAGGAAAGTCTTAACTTTAAGGAAAATAATAAGTTCATCTAACTAAAGGAAAATGGACGCAACCTTATATTTCAAGGAAAATATTTACGACATTTAATGAATATTACTTAAGTGTTTTCTAAATATTTAAGGAAAAACTTGTGGACATTCAGGAAAATATTACTGCTAAGGAAAATCTTAACCTTAAGATGTTTCGGGAATTCCACCCATCAATTGTTTCATATCGATGTTTGCTGTATTAATATGCTCGCCCGCATAACATATGCCGCATTTGAAACAAATTGCATGCACGTAATAAGAAAACCGTCTATCGGGAAAACAGTATGGTACATTTCCAAAACCATGCTCGTCTCGTGTATTTTTCAATACTTGCTAGATCATCCGCATTCCTGCACTAACTGTTATAGCTGAGACAAATATAATATTGCAGGAATAACAAATGTGCCATGTCTGTTCACAACATGTTGTTTATTCAGAAAGCCTAATATGAAAGCATCTGCCAAACTTGCAATGGCGAATATTCTCTTTTTGTTCCATGACATATTACTTTTTGAAGCGACCAAAGCAATGACAACTTGACAATAAGAACTACTGATGTGCATGTCTTGCACGATCACATACATCATGAATGGGTATGGTGTTTGTAATTTTCGGCGCAGCCGTACTAACATGGTTTTTTCTATTTGCATATCGGTATTGTGTAAACCAATCCAATCTTACGTTAACCACAAAAAGGCAATTTCTCTTCAACTGAACAACGTGTGTAACCTTGACGCGGATTGATTAACATTTCGATAAAGGGTACGTTACCGTACCAAAATACACTGAATTTCAGTGAATTTTCCGAAATCCATTTTGGATCTGGAATGACCTGCATGACCTTCAAATAACGCCGACCATCTTTTTTCAAGGTATTTCGAAATCGAAGAGGATAATAATTCTCGAAGCATCTGTTTTAGTTTTTACTAGGGATGTCAATAATCGGTTATTTTGCTAACCGTTTAATCTTCCGAACGGTTAACCGGTTAACCGAACATGACATTAGGTTCGTGTTTAGTATTTTGTCGTATATATTTCTACCATGACACCGGTAAACTAGACCTATATTCTGACGGATATATAGTTCAAATAGTGTTTTATTTCTGATAAATACTGAACATAAACCATAAAAAGAAATATCAATCATTTCAATTAATTTTAAGAAAACATCATTTTTTATTTTAAAAAAAAATTCAAAAATGAAAAGTAGATGTTTAATTTAAACGAATAACCAATTAGTGATTTTACTAACCGATAACCGCATGTTTGAACGGTTAATGGTTAGCCCCTAGTTTTTACTAATGTAAAACTATGAAATATTGTACTTTTTCCTGTTTATGTAAGAAACTTTGACAAAGCGTGTCGATATAAGCTTGGAATTCAAAACTCATTTTTGAAATAATTCGAAATTATTATTGGATCAGTCAGGAATATTTTTCAGACAAACACTACCGACGTTAAATCCGCTGAGTTATATGTTTCAATCCCCTGTAAATATCTTATTATAAAATCTTATATCAGATATATTTAAAAAATGACACTTTCTCTTCAATCAACCGTATCTCTTATGCCATAATCAAGCCTAAGTAGCATAAACTCGGTGAACATTTTGTAACATAACACAATCATACATTGCCATACACGTCATAATGACACTTGAAGAGAGCTTAATTTTATAGTCTTGTCATTTAAACCGATTTCTACTTTTGCAATTGTATTGTATCGACAAATAATTGCGTTGATGCGTTTCACAAAGAAATTTCTGTAAGAAACAAAATATGGTTTGATGTTAAGAATTCATGATGTAATAATGTTAAATCAATGTTCTAGTCCTACAAATATGTAGCTCTATTTCTATCTCTGTTGGTAACTATTGCAAACTGATACTCTTCTAGTACAAAACAAGTTTCGACAATAAAAGAGAAATTCACATAAATATCAAATATATATGTGTTCTGCTATATTTTTCTGTCAATTAGCGTAAGACTTTGACAAAAATCTTACAAAACTCTGTATTTATGACTTTTTCAAAATAAATCCCTCATAGCAAAAAAACATTACTCGACAGTAAATTGGGTTAATCACATAAAAACTCCGTTTTATATGTTTTTTTCTCTACGTTTTCTGTCAGTAAGCACGATACCTTGAAGAAAATCTGACTGTTAAAGTAATAGTATGCTCATATTGTGTTCATTTGTCACAATTATAACATTTCAAAACAGCTTCCAGTTACTTGTGTGATTCTAGGTTGAAATAAACCATGTGCTCTCCGTAACCTTTGTTTCTATGTAAATATGTTCTCTTGTATTCTCCGTTACCTGTGTGTTTCTAGGTTGTAATATAACATGTACACTCCGTTACCTGTGTTTCTAGGTTGTAAAATACCATGTACACGCCGTAACCTGTGTTTCTAGGTTGTAATATACCATGTACACGCCGATACCTGTGTTTCTAGGTTGTAATATACCATGTACACTCCGTTACCTGTGTTTCTAGGTTGTAATATACCATGTACACGCCGATACCTGTGTTTCTAGGTTGTAATATACCATGTACACGCCGTTACCTGTGTTTCTAGGTTGTAATATACCATGTACACGCCGTTACCTGTGTTTCTAGGTTGTTATATACCATGTACACGCCGTTACCTGTGTTTCTAGGTTGTTATATACCATGTACACGCCGATACCTGTGTTCTTAAGTTGTAATATACCATGTACACGCCGATACCTGTGTTCTTAAGTTGTAATATACCATGTACACGCCGATACCTGTGTTTCTAGGTTGTAATATACCATGTACACGCCGATACCTGTGTTTCTAAGTTGTAATATACCATGTACATTCCGTTACCTGTGTTTCGATGCAGTAACATACCATGTACACAACGATTACTGTGTGTCGATGTAGTAACATACCATGTACACTCCGTTACCTGTGTTTATAGGTTGTAATATACCGTGTTCACTCCGTTACCTGCGTGTCGATGTAGTAACATACCATGTACACAACGATACATGTATGTCGATGTAGTAACATGCCATGTACACTCCGTTACCTGTATGTCGATGTAGTAACATACCATGTACACAACGTTACCTGTGTGTCGATGTAGTAACATATCATGTACACAACGTTACCTGTGTTTCTTGGTTGTAATATACCATGTACTCTCCGTTACCTGTGTTTCTATGTAGTAAATACCATGCACACATCGTTACCTGTGTTTCTATCTAGTAATATACTCTTACACTCTCCGTTACCTTTTTTTCTATGTAATATACCATATTCACTCCGTTACATGTGTTTCTATGTAGTAACATATCATGTACACTGCGTTACCTGTGTTTCTATGAAGTTATATACTCTTACACTCTCCGTTACCTTTGTCTATGTTATAATATAACATATACACTCTGTTACCTGTGTTTATATGTAGTAACATACCCTGTACATTCCGCTACCTTTGTTTATGAGTAGTATTATACCATGTACACTCCGTTACCTTTGTTTCTGAGTAGTAATATACCATGTACACTCCGTTACCTTTGTTTCTGAGTAGTATTATACCATGTACACTCCGTTACTTTTGTTTCTAAGTAGTAATATACCCTGTACACTCCGTTACCTTTGTTTGTCAGTAGTAATGTACCATGTACTCTCCGTTACCTTTGTTTCTAAGTAGTATTATACCATGTACACTCCGTTACCTTTGTTTCTGAGTAGTAATATACCCTGTACACTCCGTTACGTTAGCTTCTACGTAGTTATATACCCTGTACACTCCGTTACGTTAGCTTCTAAGTAGTAATATACCCTGTACACTCTGTTTCGTTAGCTTCTACGTAGTATATACACATTGTACATTCCGTTAATTTTGTTTCTGTGCAGTATATATAACTTATACTCTATGTTACCTTTGTTACTGGGTAATGATATATATTATACAACAATCACCTTTGTTTCTACGTAGAAAATTAGTAATATACTCTGTACATTCCGTTACCTTTGTTTCGAAGTACTATAAGTATACTTACAGCTCAATTAAGTAAGTAAATAGTTACAATATATAACTTTCGTTCACAATAACGCGATGCATCAACACAGGTACACGTGTACTCAACCGTGTTCAATCCTCTTAGTATTAAGGATTAACATGTGGTAAAGAATCAATCGAGATATAATCATATAAGTCCCGTCAACAAAAGTGTTAAATAATAGGACTAATCTTATCGCATGGCTTCTCAAATACTTAAAATTTAATACTTCTGTACGTGTTATTTTCTAGCTCATTGCGCTCGTTCGAAAATAAACTATTTCGTTCAAGACATTCCTCTAAAATAAACAACAATGACAGATATATTTGTCAAGTTAGAATAGCCTGGACGCTCTGTCACCGCTCCGATAAACAAAAGTTGTTTATGACCTGGCCAAACACAAAGCTTTGTCGCCAAATCTTATACAGAAACTTAGTATGCAGTGGAGAAAATTTCAATAATCGTATACTTCCAATTCTATCCACTTGTCTTTTACATGCACACTGTTATCTTTCATATACTGCATATTACACGACAATTTAGACAAATAGATATGTTTAAACAAAACTCAAAACCGTAGTTACGTATTCTCTCTGTTCTACACCAAAAAGTTTAATACAGAAAGAAAAAAAAATCTACTTGATTTATATAGTTCCTTAAGTTTGTTTTGTACGACACGGAAGTGTGATCCATATTATGTTTACGAAATATTTTGGTGCGTTGTTAGATAGCAGTACCACTTTTTTATTTTAGAATCGTATAATACATAATATGTTGGTACAATTAATCAGTTAATACATATAATGAGCAATTACATGCTCCTGTATTCATAAACTATTTTACCTGCTCTTTCTGAACATTATTTGTGCGTCAGTTCATATTTTCCTTCGTAATTGATAGCTTGCGCACATTTAATTTAAGGAATCTGATCTACGCCAGGCTTATGGCAATCTTAAAAGCTCTCCTCTGACACCACAGGTAAGAATTGAACTACAGTACAAATGATCATTATGTGGTCATCAACAAACTTTGCTAACCCGACTTGTTTGTTTTGCGTATTACGCCATTCCTCAACAGTAATTCAGTTACATGTATGTACGGTGTTCATTTGACATAACTAGTGATCCTGGGTTACCAACCAGTATAATTCATTTGACATAAACAATGCTCCTGGGTTACCAACCAGTATAATTCATTTGACATAAACAATGCTCATGGGTTACCAACCAGTATAATTTATTTGACATAACCAGTGTTCCTGGGATACCAACCAGTATAATTCATTTGACATAACCAGTGCTCCTGGGTTACCAACCAATGTAAGCCTTTTGACATAAACAGTGCTCCTGGGTAACCAACCAGTATATGTCATTTGACATAAACAGTGCTCCTGGGTTACCAACCAGTGTAAGTCTTTTGACATAAACAGTGCTCCTGTGTAACCAACCAGTATAATTCATTTGACATAAACAGTGCTCCTAGGTTACCAACCAGTGTAAGTCATTTGACATAAACAGTGCTCCTGGGTAACCAACCAGTATAATTCATTTGACATAAACAGTGCTCCTGGGTTACCAACCAGTATAAGTCATTTGACATAAACAGTGCTCCTGGGTAACCAACCAGTATAATTCATTTGACATAAACAGTGCTCCTGGGTTACCAACCAGTATAATTCATTTGACATAACCAGTGCTCCTGGGTTACCAACCAGTGTAAGTCTTTTGACATAAACAGTGCTCCTGGGTTACCAACCAGTGTAAGTCTTTTGACATAAACAGTGCTCCTGTGTTACTAACCAGTACTGACCTGTTCCTCCGCAAGCAACTCACTTCAACAGGAAACTCTGACCACCCCCTCGTGTAAGTTGAGTCTCGTGATGATGACGTCACGTTACAGCGACTAATGCGAATGATAGCTTAGAAAGGATACGCAAGAAAAAGTGTCTATCACTGCTTCTGAGTGCGGATGAAAATAATATATCCGGCTCTCGTAACTGTTGACAGAGCCTCATTCCCTCCCACTCAGTATCCCTCGAGAGTTGCTTTTTCTTTCTACACCGGACGCCAATACAGGTTTCATATTATTTCACTGGAATAATGACAACATTATACACGGTCGTCTACAAGTTGACTATCACTTGGCTATGAACTAATGTGTTACTATCTTATAAGTGATAAGCATAATCTATCTTAAAGTAGCGTTACAAGCGAACTCAGCAACAGTGTATATATATTTACATGAGAAGTAGTGAATTATCAACTCCCTGGTGTGCTCTCAGAATATTGTCCATAAGTATATTGCTATTTGATTACGTGTAAGACCTACTACCTAGCTTCCTGACTCCGACTATATATCATTTCCGCGTATAATTCGCTTTCCTACTTAGATTTTCTTATAATGGATCTGTGCTTACTAAATTATATTAGGTGTATTCATTGGAGAAGTAATGTCTCATTTATGAATGATTCATCAAAACAAGATAAACATTATTCTGTAGTGGATAAAGCGTCAAGCTATACAAAGATATAAACTGTTGTGTTGTTCGCTCATTCAGGACGGTACAGTCTCCAGGGAAATCATGAATCAAATACACGGATATAAGAGTGTCTCTATTTACTCGTATATACTTTTAAAACCATATTATTACGACAAATATATTGATTGATCTTACAATCATTCCCGTCGGGATAAACTGTTTTTTTTTATTCGTCGTCAACGGTAATCGTCGGTATCTTCTAAGTAAACTCCCAAATGTCACAACAAACCTTGTTATATTGTACCAAATAAGTTCAGGAATAGTTTTTATCACATAACTTGCACTCCATTAGTGGCATAAAGCAGTGACATAAATATCATATGTAACTAGTTACATAAATAGCCGAATCACAGCACTATTTAAAGTATATTTAAAGATTGAAAACAATCTATTTATGGTGTTATGTGATAAATAGGATCTTACATTCGTGCTTATTTGATATTGTTTTTATGAAACTCGTCGACTGAAACGAATATGAAACCGTATGAAAAAAGCAGGAAAGTAAAATATAAAACCAGGTCTTTGATATAATCTAGTCTTGTATACTATTACAGTACGAAAGCGGAAGGAGATTAGATTAACTCGATGTATGGATAAACGACAGAGCCTCGCGTCATATTCAGTCGACTCGTTTCATAAAAACAATATCAAATAAGCACGAATGTAAGATCCTCTATATCTCGTCCCTCGAAAACATTTCCACTTCTCTATACATCCAATATATATACATGACACATATGTATTACTAAGACTCTCCGTATCGAGGGGGTTGTCATGGTTACATCTTGTCCGACCGTCCGTCAGTCACTTATGGTCCTACTTATTCCTTCTAATTCATGTATTAGATTACAGTCCAATTTGTTGGTAAGTATCTACACCAAGCTTAGTTGTGCTCGTTATCGGTGTTTCATGGATGAATGATTTACCTAAACCCGCAATAAACTGGTCATTTGTCCATGATATGCTGGTCATATTACGCAATAGCATGTTGGTCGTTATATCGGACCCCCTAATCTAATCCCCTTCCGCTTTCGTACTGTAATAGTATACAAGACTAGATTATATCAAAGACCTGGTTCTATATTTTACGTTCCTGCTTTTTTCATACGGTCACATTTCAATATATAATTACTATTCAGAAAAACTAAAAAATTGAAAAGAAACTAAGGAACTGCGTAATTTTTCAAATAATCATTTATAATAGCTTTTCTATCGATGGTCACGATATATCACCGAATTTGTTTTCTAATACAGCACATCTTAACATAAGCGCCTCTGTACGATTTCCAACCTCTCCTTTAAGTGACGTCATTTCCAGAATTCGTCACAAGTGACATACTGACAGTTAGGAATGTCTGCACCATATGGCAATATGACAACTAAGTGACCATATGGAGTAAATATTGCAAATAGTGACATCACATGCTGCGTTTTCTTGGAATGATGCCTATTACAGAAGAGGTTGTAAATTACATAGCAGTGCTCAAATGGTAATCATATTCTACTTGATTTATGCCTCGGTCACATATCCGTACGATGTCCGTACGATTTTTAAAATCGTACGATTCCATCAAATTTTAAAATCCGTACGGTCTCCGTACAATCGTAGCTTCTGGTCACATGCCTACGGGACCCGTACGATCTTTCGGATGATGCAATCGAAGGATATCCGTACGGACATCGCAGACAAGTCGTGCGGAGCTTCCAAGGACCTCGGACGTAACTCGTATAGTGCACATGTGTTCGTACGGCACTCGTACGGTGCCCGTACAAGGTCCGGACGTTGACCGTGCGACTCCCCTGCGATGTCGTGCGAGTACCGGCAAGCTCTTACGGGCCTCGCGGTATTTCAAATTTGCACGGACATTGTGCGATGCCCGTACAAGCTCAACGGGGGCCTTTGCGTTACCCGTACGGGGCCTTGCGAGATATTCCTGATTTCCTGACATTTTCATAGAGTCCACGAGTCCTCTACGAGTTCAAAAATCCGTACGATGCTCGCAAGAGTCAACGATGTCCGTACGGACTCCGTGCGAGTTTGCAAAATTTCGACAGAAAACCTACTCGTACGGAGCTCGTAGCATGGATGTGACCAGGGCATAAGCAAACACATTTTACAAATACGATTTTGTCTAGGTATAGTTTTTGCCCAATCAATGAATGTTTCCAAGCTTCTCCTTCTGTTTTCTATTGCCGAGTGTGAAGAAACAAAACTGTCCTCCTCTACTTCTGGAAAAGTCATTACATAACCCTGGCTGTTTATGACACTTAAATACCAGATGTGTTATGGATTGTTGTTATCCTGGAGGTCTCTTTGGGAAGGCATTGTCTGGTGTATATGGCGTTCCCTGTAGCAACTTATTCTCTCTTTACAGCCCAGTTATAAAGAGATCAGTTGTAATATTATACTGTTAAAACAATTAGAAAATAATTTGTGCGAGGAGTTGGAAGGGCTATGATAGTTTACATTCAAACAACGAGAACATAAAGTCTATCAACCAATGACTATTAGCATCATTTCTTTGTACGTTTGTCGAGTTGAAGATGTGTTACTAATTACTAGAACAAGCTACACAAACTTGTCTCGAATTCAACCCAACCTGTACGTGCAATGAATACATCCATACCAGAGAATTACTAGTAAATTAATCTGCGATCTTCTCGTAATTATTTCTTTCACTCTTGTCTCTTACTATTTTCTGTAAAACATGTTTCGTGTACTTTGCTCATTCAACTGTGATACAAACCATAGAATTAAGACGACTTAAATGTTGTGTCTTGTACATATCTACAATATATATTTGCATAGAAATAAACACTGGGACGAATACAACGTGAAAAAAGACTCATCCGCGTCACGTGGTCATTTAAATGTAATCCGTCCATTGTTCTTGCTTTTATTTAAGTGAAATATCCCATTTTAGTGAAATAACAAAATAAAGTCATGTTTGAGAAACACAAAGACATCAACATGTATTTACAATTAAGAGTCAGTGCAGGGCAATTGATAATGATGATAAACATATCAAATAATTGTTCAATTGCACAGTCGTGTGTGCATTAAATGGAATGGTTTGGAAACGCTGGAAAAAGCTGGTTACTGAATTATACTTTGGAAATGACATTTGCAACGCATTTGACGTTTCCAGTATGTGGCGTATAAAAGATGATCGTGTCGACCAATCTGGTTACTACCGATTGCCACAGGTTTTCGATCGAGTATTTAGGGTTAATTGGTATCGTGGTTGCAAAATTGAAAGTAGATTCTCACAGATATATTGTTAAACATCAGTAATGACGTATACAATTCAGGTACAACCTGTAAAAGACGGCGAGGACTCAAGAAACTGACATAACCTAAGAAAAACAATTACCGCGTAATAATAATCCTATGAAAAGAAAATCTGATAAAATCATTTAAAGAAGAACTTACTACATACATGCATATATAACCAGATTTGCACCCTGCCTGGTGCTTTACCTTTGATCGCAGATAGGTATTTTTACAGGTGTGCACGTTGTCTTCCGTTCGTTTAATGAATACTGTATACGGAGCTGGAATAAAATAACAAGACTGATTCCAACTGTATGTTAGCTCGATATGATGGCGATATGAATCTCAGCAAGCGACGGTTAGCAACACTATATCCGATTTTACCGTGAAATGAGGATGAAAAGACCGAACTGTTATCATTATTTCATGCTGGCTGATATTTTTATTTGAAGTAACATCGTTGACATCCTCGCGACAACGGTTTGTCGTAAATATCTACAATATATATTTGCATAGAAATAAACAGTGGGACGAATGCAATGCGGAGAATCAGCTTTCTTACATATTTATACTGTCATGAAGAAGCTAGCTACACATTGAACACTCCAGTTCATGCATGCGTCCGAAACAAGAGGCTCGATGAAGGGAATATTCAAGCGTGTAAATTAAAAGCCATAGCAATAAAATTCCTTTTATCCGTGTAACAAATACACATTTACATTGTACAGCTTGGATTTTGGGTTTCTCTTGTCATGTTGGAGAACGCAAGCCATCTCTCAGCGTGAAATGGTAAATACCAATTCACAAGCCCAGTGTACCTGAGCAATAAATTTCATAGAACTAGACTGTGTGTGCCTCTATAACTCAGTCGGTTAAACGTTCTGTATTTAGATGTATTATTGAAAAGTTAAGCACCAGTTCGACTCTCACCCGAGGCATTCTTTACTTTTTTAATTGTTTGTCAATATATACTCCGCACCACAGCCGTTCATCAGGTAGCAATATATACCGGTTCAATGCCCAGAAAATTATTGTTTTTGTCGATAGATCATATTCAAGCCAAAACTTGAAAAAATACTCATCTGCGTCACGTGGTCATTTAAATGTAATCCGTCCATTGTTCTTGCTTTTATTTCATTCAGTATCATGCCGACAATATCGCGTCTATCGGAATGCAGTGATGTAAACAATGTAATCGATATTACACAATATGAGAGTAACGCAACTCTGAAACACTTGACATATATGTAAAAAGTAACGTTTTAAACAACAAATGCAATGACGGGATTATAAAAAAATTAAATCTCAAATTTATCCGAAAACAGCAAGTATGACTGTTCATTGATGTTATACATTCCAAGACAATATCTTTATAAATAACGCATTTAATACTACCAAATAATCAACGATTTCAATCCTACTGACTTAATGACATGTATCATAGTGACTGTATTTACAATGAACACTTTATCGGATTAGCGAACTGTATAATTCCTGTTGCAATTCGATGTACAAAAAAAAACACGTAAGTAACGGTATATTTACGATATATATTTCCGCCAAAAGCAAACAGTGTTATTTAAATCCATAGCGAAATTCAAAAACGTTGTATAGACGTAAACTGTTTATTATCTCCCTTGTATACAGACATGATATTTCTAGATTTTGGCATTAGGAATAAATTATCAGGAATCAAATTTCATATCAGATACAAGAACAAAACAAATTTTGGCCATTGATAGGAAGAACTGAATTTTCAGAAAAGTGTAATTGCATTAACCAGGATAATATATTTACACCAAGCTTGGGGCGTAGGGGGTGTATTATACCGTATTGATTTAACCATCCTAAATGTAGTTACTGCATTTGGTGATAGTGTTTTGTTCAAACAACCAACATGGAATTGTTCACTTAATGTGTGCATTTCCAACTGCGTGTGTACACGTTCATTTACTTACAGTTCACTCCGCCTCTTCCTGTGTCTTACATCCAATAAGCATCGATAATATTTCAATGTTTTGGTCAACTCATCCATTTATAATGGCATTTTGCACAATATCTATTAAGTGTTTTCATTCAGTAAATCTGGTAAGTGATCAATATGACTGTAAGCTATAAGCCGGTTATAACTAACAAATTAGAATTATAAACAAATTAAGTGCTGCGGTGGCTGACGCTTCCTTGCACTTAATTTGCTTATAATCACAATATATGAGCAATAACCTATACTTAACGCGCCAGTATTGGTTAACTTTCAACTTGGTATCTGTTGACAACATGTGTTGTGTACGCCATATAGGAATTTCACATTTAAGTGAAATATCCCATTTTAGTGAAATAACAAAAAGTGAGGTTTCTTGGACTCTTAATGAATTATTGTCATTTTCTAGATAGCATACTTTTAATTTCTTATGCCCATTTCTTGTCAATAATCGGACAGCGGAACTTAATGTCCGGTTGACTGACCATAACTTTAGTCTTACCTTTCTCACAATACTTAATCAGAATCCTAGTTGTTGGTTGACAATCCACACAATACTTAATCAGAATCCTAGTTGTTGGTTAACAATCCACACAATACTTAATCAGAATCCTAGTTGTTGGTTATCAATCCACACAATACTTAATCAGAATCCTAGTTGTTGGTTATCAATCCACACAATACTTAGTCAGAATCCTAGTTGTTGGTTATCAATCCACACAATACTTAATCAGAATCCTAGTTGTTGGTTATCAATCCACTCAATACTTAGTCAGAATCCTAGTTGTTGGTTAACAATCCACACAATACTTAATCAGAATCCTAGTTGTTGGTTAACAATCCACACAATACTTAATCAGAATCCTAGTTGTTGGTTAACAATCCACACAATACTTAATCAGAATCCTAGTTGTTGGTTAACAATCCACACAATACTTAATCAGAATCCTAGTTGTTGGTTGACAATCCACACAATACTTAATCAGAATCCTAGTTGTTGATTAACAATCCACACAATACTTAATCAGAATCCTAGTTGTTGGTTAACAATCCACACAATACTTAATCAGAATCCTAGTTGTTGGTTGACAATCCACACAATACTTATACGATATTACATTACTCCGTGCAAATAATTAGCTGCCAGTCTACAAACAAATAAGATAGAAGATGTGTGAGTAATCTTTGTTAGCGGACACGTGATCACAGTTCATTTTGACAGTCACGTGGTAAGCTCTGGTTATGTTGTCAAGCATAACTTAAACATTGCCATGGGATTATCATATGTGGCGGACGGAGAGATGTCGTTGCATGGTGTTAGCAACGACTAGCCTATGTCTGTGATAATATAGTGCCTTGAGAGACGCATTGCTGCACAAAAAGCTACGCAAATGGTTGATGTTTCATGGCGAGTACCCTGGTCTTAACACTACAATGTGACCTTTATTGTTTAGCAGAATCCTAATATTGTCACAACATCTTTCTGTGTATATGAAGGTCCTAGCTAGCTCATTTTTTTACGATAATCAAGATGTTTAAAGTTCACATTTGATGAATATAAACTTAAGTTCAGTGATAGCGATACATGTCCTTTAATTAGAGCATATACAACTAGTCGCATTGTACATATTTCCGGATTCATAAATTTGCAACTACGTGTCGTCTGTCGGGTTTCACTTGTTTGTAAAACAACAAACTCGTTTGTAAAATAAATACAGTCAATCTTTTAAACTGAAACTCGGGGATGCTACAGTGTTCGTTGAAATGTTACCTTGCATTTCGTTGCATCGTTAACTCAGTCGTTAGAGGACACGAGGAGCTTTGGTTTCACCAAATAACTACCGTTGAAACAAATAAAGTCAAACCCCGTTTATTCGACTACCTTCTTCACGAATATTTTGTATGATTCGAAATAAATATCAGGTCCCGATGTGTCTTCGAATTGAAATGGGCTATTCGAAACTCTGTTTTGTTCGAGTTGAAATTTCGGACCCCGATGAATTCGAATGAACGAGGTCCGACTGTATCTGTATATCAATAAAGCATAGCAAACAGATGAGCATTCACAAACATGTAAACATTCTCGTCAGCTCTCGGATATTTCCGTACCACTTCGTTATTCAAATAACACCCCCTAGTGTATGTGGCAAAACTCAACATTTTGTGCGGACAAGAAATAGTTCTCGTAAAACGGATTTATAATTTCAATAACTTCGATAAATTCACGTAAGAGATGGATTATAGTTGTCATTTCTAGTTAAAATCTCACATAGTTCAGTCTTCATATAGCTTAAATATTAGATTCATCAGCACTCCAGCGTTCACGCCACCATCTTGTTTTCATGATATTCGAATGGTATTTCCGAAAGTAGTGCCTAACGAACATCCGAGGCACTTGACGTAGTCCGAATGACATGTACATTGTCAATATTAATATTAAATATGATAGATGTACTATTAGACTGATATAGTAAGGTAATTATGTGTAATTATTACATGTACAGTAAAACTTCAATAATAATATATCACCCTTGGAACCTTTGAAATTTGGTCTTCTTATTGAGATGATCTTAATATCAAGGCTGAATAAAGAGCAAATCAGTGAATATGGACTTGAAAATAGTGTTCTTAATTTTGAGGTGGTCTTATTATTGAGGTGGTCATTAAGTGAGGTTTTTCTGTTTTCAGGATATTAAATAGTTGTCTTCTACATTGTAGTTCATGATGTAACATAATGTATGTATTTATATAACTTGTATAATGGTGCTTTAATTTTTGAATAAAGCATAACTATGTCATGTAAAGCAATACTGCCCAACGTAAACGTAACATAACAACAAAATACTCGTATGTGTATCCCCTGTGCTCTTATTCATTAACAGAATAAAATTTGAAACATTTAAAATCCCTTCAAGTTGCTCCGATGTTATTAGAACAGAATACTAAGTATGAGTTTCAGTCTGAAAATGTTTGTCAGTAAGGCACTAGGAGAATATTGGACCTGTACTGTTCACGCTAAAAACCGGAGTTTACGACTGGTCCGGAATTAATCCGTTCTTGAGTGGGTGCACCGTACTTTCATGTACTTTTTATTCATAAACGTTTTCGAGGAAAGGGATATGATAAAATAATACAATATTTATGAAGTGAAATAGCGTAAAACAAGGATGCAGTTTTGAAATACACACCACGTTTCTTTCACAATCTTTCGCGGTAACTTAGTAATATCTGTACTTGTAAGTACGGTGTGCTGTTCGTGACTTCCTTAATCAAATGTCAAGTTTAACATCACATGTTTATATAAAAATGGCAGTGTTTGTAATTAATCAGTACATTGTACCAGCGACGAACGCGCATTGGAAAGGACGTCGTTACAAAATATGTAAAAAATAATGAAATATGTATATATAGTTTATTATAGTGTAAAACATAAAATATTACAGTACATTTTACAAAGTAAACATAAAACATATTTTGTGCTCAGCCACACTTGGCTTACTAGACACTGTCTATGTATGTCTCAGTTCCTATAGTGAAGGGCATGTTCATATTTTATCGGGATTTAAATTACATTGGACGCACATGTGTTTACCGTAGCGTAATGCAACTGAAACGTAAATAAATAATACTTATTAATGAATCGTACTTGTAACGTATGTGTAAAACATTCGCACCAATTCATCATTCGTTTCTGTGAAATTGACGATTCGTCACACATATAACAAACCATGGTATGCCTACAAACCCTGGTATGCCTTATAGACCACGATCACAGATCAGAGTTGAACTCAATACTAACAATCGTATGGTGTGAATGTATGTTATTACTTAATACATCATTACATGGCACAAACATTTCAATGTCATTTTTGTTTTGCCTTCAAGTAATGTTGATGCTTGTTATATATATAATAAGTAAAATAATTGTAATGGGGTTTTAAGTCACATAAACAGCCAGGGTCGAACTTTTAGGTTGGAGGAAGCTCCCAGGTGCACGCCTAGGTAGAACCATCCACCTTCCGTAAGTCAGCTGGATAGTCTCATCACATATTAGTATGTGCTGATTATTAACTAATCCTGCCAATTAACCCGGATGGGAAAGTAAATAATACTTTAGAGAAAATAATTTATGCAAGCATTTATTTATATATTCAGATATGTCATCGATAGAGACGTTATCGATGTATCATTGACATTTTCCGTCGATCGAATATCGATACAAATTTTTAAAAATCGGTAATTATGAATAATAAATACATGCCCGAAAAGGACGAAAATGCATCCACAACAAAATTGGAAGCTGGTGTGCTGTCAAAACGATATGTCAAAACTTCGCCTTACCTATCAAAATGTGTTCAACGAATAATAAATAAGGAAGTTATTCATTTTGTTCTCATTTATTTTGCATAAAAACACACATACATCATAATAATGAGGAAACAAGATCGTCAAAGTAATACATAAGCATGTTAAAGACATAACTAGAAGTGAAAATATATGAAATCATGAACTGCAAGCCTATAAATGGCATTTTAGTAAACGATACATGATATTTCGATATATCGTCAATATATCTCATCCGATATTTCGATATCGTCGACAGATATTTTGCCGAATCAATGGCAACTATACATATGAGAACCGTTTTACTATTTCCAACCTCTTTTTAAGAGACGTCGTTTCCAGAAGATGTCACTTGTGATGTCACCATGAATTGACAGTAAGCAATATTTGTCCCATATGGCAATATGAAAACGAAGGGACCATATGGAGTAAATAGTGTTTCCTGCTTGTAAATAGTGACATTTTATGTTGTGTTTTCTGGAAATGACGTCACTTATAGAAAAGGTTGGAAATCCCACAGCAAGGCCCATTTTATTACTGTTGGCCCTGCCACGACACCATTCGTATCATTATACACCTACAGTAATTAGTAATACCGTCCTAAATTGCTCGACCTAGGATGGTAAGAAATTTGAAGAGGATTTTTTTTCACCGTGTATAAATATATCAACCCTACATATTAGAGTTTCATAATCATCGAAGGATCTGAAAACATTATGTCTATCCAACTGTTAGTTTTAACGACGCTATTTGCATCACCAGGTAACTAATTGAATTATTTTATATTATAGTGTATGCGAGCTTTCAATTAAAATCAAATAATTTATAGTTTCATTATTCAACAATTAATCTAAAATTAAACTGTATACGAGACGAACCGTATCGTATGATAAATGTCTGCACACAAACGACACATAATTAACAATAACAATTAATCTAAAATTAAGCTGTGTACGAGACGAACCTGTTTAACATAAAACACGCAGAATTGAAATGATGTGTTATAATGTATTGATGAAACGATGGCATTTTAATTTAAACTATGTTGACTCCACTTCAAAAGTGTAGATTTAAACCAGTAAGCGACGAACGTGACTTGTCGCAGGTACAAATCTACCTACACAATTTATCGGCAAACTTACAAATACCGTGCCGAGTGGTTAAGGCATCCGCCTTCGGAGCGGGAGGTTGAAAGTACGAATCCCGTTCTGATATGACCGGTTGGTGATTTGTTAATAATGATTACCGTGTGCCTACCTGCCTGGCATTAAAGGATAGGAATCGGGAAGTAAATGTGCTCAGAAAGTATGTGTCTCATAAGTCAGAAATGACCGGCCCTTTAAATTGGGGTGAAACAATAATAGATAAACACTTTTATACTTAGTTTACAATATAGAACGTACTTATACGATAGCATTTCCGCGTGCATCCTTCGTAAATTTATCTGAATATTCATTTCTACGTTTTGATTTATGTTTGTTGTAATTCACCCCACTGTTCTTAACTCAAAGTTCTTCTCACTGGATGACAGGCATTCTTAACTTACTGAATTGTGTATGGATTTCATTTTTGTAATTTTCTTCGCACGGTACGGTATAATACAGGCTATATATCCACTCAGGTAACAATACGCTTGATGAGGTTTTGATGTCAACAAACGTAAAATGAATTAAAATTAACTTGCTCATAAATGCATTTAAATGAAACTACTGATTGTTTTAAGATTTGTCAGGTGTATATAATGCAGGATGGTCTTTTGTTTCATATTAATTACTTCATGTGTCTGTTTTTGTCAAATATGACACATTTCACAGTGTATTCTGTTTATTTCTAAATGTGATATTAATCATTGATCGATACTTTGTCCATCGACAACTACTGAGCGATTTAAGTTATTTAATTAAATACTATTGCATAATTCATTTTCAACATTTTATAAATAATAGTATGTTCCTTTATTTTATTAGTGAAAAAATGTGGGCAGGAGTTTTGATGCGCGCGCATTCAAACAAATAATATCATTCGTGACGTCATCAATGTGACCTTAGTTGTACTTAAATTAAGTTCAACTTAAAAGTCCTAATTACTGAATGCAAAATAATTAGTAATACCTTAAGTGCACTTCCTTATCATAAGTGACAGCATAATCTACGAGACACCGTCTTTGTGAATAATTGAGATTGAACCGTCAACTCTATTTTCATTTAAACCTATATGTTCTAGAAAACTATTGAACAGATAAACTTTAATTGAACATTACTATTCCAGCCTTGGTAATTGGTGGTCCGTATAGTGACCCTCATTGTGCATCTGGCAGGGACTCCATTGTACATCTATTTGAATGGAAATGGAGTGACATTGAGGCCGAATGTAAACGATTTCTGGGGCCTTATGGATTCTGTGGTGTTCAGGTAGTATTTAATTAAATTATCGTATATCATTATTCTGTCATGTCGAATGTTGAGGCGAGTGCTAGCTCTGGTTTCAATACTAGATCTGCATTCAACTATTACTAAAATCTGAATAACGATGTACGGTCTGGCTTGTTATACGATTCAAGATATGTATTTGGTGCATCCGTGTGGATGTGAATGCCTATGCAAGTTCTTAGTTCGCAATTACGGATCATGTTTGAAAAATACAAGTCGAATAACGATGTCCGTAATGGAACTGTTGGTTATTCAACCAATGTCGTTATTCAATGATTACCTACAATGTGCGATAGCTGTGCCAACCTCATTGCACTTTAATATGTTTTATTTAAGTATAAAATGGCTATCTTGTAAATTTGGTATTTTCGCTGATCACACGTGACCGTATATACATAATGTACAATTAAGTCGCGTTGCTCAAGTATACTATATGACACTAAATTTTGTAGTATATATTACCTGAATCTTCGTAGAAATACACTGTTATCAGTCCAGTCTGCTCTGACTTGATCGCCAAAATTTTAAAACATGAATAGAAAAGAGCTTGAAATAATAACTCCGGTCTTCTCATTTCAATAAGCATTAACATGGTAAATATTTAATAATTCTAAAATTGAATATATATACTATCTATCAACAATACCAGCTGATGATCATCGAAATTCAGTGGACAATAACAATTTACAATGAAGCATAGCCTCTGTTTGTCCTCTTTGATTCTCCTAGTTATTCATTATGGTCGGCCAGACCATTCCTTGCACATCTGTTACCTTACGTATGTACCATTGAGCCTCCTCAAGTGCCTTATGTTTTATGGGTTGTTGTTTTCCCAGAGGTATGAGTGGGGATACATGTATGTGGCGATCCCTTGAGCGACTTATTCTCTCTCTGTTACATTAAACTAGAAGGATGTGTATCAAGTGATAAATTTCAGGTGTCACCGGCAAACGAAAATGCAGTTGTCACAAGTCCTAACCGTCCATGGTGGGAGAGATATCAACCAGTCAGTTACAATCTCATCACAAGAAGTGGAAATGAACAAGATTTCACTAGTATGGTACAAACGTGCAATAATGCCGGCGTAAGGTAAGTTATCACGAAGAATCCAATGGTTTTACATATTGCTTCTGTTCATGATTTTCAGAAAGATTTAAAATGTAAAGCCAACAGTTTTTTCTTCCACATTGTATATCATTAACACATTATAACGGATATTGCAGAATTGGTGCATATATTTATGTCATCGGCGAAGCGAATAAATTGCTCATGACCCAAAAGAGTAGATATCTATAAGGTAGAATCATATTAATATAATGATATCCAAATCCAAATGTTATGTGTTTCAGAATTTACGTGGACACTATAATTAACCACATGACGGGTGGATTTTCTGGTACGGGTACCGGTGGCAATCACTTTGATGGTGAATCCTGTAGTTTCCCAGGCGTACCATTCTCTAGTCCTGACTGTAATGGTGGTGATATGTGTCATACACCTGATGGTGCCATCCATAACTATAATAACGCCGAAGAAGTAAGAAACTGTGAACTTGTTGGTTTGAAAGATCTTCGATTGTCAAAGGATTATGTAAGAGATAAACTTGCCGGATATCTCAATCATCTTATAGACATTGGTGTGGCTGGTTTTAGAGTGGACGCAGCTAAGCACATGTGGCCTGGTGACATTGAAGCCGTATTTGCTAGATTGCATAATCTGAAATCTGGTGTGTTCGGGGCAGGACACAAGCCATTTGTTTTCCACGAGGTTATTGACATGGGCGGCGAGTCGATTAAAATGTCAGAATACTTTGGAAGCGGTCGCGTCACTAACTTCATATACGGTGTGAAACTCGCTGGTATTTTCCTCCGTCACTCTAATCAAGCCAAGTGGCTTCGATCATGGGGCTCAGCATGGGGTATGCCAAACACAAATGACGTTGTAGTATTCCTGAATAACCATGACAACCAGAGAGGTCATGGTGGTGGTGGTAAGTATTTTTATCACTTCTCCATTTATGTTACCGGCTTTGTTCTAGTGCTCCTGCATAACAGACGCATTATGATTATTAACTGATTCACTTTAAATGTTTTGGCATCAATATCGTACAACAGCAATAAGTTTAGTAACTTGGTTATCGTGTCCTTGGCGAAAGAGGCCTCTTTATGATTTACCTTACTAATAGTATTATTCTTGCAATAATCTATTCATTGTATATACATGTAATAAAATTCCTATGTTTGTATGACCATTAACCATGTGATTTGTGTTATAAATCTATGTTTGAACTGATTTCATCTGAACAGATGATTGTATAGGAAATTTAATGACATGAATCAAAGTGTTGTAATACACGACTTATGATCCCAACCAGTGAATATACCCTATTAACTAGCCTTTTGAGATGTTCATAGTACTATTAGCTCACTTTAATGTTCTTCTGTTTCCATATTGTCGACAATTTCCATTATAGCTGCTTAACATGTTTATTTCAACTGTGATGGCAATAGTGTTGTTTAAAAACCAGACGAATGGCATTCCATTTCCCAAATTGACTTCCTATTAGCTTTATATTGACGTGTTTCTGTGATAGAAGCCAAGTTTAGACATGGAACGAAAGTAGATATTTCTGTGTCTTTCACTAGAAATTCTAACAAATTAGAGATAATATTTACTCCATCGTTATTATGAACAGGTACCAACATTAAGTGGTATGAACCATTTATCAAGCGTTTTTCATGTCAGAAAGGGTCACATTCAATAGCTAAAATATTTTTCGTCGGCTGGTATGTCATTCTCTGTCAAATATAACCTATGTAAATCTAAAAAGTTTTAACATAATACGCTATGCCGCTTTAAGGGCAAAATATGTACTATTGAGCATAATCAGGGCATCAACAATAAAAAATAAGGTTCATTATTTCTCTTAACATTTGGTTTCGCAAAAATTTTACTCTATTTTGTAGGTGCTCCAATTACATTCTTTGATCCAAAAGCATTGAAGATTGCTACCGCTTTCATGTTGGCACATCCATATGGGTTCCCCAGGATCATGAGCAGTTATCACTGGGACAGGTAACATAAACTAGTACACAAAGATTATTTCTCGTCGTAACAATATCATGCCAACGCCCTTGATGGATTATGAGGATATATTTTAACAGTCCGTCAGTTTCACAGAGTTGAAGTCCTTGTTCCCCCCCCCCCCCTTAATTCTCCTTAGTTGTTTTATGGTCGACCAGACCATTCCTTGCACCCGTATTCCAACACATGTTTACCCTTGCACCCTTTCAGTGCATAATGTTTTGTAGACTGAACGCCGCAGTACGCTTTCCAACCTCTTCATTAAGTGACGTCATTTCCAGAAAACGTCACATGTGACGACACCATGTACTGACAGGAAGCACTATTTGCCCCATATGGCAATATGAAAACGAAGTGACCATGTAGAGTAAATATTGTTTCCAGCTTGCAAATAGTGACATCACACGTTGCGTTTTCTTGAAATGACGTCACTTACAGAAGATGTTGTAAATCCCATAGCATCGCTCAGGATGTTGATTTCCTTGGTGTCTGTATTGGGAGGCGCAGTCTTATGAATGTAACTTTTTCTATTGCAAGTACGAGCATGAAGCATGTTGTTATTGATAATGGAAATCAAAGTCCTATTTATATTAAGAGTCATGCAGTTAATGACTGGTTAAGCAAATGTCACTTTTATACTTCAATATGTATAAGCATAATTTTACATCGCTGTAAAAAATATTGACTCATGTTATATAGGATATTTTGTTCTGTAAACATTTCAGAAATATTGTAAATGGAGACGATCAAAATAACTGGGTGGGTCCACCACATAACGGAGACATGAGCACTAAAAGTGTGTCTATTAATGCTGATATGACATGTGGAAATGGCTGGGTAAGCTAACTGAATCATAAAACAGGGATTCCATTGACCCTCGAGTTGACTCCTGAATTTTCCAAAAATGCCACATTTTGACACCAAGGATTCTGGCTGAAGATTCAATTTTTCTTAAAAATATAGGTAATTTGGCTATAAAATGGTAAAATCTGGTAAAATATTATCAAAATAACCATTGTGATTCAGCACCTTGTGGAGCCCCTGTTATAAGGTAGATCATTTATTTAGATAATAAGCTTACTTTTTGTAGGAAATCATTCAAGACCATCAGATGACTTACTCTTCTAGGTACAGGTTTTGAAAATGTGATGGTGTGTTTCATTTGATGAATGTTGGAAATGTCTTGCTTTCCTACAGTTGATTTTAAAATACAAACCACGTGACTTGAATTTTTCTGGAACTAAATATTACTTTTACTTGGTGATCCACAAAAGTACATCGTACCCTTTTCGACTGACACATTAAAAGACTTGTAATGTTAAAAGAGAGAGAATACGTAGCTACAGGAAACGCCACATACATAAGACAGTGCCTCCAAGCAGATCTCCGGAAAAACAACAATCCACAAAACACAAGGCACTTAAGGAGGTTTTAAAATGTACATATGTTAAGGAACAGAGGCACAAGGAATGGCCTGGCAGACCATAAGGAATAACTAGGAGACTAGTCACGCGATAGTGATCTAATGCTACAGATGTTACTCTAAATGTCATTTCCTTGTCTGAGCTCATCCTGGTGATTTCAAACAGTATAGATTAAGGTTTTACAGAGAAATACATCTATGTTACAGTCACTGATCACTCTTTAATTTTATGGACAATAAATGACTGTCGACATTGTCTCGTGGAACATATAAAACGATGATCATAAAACTTATAAAAAAAACACGAATTATACCTTATCGTCAAAAAAAACACCAATGCAACCAAGGGTGCTTCTATATCATGCACTATCCTCTAAAAACCGAAAATGACTCGCATTCTTAACGTCGCCCATATGGAAAAACTGAAAAATAAACGCAAGTACACATATTCACCTTCACGGTATGGACCCAATTAACAGGGTCATTTACCATCATAATACTACAGATATATCACCATGATCTAACCGGACAGACACCCTACTGGTTAATTACCATACAGTTAATAACTGTTAGGTATATACTGACAAAATGTGTTAATCCATTGTTGTATGGGTCATTTGTGTAGCATTGAATCCATGCCCTTTAAAACAGACTGGTCCTGTACTAACTTCAACTCAACTGTTTATAGCCCGAACCGGCAATTTGGCTTTTCCGGGACGTCGGGTTAACGGATTTCGAGAGCCCCGACAGCTTATATAATACGGACGATCAGACTCGTATAGGTGTTTCCAGACCTTATGATTAACTTTCCATAAAACCATGATCTAAATACTAAGAGAAAAGTTTCTATATGTACAATGTTTATGTTAAGGTATGTGAACACCGATGGAGGCAGATCTACAACATGGTAGCATTCAGGAATGTAGTGTCCGGTACATGTGTCCTTAACTTCAAGTCTTACGGTGATCAACAAATCTCATTTTCTCGTGGCAGTAAAGGTTCGTACATAGAGCGAATTAACAATGATAACAATGTTTTACAAGTCGCCAAATTCCTACTATATATGCTCTTTATAGCATTAAAATTCCAATGTCTAAACGAATTCAGTCATATCCAACTAGAAGATGCCAAAATTGCGTAATTCAATGTGAACATATTCTTAGATCAGATGAAATCGTAATTTATTCAAATGGGTACGTGTTCCTTTCGTTTCATTTATCGTTGTCAAGAAAATATATTTCAAATTGAACATAATGCTCAGTTATTTTGATTCTTATCCTCCATTTGTCTTTAAGTTTGTATACTCATACAAAAAAATACTATCGTTCGTATCCAGCAGCTGTGAATTGTTAAATGGACTGAATGAAGAAATGAGTTCCATTCAATACATAGTTCCCACATCTACAATATTAACCTCAATTGTTCTTAACTGTCGGCCATTTTAATAGGCAAAACTGATAAGCCATTATAGGAGTAATTTCCAAATATGCGATAATTGAGAAAATACCAAGAGAATTTGCATGTGACAACCACTTTTTCGTCAACCTACTGGACCAAACTGCCCACATGAGCATAATGAATAAGTTATTTTTAATATATCAGATTAGTTTATCATCGTTTACATAATAAACCCCATAAACTTGAAGGAAATTTGCTTATCAAAATGGCCGACAATTCAGAACAAGGGAGGTAAATAGTGTAGATGTGAGAACTATGTATTAACATTGTTGATAGCGGAGACATAGCGCATGTATGAATGATCAGTATGACGTTAGCATTAGTAGAAAGAAGTAGTTGCATTAACACCATTAGTACTACTTACAGCAATAAAACTACTCATTGTGCCAGCATTAAAGGGACATGTTCACTTTACCCCAAAATCTGCCCTGTGTCAGAATGTTCTTAAATTTTCACAAAACAATTACTTACATATTTCCCATGCAAAGGACTATTTTGTAATGTTTTACAAAGTCTACGGTTGCCATAGCGACGGAAATACTACCAAGCACTAATAATAGGAAAATTAAGAATTTGACACAGGGTCGATTTTAATGCCAAGTGAACCTATCCCTTTAATCATACTAACTTGTATAAATGCATACGATCTCAAAATACAGAAACGAACCAATACTATAAGCAGTATGGATGAAAATAAATAGTTGCATTCCATTGATTTGTTAACTCTCAAATATGTGTAGGAAATAATTGTTAAAAACTAGCTTTATTCCCATTACCATATGAAATGACTCTGGCTGTATCGAACTATCATAGTATGCTGGCCGCGGAGTATACTTTACAGTATTATTACTGGCTGTGCTATTTGCAGGAAGAACTGTTATACTGCTAAAATTGTCAACTTCACACCAATGTTTTGAATGTTTTGTTGACTGGTATGATTGTATTACTATAGTAACTGTCTCCTTTCTCAGGATTTATTGCGATTGTTGCGGACATCAGCCATCTGAATCAGAATATCAACACCAGTTTACCATCTGGTGATTACTGTGACGTAATATCCGGTAATTATGAAAATGGCTTGTGCACCGGAAAGACCATTCATGTTAACGGAAGTGGCACTGCGCATATAAATATAAGTGGCTCATCCGATGACCCAGTTGTTGCAATCCATGTCGGTAAGTTCACGAAACGCTGGCACTGTTTTAGTTTCTTTACTTAAGCCTGATTCAACATCAGTTTATCTGTTTCAGAGATTGTGTTTCACAAAGTTGAACAAACCTTAACATAGCACAATTTGGTATACTGGTAACTCAATTAAGTTAACATAGTTAACCATTGTTAGCGCAAAAACAATCATTTTGGATGTCTCGTGACAGTAAAATTTCATTACTGGTACCAATTTGTACGTATTCAACGTTTCTACAGGACTCTCTCTTTCTGTTATCTCTAAGTTATCCGGTGTCTTTAGCATTTAGTTTAAAATTAATGACAGTTCAACGTACCTGATCACCAAGGTCAATATTTGTCAATACTTCAAGTCAGCTGCTTTATATTACGAACCAATTACATTTCAAAGTCGCGTATTTAAAACTAGTCTGTATATACCGACCCTATGTTTTTCTGTGTTTCACACATTTTTTTCATGAAATAATGTCCATTTGCGTCTCAAACAGAGATAATCATTAATAGAGCTAAATAAAATACGGAAAAAATATTTAGTTGGTAAAATATATTTAGTCGGTAAGAAAACATTTGGTTAAAAATATTAAGTCGGTAACAAATATTTAGTTGGTAAAAAATCTTTGGTAAAAAATATATAATTGGTAAAAAAGTATTTGGTTAAAAATATTTAGTCGGTAAAAATGTTTAGTCGGTAAAATACTATCTCGTAGGCAACCAGACCAATTTAAAACAAATTAACATGTCTTGAAAAAGAAATCAGAGGTCGACCATCATAGGACAAACACTAAGGTAGTCACAACGGAGCATTGATCGATGACATATTTGTGTTTGAGCACAGATAGCTGTCGTACTCTTGTATATTAGCCATTTGCCTACCACGTGCTTCATTCTTTTGTAAACGTTCGTGTTAACTAAAACGTTCAATCTATATTGTACTTTACAAATGGACATTAGATAAATGTAAGGTAATAAACACAGGTTCTAGACAATACTTGATCGTATTCATGTCAGGGATCGCGTGATCAACTTTTGTTCGTTTATTCATAAAGATATATTCCATGGTCAGATTTTTTCGGCTCAGACGTCCTAACATGTTTTGCTATTTGCGTATCAGTGAAGTGTAAACCAATCAAATCTTACGTTAACCACCAAGGCAATTTCTCTACAACCGACAACATATGTAGCCTTGACGCGGATTGGTTAACATTTCGATAAAGGGTACGTTACCTTACCGCAATCCACTGAATGTCGGTGAATTTACCGAATTGATCTGGAGTGACTAGCAATCGTAACATCTCGGCATTTTTATGTTGCACAACAAATCTTAACCTTCAAATTGCGTTGACCATCTTTTTTCAAGATATTTCTTGTTACACATGAAATTTTAAGTAATATAATGATATAATACCGTTACGTAACACATGCATAATAGTATTGATGTGAACTGATTAGATTTAGATGAGTAAATAAAAGTTATTAAGTCATTCCATACAACTGAAATAGTCTAGACGTGTTAATTATTTTTCCTGTAGCATTGGCAAATGACATGTTGTCCACTGTGAAGCATTCAGTTCGAAGATAAAATACTCCATAATTCAGTGTAATTGAAACGTATCTGGAGGTTGCACATCTTTGTTATCTGTCTTTTATTTGTGATGCTTCTCAAGATATTGTATTACTGTCTTAATTTACTCTATTTCAGGAGCAAAAGTAGGCAGTGCAAAGAAGGTCACCACATAATTATTGGTCAATGTTCGTCATTACGATAGAAGTATTTGTCTAAATTCATGTAATGAATGCATTGTGTTTGACAACAATATATGTCACACCTATCAGTATTGAAGAAAATTCATAGTTATAAATAATAATTTACGCGTTGTTTCTCTGAAAAGTCCTTTTCGAGTATAATTGTCATCAGAACACTTTCCTGTGCATATTAATTCATTTACCGGTTATTGTACAACATTTTTCTTATCACAAATCGTCTTCATGCTCGAAGGATCAGTTTGATGATTAACAACCGTTGCCACATTTATCAACTCTATCTGAGACGATATTCCAAGTGTTCTAGAAGTATCTAAATCATCTATATCGTCGAAATATTTTAGTGTTACAATATGTGTTGTTTTCAATCTCCTAGCTGTATTTAACTGTTCTAGCCGTGTTTACATATTCTAGTAGTGTTTAAATGTTCTTATAGTGTGTACACCTGTGGCAATGTTAACTTATTCTAGCAGTGCTTAAATCTTCTGTCAGTGTTTATGCCACACATATCAGTATTGAAGAAAATTCATAGTTATAAGTAATCGGTCTTATCATTTATGTGTTGTTTATATGTTTATTCTAGCAGTGCTTAAATGTTCATGTAGCTTTGTTACTTTGGACTAGATTGCTATAGTGTCAATCGTTACATCATTTCTTATGAAACCTAGGTAAAAAGTTCAGTATTTGCATTGTTTGTCTGAAGTGTTGAATAGTAAAGTTTCCTTTTGTTCCATACCAAAGAGTGGCCTCTGATCGGAATAAGTAAGGAGTTCAATGAACCATAATTGCCGGTTTGTGCAAGGGTTAGGGTGGGATGTCATTACTTATTGTTGTACATCATAGCTATGTACGTACTAAGTATTATTTGGTTATATATGTATGATAGTGAAAATACTTCTTTGTGATTATCATCGTTGCAAAATAAATATTACTCGTATTCTGTTATTCATGTGCAGTTTTCTTGAATAAATATAAAAATGATCTCCCTTGATTAGCAGATTTGTTGAAGCCATTAACTCTGAATTGGATTGTCTCCCTTCTACGCGGAAATGATACATGTCCAAAATGAGCGTTTCTCTAACATTAGACGTACTGTTTATGATGTGATATTCTGTCTGTGTCAACTAGTTTCCTTTAGTTGCCACCTCGTGCCCCATCTCATGCAACTGTTACATAACGATGACAAATCGTTTATTTATTATCCATTACTACAAATGTAAGACATTACTCCAAGTCATCTCTGGGAACATCAATCACCCAAATCAGAGTTCGAGGAAATGATGTAAGATATATCATCATTAACCAATCATTGTCATTGTCATTAACCAGTCAAGTAATCTTGATTTGAACTACAGTAAAACCTCAGTTAAAGACCACCTCAATAATAAGACCACCTCAAAATTACGAATACAATTTGTCAAATCCATTTTCACTGTTTTGCTCTTTAGTCAACATCAATATTAAGACCATCTCAATATTAAGACCAATTTTCAATTGTCCCAAAGATGGTATTATTACAAGGCACAGATGCGCCTAGAAACTGAAGCATCATACGTTCTAGTACTGGTATTGGACATGTTAGTATACGTAACATGGAACGTACCGAGCTGTATAATCAACGTGAATTTGTGAATAAGTGCAAGTACTCTCACCAATGTCATTTTTCTGTAATTAAACACACACAATAATTACAACAACAAAATGCGATATATCACTAACAAAAATGGTAACAAAGTCAAATATACAATGGGATAATTGAACAAAACTAGAAGTGAAAATATATTAAATTATGAACTGCCAGCATTTAAACGTCATTTTAGAAAACGATACATGATATCGATGTATCGTCGATATATCTCATCCGATATTTCGATATCGTCGATATGCATTTTGCCGAATCAATGGCAAATATACATAATTATTTTACTGTTGGCCCTGCCACGACACCATTCTTATCAGCATATAACTACAGTAATTAGTAATAACGTCCTAAATTGCTCGACCTAGGATGATAAGAAACTTGATTAGGCTCTTTTCCCTTTTCACCGTGTATAAATACATTAACCTACTAATTAGAGTTTCATAATCATTGAAGGATCTGAAAACATTATGTCGATCCAACTGTTAGTTTTAACGACGCTATTTGCGTCACCAGGTAACTAATTGAATTGTTTTCTATTATAGTGTATGCGAGCTTTCAATTAAAATCAAATAATTTATAGTTTCAGTATTCAACAATTAATCTAAAATTAAGCTGTGTACGAGACGAACCTGTTTAACACAAACACGTATCGTATGATAAATGTCTGCACGCAAAAGACACATAATTGAAATGATGTGTTATAATGTATTGATGAAACGATCGCATTTTAATTGAAACACTGTTGACTCCACTTCAAAAGTGTTGATTTAAACCAGTAAGCGACGAAAGTGATTTGTCGCTGGGAGAAATCTACCTACACTATTTATCGGAAAACTTACAAATTCCGTGCCGAGTGGTTATGGCATCCGCCTTCGGAGCGGGAGGTTGAAGGTACGAATCCCGTTCTGATATGACCGGCTGGTGATTTGTTAATAATTGGTTATCGTGTGCCTACCTGCCTGGCATTAAAGAATAGGAATCGGGAAGTAAATGTGCTCAGAATGTATGTGTCTCATAAGTCAGAAATGACCGGCCCTTTAAATTGTGGTGAAACTATAATAAATAATCACTTTTAGACTTAGTTAACAATATAGAACGCACTTATGCGATAGCATTCCGTGAGCATCCTTCGTAAATCTATCTGAATATTCATTTTTACGTTTTGATTTTTGTTTGTTACAATTTACCCCACTGTTCTTAACTCAAAGTTCTTCTCACTGGATGACAGGCATTCTTAACTTACTGAATTGTGTATGGATTTCATTTTTTGTAATTCTCTTTGCACGGTACGGTAGAATACAGGATATATATCCACTCAGGTAACAATGTGATTGATGAGGTTTATTTAATTAAATACTACTGCATAATTCATTTTCAACATTTTATAAATAATTTTATGTTCCTTTATTCTATTAGTGAGGAAATGTGGGCATTTTTTATGCGCGTGCATTCAAACAACTACTATCATTCGTGACGTCATCAATGTGACCTTGTTGTACTTAAATTAAGTTCAACTTAAATGTCCTAATTAATGAATGCAAAATGATCAGTAATACATAAAGTGCACTTCCTTATCATAAGGGAGAAACACCGTCATTGTAAATAATTGAGATTGGACCGTAAACTCTATTTTCATTTAAACCTATATTTTCTAGAAAACTATCGAACAGATAAACTTTAATTGAACATTACTATTCCAGCCTTGGTAATTGGTGGTCTGTATAGTGACCCTCATTGTGCATCTGGCAGGGACTCCATTGTACATCTATTTGAATGGAAATGGAGAGACATTGAGGCCGAATGTAAACGATTTCTGGGACCTAATGGATTCTGTGGTGTTCAGGTAGTATTTAATTGAATTATTCTGTCATGTCGAATGTCGATGTGAGTGCTAGCTCTGGTTTCAAGACTAGATCTGCATTCAACTATTACTAAAATCTGAATAAGGATGTACGGTCTGGCCTTTTATTCGATTCCAGACATGTATTCGGTGCGCACCCGTGTGAATGTGAATGCCTATTCAAGTTTTTGGTTCGCATTTACGGATCATGTTTGAAACATACAAGTCGAATAACGATGTCAGTGTTGGCACTGTTGGCTATTCAATCAATGTCGTTATTCAATGTTTATCTACGATAGCCGTGCCAACTTCACTGCGCTTTTACATGTTTTACTTTAGTATAAAATCTTATAAATTTGGTATTTTCGATGATCAGATCATCACAAAGCACTGATTCCTGACAAGTGTCGATAATAATGGTGAAAGTGTGGATGCGACTTAAGATGGACGTCTGTATACTGTTTGACATTATATCCAATCTACAATATTTAAAGTAACTGAACAGAAGAACAGCTACGAGTATGCATTCGTGTCAGTTGTCATTGTAACTAATTAAGCATGCTCCCTGTATTCGAAGAGGTGTGTATTTTGTTTTCGTATATCGATCGGTCAGACGGACCTGTCCAATACAACATGACTCTATCTGTCAAACAAAAATAAATTACATTGTGTCAGTGTGATGGTCTATGTGGTATTCCATAGAGACTATATCCGAAAGATCAGGTCACAGTTATCTAACGCTGAGAACTTTTTTCTGATCAAAAATGAGATAAATATTAAGCATACGACCGTTATCATAATATGATGAATGTGTGTGTTCAGTAGATGACAATCATTGTTGGTCAATGCCCATGGTAACAGTGGGCCAGATACTGTCAACGTTTTCCGTTCTATAGACGAATCGTGTTTGGTATTCTGCCGTCTGCCTGTCAGCAAGTTTGGGGTCACGTAGCCAAATATTGCACTGTCAAAACTGTTCTATATCAAATAATTACCGCCAGAGGCAGATCAATTGAGGGCATTATGTGTTTTACGAACATTTTTATGTGTAAACAGAGACTGATTCTCGACTAAATGTTGTCAGTTGCTTGCAAAACGTACAGCAAGACAGTAATGGATGTAAACGCAGATATACGGCTCCAATACAGGCCATCCCGTTCACTGTGTATAACCAAATTCGTGTAATTTAGTATATAGAGATAAACAGATGTCGAAATCTCACACATGACCGCATACATAATGTACAATTAAGTTATCTTTATCGCGTTGCTCAAGTATACTATATGATAATACATTTTGTAGTATACATTACCTGAATCTTCGTAGAAGTACACTGTTATCAGTCCAGTCAGCTCTGACTTGATCGCCATAATCTTAAAACATGAATAGAAAGAGCTTGAAATAATAACACCCGTCTGCTAATTTCAGTAAGCATTAACATTGTAAATATTTTATAATTCTAACATTGAATATATATACTATCAATCAACAATATCATCTGATGTTCCTCGAAATTCAGTGGACAATAACAATTTACAATTAAGCATTGCCACTACATAATACTTACAGCAGGTCTTTGTACTCTGTCCATCGGTTATACTCTTTGAAAAATTAGCAACATCGTACTTGTTTTGTATTTTAAATTCAATTATGGACATCGAAATGGTCTTAGTGTTCATGCTGTTTCCTGCCGACGTTCGACCTATTGTTGCCAGCTGTCATGACTTGTCCTGTGATCTTTTCCATCCATTAAATCCCCCACTGATCGTCCTGTTTGATTTTCCAAGTGATTCCTTATGGTCGGCGAGACCATTCCTTGCGCCTCTGTTCCATTACGTATGTACCATTGAGCCTCCTCAATGTTTTATGGATTGTTTTTCCCCAGAGGTATGAGTGCGTATGCACTGCCTTATGTATGTGGCGATCCCTTTAGCAACTTATTCTCTCTCTGTTACATTAAACTAGAAGGATGTATATCAAGTGGATAATTTTCAGGTGTCACCGGCAAACGAAAATGCAGTTGTCACAAGTCCTAACCGTCCTTGGTGGGAGAGATATCAACCAGTCAGTTACAACCTCATTACAAGAAGTGGAAACGAACAAGAATTCAGTAGTATGGTACAAACGTGCAATAATGCCGGCGTAAGGTTAGTTATCACGAAGAATCAAACAGTTTGACCTATTTTTTTCTGTTCATGATTTTCAGAGGGATTTATGTATAGCAAACAGGTTTTTCGTTTACATGCTTTAAACAAAGGTATCTCGTAGATATCACACCATTTCTATCATGTATATCATTAACACGGGTTATTATAACGGGTATTGCAGAATAGGTGCGTATATTTATATCATCGGCTACGCGAATAAATTGCTCATGACCCAAAAGAGTAGATATCTACAAGGTGAAAACGTATTAATCAGAATGATATCCAAATCTTATGTTATGTGTTACAGAATTTACGTGGACACTGTAATAAACCACATGACGGGTGGGTATTCTGGTACGGGTACCGGTGGCAACCACTTTGATGGTGGATCCTGTAGTTTCCCAGGTGTACCATTCTCTAGTCCTGACTGTAATGGTGGTGATATGTGTCATACGTCTGATGGTTCCATCCATAACTATAATAACGCCGAAGAAGTAAGAAACTGTGAACTTGTTGGTTTGAAGGATCTTCGATTGTCAAAGGATTACGTAAGAGATAAACTTGCCGGATATCTCAATCATCTTATAGACATTGGTGTGGCTGGTTTTAGAGTGGACGCAGCTAAGCACATGTGGCCTGGCGACCTTGAAGCCGTGTTCGCTAGATTGCATAATCTGAAATCTAGTGTGTTCGGGGCAGGACATAAGCCATTTGTTTTCCAAGAGGTTATTGACATGGGCGGCGAGTCGATTAAAATGTCAGAATACTTTGGAAGCGGTCGCGTCACTAACTTCATATACGGTGTGAAACTTGCTGATATCTTCCTCCGTCACTCTAATCAAGCCAAGTATCTTGCAAACTGGGGCTCGGCATGGGGTATGCCAAACACAAATGACGTTGTAGTATTCCTGAATAACCATGACAACCAGAGAGGTCATGGTGGTGGTGGTAAGTATTTTATCACGTCTCTATTTATGTTACCGGCTTTGTTTTTGTGCTCCTAAATAACAGGCGCATTATTATTGTCAAATCGTATAACTGATCCGATTTGATGTTTTTATTCGTCCTTAATCTTACAGCAGCAATTATGTTAGTGACTTGGTTATTGTGTCATTGGCGAAAGAGGCCTATTTACGATTTACCTTACTAATAGTATTAGTCTTGCAATAACTTTTCTATTCATTATATATAAAACAATTCCTTTGTTCTTATTACCATTAACCACGTGATTGTGTTTGATCTGATTTCATCTGAACAGATGATTGTGTAGGAAATATTATGACAGTTGTAATACATGACTTATGATCCCAACCAGTGAACATACCCAAATACCAGCCTTGTGAGGTCTTCATAGTACTAATAGTTTCTCTTTAAGGTTCTTCTGTTTCCATATTGTCGACACTTTCCATTACAGCCTCTTTGACATGTTTATGTCAACTCTGATTGTTATATTGTAGTTTTAAAACCAGAAGAATGGCACTCCATTTCCCAAAAAGACTTCCTTTAAGCTTTATTTTGACATTTTTCTGAGATAGAAGCCAATTTAAGACATCGAACGAATGTAAATATTTCTGTGACTTGTAAAAATGCCTGATTGTTAATAAAACTGGAATTTATTTTTTATTTTTTGATGTACAAACATCTTTCTTCAACAAATACGGATCAAAACATTATGCGTTCACTCTTTGTTACTGTATGTTTATTGATGTTTAAACTATAGGAAATAATTTGAACAAACATGAGCATAATATTACTTCAACTAGAAGTTCAAACAAATCAGGGAGGATTTTCTAATCTGTCGTTTTATTATGAACAGGTAATAATATTAAGTGGCATTAACCATTTGTGAATAGAGTTTCATACGTTTTTCATGTCAGAAAGGGTCACATTCAATAACTTATGTCTATTGTTATTCCTAGACATCAATGTGTCTTCGAAGGCAGTTAATATTTTCGTCGGCAGGTATGTCATTCTTTGTCAAATATAATTAATGTAGTTCTAAAAAGATTTAACATATATGTTACGCCATTTTAAGGAAAACATATGCGTTATAAAATTGAGCGTAATCAGGGCATCAAGAATAATGTGTATCATTTGTCTTAACATTTTGTATCACACCTTGAATTTTACTCTAATCTGTAGGTGCTCCAATTACATTCTTTGATCCAAAACCAATGAAGATTGCTACCGCCTTCATGTTGGCACATCCCTATGGGTTCCCCAGGATCATGAGCAGTTATCACTGGGACAGGTAACATAAACTCGTATACACATATTATTTATCATCGTAACAATAACATGTCAACGCCCTTTATTGGAGATGAGGATATATTTTAACAGTCTGTCAGTTTCACAGAGTAGAAGGCAGTCCTTATTGTCCCCCTTAATTCTCCTTAGTTGTTTGCATGGTCGGCCAGATCATTATTTGCACCCTATTCACCTGGTACTGACAGTAAGCAATGTTTGCCCAATATGGCAATATGAATACGAAGTGACCATATGGAGTAATGAGTGTCTCCTGCTTGCAAATAGTGACATCACATGTGGCGTTTTCTTGAAATGACGTCACTTACAGAAGAGGTTGTAAATCCACAGAGCAGCGCTCAGGCTGTTGATTTCCTGGGGGTCTGTGTGGGGAGGCATTGTCTTATGCACGAGCATGAAGCATGTTCTTATTGATAATGGAAGTCCAATTTATATTAATAGCCATGCGTTAAAGAAAACAGTGTTAATGGTCGGTTAAGCAAATGTCACTTTGCTTTCATACTTTAATATTTTATACTTTTATGTCGCTGTAAAAACATTGACTCATGTTATATAGGATATTTTGTTATATAGGATATTTTGTTATATAGGATAGTTTGTTATATATTTTGTTCTGTAAATATTTCAGAAATATAGTAAATGGAGACGATCAAAATAACTGGGTGGGTCCACCACATAACGGAGACATGAGCACTAAAAGTGTGTCTATTAATGCTGATATGACATGTGGAAATGGCTGGGTAAGCTAACTGAATCATATAACAGGGATTCCATTTGACCCTCGAGTTGACTCCTGGAATTTCAAAAAAGACACCTTTTGACACCAAGGATTCTGACTGAAGGGTCAATTTTTCGCAAAATGATGGTAAAATCCGGTAAATAATTATCAAAACGACTCTTGAGATTCAGCACCTTGTGGAACCTCTGTTATCAGGTAGATACTTGATTTAGATATAAGCTTACCTTTTGAAGGAAAATCATTCACGACCATCAGATGACTTACTCTTCTGGGCACAGGTTATGAAAATGTGATGGTGTGTTTCATTTGATGAATAGTTTGTTGAAAATGTCTTGCTTTCCTACAGTTGATTTTAAAATACAAACCAAGTGAACTAAATTAAACTACTTTTACTTGTTGATCAACAAAAGTACGTCGTACCTTTTCGACTGACACATTAAATGACATGTTATGTTAAGACTAGTCACGCAATAGTGATCTAACGCATGAGATGTTACTCAAAATGTTATTTCCTTGTCTGGTGATTTCAAACAGTATAGATTAAGGTTTAACAGAGATATACATCTATGTTACAGTCACTGCTCACTCTTCAATTTTATAGACAATAAACAAATGACTGTCGACATGTCTCGTGGAATGTATTTATTGAAAACGATGATCATTGCGCTTATAAATAATACCCAGAATTAAACCTCATTTTCAAATACGTCAATGCAACCAAGGGTGCTTCTGTATCATGCACTATTCTCTAAAAATCTAAAATGACTCGCATTCTTAACGTCGCCCATATGGGAAACTGATAAATAAACGCAAGTACACATATTCACCTTCACGGCATGGACCCAATTAACAGGGTCATTTACTATTAGAAAATGATTACAGTTCATAACACTACAGATATATCACCATGATCTAACCGGACAGACACCCTACTAGTTAATTATCATACAGTATATACTGACAAAATGTGATAATTCATTTTTGTATGGGTCATTTGTGTAGCTTTGATTACATGCCTTTTAAAACAGACTTGTCCTGGACTAACTTCAACTCAACTGTTGATAGCCCGAATCGACAATTAGGCTTGTCCGGGACGTCGAGTTAATGGATTTCTAGAGCCCAGACGATCAGACATTTAAAGGTGTATCCTGACTTTATGATTAACGTTCCTTTAAACCATGATATAATTTATAAGAACATAGTTTCTAGATGTACGATGTTTATGTTAAGGTCTGTGAACACCGATGGAGACAGATAACCGACATGGTAGCATTCAGGAATGTAGTGTCCGGTACAGGTGTCCTTAACTTCAAGTCTTACGGTGATCAACAAATCTCATTTTCTCGTGGCAGTAAAGGTTCGTACATAGAGTGAATTAACAATGAGAACTTATGTTTTAAACGTCGCCAAATTCCTACTATGTATGCTCTTTATAGCATTTAAATTCCAATGTCTAAATGAATTCAGTCATATCCAACTAGAAGATGCCAAAATTGCGTAATTCAATGTGAACATATTCTTAGATCAGATGAAATCGTAATCTATTCCAATGGGTACGTGTTCCTTCCGTTTCATTTGTCGTTGTAAAGAAAATATATTTCAAATTGAACATAATGCTCAGTTATTTTGTTTCTTATCCTTCATTTGTCTTTGAGTTTGTATACTCATACAAACATACTATCGTTCGTATTCAGCAGCTGTAAATTGTTAAATGGACTGAATGAAGAAATGAGTTCCATTCAATACATAGTTCCCACATCTACAATATTAACCTCAATTCTTCTTAATTGTCGGTCACATAGCGCATGTATGATTGATCAGTATGACGTTAGCATTAGTAGAAAGAAGTAGTTGCATTAACAACAATAAGTACCACTAATAGCAGTAAAACTACTCCTTGTGTCAGCAATAAAGGGAAATGTTCACTTAACCCCAAATTCTGCCCTGTGTCAGAATGTTATTAAATTTTCACAAAACAATTATTTACACATTTCCCATGCAAAGGAGTATTTTGTAATGTTTTACAAAGTCTACGGTTGCCATAGCAATGGAAACACTACCAAGCACTAATAATAGGAAAATTAAAAATTTGACACAGGGTCGATTTTAATGCCAAGTGAACCTATCCCTTTAATCATACTAACTTTTATAAATGCATACGATCTCAAAATACAGAAACGAAGCAACACTACAAGCAGTATGGATGAAAATAAATAGTTGCATTCCATTGATTTGTTAACTCTCAAATATGTGTAGGAAATAATTGTTAAAAACTAGCTTTATTCCCATTACCATATGAAATGACTCTGGCTGTATCGAACTATCATAGTATGCTGGCCGCGGAGTATACTTTACAGTATTATTACTGGCAGTGCTATTTGCAGGAAGAACTGTTATACTGCTAAAATTGTCAACTTCACACCAATGTTTTGAATGTTTTGTTGACTGGTATGATTGTATTACTATAGTTACTGTCTCCTTTCTCAGGATTTATTGCGATTGTTGCGGACATCAGCCATCTGAATCAGAATATCAACACCAGTTTACCATCTGGTGATTACTGTGACGTAATATCCGGTAATTATGAAAATGGCTTGTGCACAGGAAAGACCATTCATGTTGACGGAAGTGGCACTGCGCATATAAATATAAGTGGCTCATCCGATGACCCAGTTGTTGCAATCCATGTCGGTAAGTTCACGAAACGCTGGCACTGTTTTAGTTTCTTTACTTAAGCCTGATTCAACATCAGTTTGTCTGTTTCAGAGATTGTGTTTCACAAAGTTGAACAAACCTTAACATAGCACAATTTGGTATACTGGTAACTCAATTAAGTTAACATAGTTAACCATTGTTAGCGCAAAAAAATCATTTTGGATGTCTCGTGACAGTAAAATTTCATTACTGGTACCAATTTGTACGTATTCAACGTTTCTACAGGACTCTCTCTTTCTGTTATCTCTAAGTTATCCGGTGTCTTTAGCATTTAGTTTAAAATTAATGACAGTTCAACGTACCTGATCACCAAGGTCAATATTTGTCAATACTTCAAGTCAGCTGCTTTATATTACGAACCAATTACATTTCAAAGTCGCGTATTTAAAACTAGTCTGTATATACCGACCCTATGTTTTTCTGTGTTTCACACATTTTTTTCATGAAATAATGTCCATTTGCGTCTCAAACATAGATAATCATTAATAGAGCTGAATAAAATACGGAAAAAATATTTAGTTGGTAAAATATATTTAGTCGGTAAGAAAACATTTGGTTAAAAATATTAAGTCGGTAAAAAATATTTAGTTGGTAAAAAATCTTTGGTAAAAAATATATAGTTGATAAAAAAGTATTTGGTTAAAAATATTTAGTCGGTAAAAATGTTTAGTCGGTAAAATACTATCTCGTAGGCAACCAGACCAATTTAAAACAAATTAACATGTCTTGAAAAAGAAATAAGAGGTCGACCATCATAGGACAAACACTAAGGTAGTCACAACGGAGCATTGATCGATGACATATTTGTGTTTGAGCACAGATAGCTGTCGTACTCTTGTATATTAGCCATTTGCCTACCACGTGCTTCATTCTTTTGTAAAAGTTCGTGTTAACTAAAACGTTCAATCTATATTGTACTTTACAAATGGACATTAGATAAATGTAAGGTAATACACACAGGTTCTAGACAATACTTGATCGTATTCATGCCAGGGATCGCGTGATCAACTTTTGTTCGTTTATTATTCCATGGTCAGATTTTTTCGGCTCAGCCGTTCTAACATGTTTTGCTATTTGCGTATCAGTGAAGTGTAAACCAATCAAATCTTACGTTAACCACCAAGGCAATTTCTCTACAACCGACAACATATGTAGCCTTGACGCGGATTGGTTAACATTTCGATAAAGGGTACGTTACCTTACCGCAATCCACTGAATGTCGGTGAATTTACCGAACGGATCTGGAGTGACTAGCAATCGTAACATCTCGGTATTTTTTATGTTGCACAACAAATCTTAACCTTCAAATTGCGTTGTCCATCTTTTTTCAAGATATTTCTTGTTACACATGTAATTTTAAGTAATATAATGATATAATACCGTTACGTAACACATGAATAATAGTATTGAGGTGAACTCATTAGATTTAGATGAGTAAATAAAAGTTATTAAGTCATTCCATACAACAGAAATAGTCTAGACGTTTTAATTATTTTTCCTGTAGCATTGGCAAATGACATGTTGTCCACTGTGAAGCATTTCGTTCGAAGATAAAATACTCCATAATTCAGTGTAATTGAAACGTATCTGGAGGTTGCACATCTTTGTTATCTGTCTTTTATTTGTGATGCTTCTCAAGATATTGAATTTCTGTCTTAATTTACTCTATTTCAGGAGCAAAAGTAGGCAGTGCAAAGAAGGTCACCACATAATTATTGGTCAATGTTCGTCATTACGATAGAAGTATTTGTCTGAATTCATGTAATGAATGTATTGTGTTTGACAACAATATATGTCACACATATCAGTATTGAAGAAAATTCATAGTTATAAATAATCTGTCTCATCATTTATGCGTTGTTTCTCTGAAAAGTCCTTTTCGAGTATAATTGTCATCAGAACACTTTCCTGTGCATATTAATTCATTTACCGGTTATTGTAAAACATACCTCTTTTCACAAATCCTCTTCATGCTCGAAGGATCAGTTTGATGATTAATAACCGTTGCCACATTTATCAACTCTATCTGAGACGATATTCCAAGTGTTCTAGAGAAGTGCTTAAATCTTCTGTCAGTGTTTAAATCTTCTAGCAGTGTTAACATATTCTGGCAGTGTTTAAATGTTCATGTAGCTTTGTTACTTTGGACTAGATTGCTATAGTGTCACTCGTTACATCCTTTCTTATGAAACCTAAGTTAAAAGGTTAGTATTTGCATTGTTTGTCTGAAGTGTTGAATAGAAACGTTTCCTGTTGTTCCATACCAAAGAGTGGCCTCTGATCGGAATAAGTAAGGAGTTCAATGAACCATTATTGCCGGTTTGTCCAAGGGTTAGGGTGGGATGTCATAACTTATTGTTGTACATCATAGCTATGTACGTACTAAGTATTATTTGGTTATATATGTATGATAGTGAAAATACTTCTTTGTGATTATCATCGTTGCAAAATAAATATTACTCGTATTCTGTTATTCATGTGCAGTTTTCTTGAATAAATATAAAAAATGATCTCCCTTGATTAGCAGATTTGTTGAAGCCATTAACTCTGAATTGGATTGTCTCCCTTCTATGCGGAAATGATACATGTCCAAAATGAGCGTTTCTCTAACATTAGACGTACTGTTTATGATGTGATATTCTGTCTGTGTCAACTAGTTTCCTTTAGTTGCCACCTCGTGCCCCGTCTCATGCAACTGTTACATAACGATGACAAATCGTTTATTTATTATCCATTACTACAAATGTAAGACATTACTCCAAGTCAACCCTGGGAACATCAATCACACAAATCAGAGTTCGAGGAAATGATGTAAGATGTATCATCATTAACCAATCATTGTCATTGTCATTAACCAGTTAAGTAATCTTGATTTGAACTACAGTAAAACCTCAGTTAAAGACCACCTCAATAATAAGACCACCTCAAAATTACGAACACAATTTGTCAAATCTATTTTCACTGTTTTGCTCTTTAGTCAACCTCAATATTAAGACCATCTCAATATTAAGACCAATTTTTAATTGTCCCAAAGGTGGTATTATTATTGAGGTTTACTGTATAAGACATGACAAGGCACAGATGCGCCTAGAAACTGAAGCATCATACCTTCTAGTACTGGTATTGGACATGTTAGTATACGTAACATGGAACGAACCGAGCTGTATAATCAACGTGAATTGGTGAATAAGTGCAAGTACTCTCACCAATGTCATTTTTCTGTAATTAAACACACACAATAATTACAAAAAAAAAATGCGATATATCACTAACAAAAATGGTAACAAAGTCAAATATACAATGGGATAATTGAACAAAACAAGAAGTGAAAATATATGAAATTATGAACTGCCAGCATTTAAACGTCAATTTAGAAAACGATACATGATATCGATGTATCGTCGATATATCTCATCCGATATTTCGATATCGTCGTTATGCATTTTGCCGAATCAATGGCAACTATACATAATTATATTACTGTTGGCCCTGCCACGACACCATTCTTATCAGCATATAACTACAGTAATTAGTAATAACGTCCTAAATCGCTCGACCTAGGATGATAAGAAACTTGATTAGGCTCTTTTTGCTTTCACCGTGTATAAATACATTAACCCTTCTAATTAGAGTTTCATAATCATTGAAGGATCTGAAAACATTATGTCGATCCAACTGTTAGTTTTAACGACGCTATTTGCATCACCAGGTAACTAATTGAATTATTTACTATTACAGTTTATGCGAGTTTTCAATTAAAATCAAGTACTTTATAGTTTCATTATTCAACAATTAATCTAAAATTAAGCTGTGTACGAGACGAACCTATTTAACATAAAACACGCAGAATTGAAATGATGTGTTATAATGTATTGATGAAACGATCGCATTTTAATTGAAACACTGTTGACTCCACTACAAAAGTGTAGATTTAAACCAGTAAGCGACGAACGTGATTTGTCGCTGGTAGAAATCTACCTACACAATTTATCGGCAAACTTACAAATACCGTGCTGAGTGGTTAAGGCATCCGCCTTCGGCGCGGGAGGTTGAAGGTACGAATCCCGGTAGGTTCTGACTGGCATTAAAGAATAGGAATAGGGAAATAAATGTGCTCAGAAAGTATCTCATAAGTCAGAAATGACCGGCCCTTTAAATTGGGGTGAAACTATAATAAATAATCACTTTTAGACTTAGTTAACAATATAGAACGCACTTATGCGATAGCATTCCGTGAGCATCCTTCGTAAATCTATCTGAATATTCATTTCTACGTTTTGATTTTTGTTTGTTACAATTCACCCCACTGTTCCTAACTTAAAGTTCTTCTCACTGGATGACAGGCATTCTTAAAACTTACTGAATTTTTTATGGATTTCATTTTTTGTAATTCTTCGCACGGTACGGTAGATACATGATATATATCTACTCCGGTAACAATGTGATTGATGAGGTTTATTTAATTAAATACTACTGCATAATTCATTTTCAACATTTTATAAATAATTTTATGTTCCTTTATTCTATTAGTGAGGAAATGTGGGCATTTTTTATGCGCGCGCATTCAAACAACTAATATCATTCGTGACGTCATCAATGTGACCTTGTTGTACTTAAATTAAGTTCAACTTAAATGTCCTAATTAATGAATGCAAAATGATCAGTAATACATAAAGTGCACTTCCTTAAGGGAGAAACACCGTCATTGTAAATAATTGAGATTGGACCGTAAACTCTATTTTCATTTAAACCTATATTTTCTAGAAAACAATCGAACAGATAAATTTTAATTGAACATTACTATTCCAGCCTTGGTAATTGGTGGTCCGTATAGTGACCCTCATTGTGCATCTGGCAGGGACTCCATTGTACATCTATTTGAATGGAAATGGAGAGACATTGAGGCCGAATGTAAACGATTTCTGGGACCTAATGGATTCTGTGGTGTTCAGGTAGTATTTAATTGAATTATTCTGTCATGTCGAATGTCGATGTGGGTGCTAGCTCTGGTTTCAAGACTAGATCTGCATTCAACTATTACTAAAATCTGAATAAGGATGTACGGTCTGGCTTTTTATTCGATTCCAGATATGCATTCGGTGCGCACCCGTGTGAATGTGAATGCCTATTCAAGTTCTTGGTTCGCATTTACGGATCATGTTTGAAACATACAAGTCGAATAACGATGTCAGTGTTGGCACTGTTGGCTATTCAATCAATGTCGTTATTCAATGTTTATCTACGATAGCCGTGCCAACTTCACTGCGCTTTTACATGTTTTACTTTAGTATAAAATGGCTATCTTATAAATTTGGTATTTTCGATGATCAGATCATCACAAAGCACTGATTCCTGACAAGTGTCGATAATAATGGTGAAAGTGTGGATGCGACTTAAGATGGACGTCTGTATAATGTTTGACATTATATCCAATCTAGAATATTTAAAGTAACTCAACAGAAGAACAGCTACGAGTATGCATTCGTGTCAGTTGTCATTGTAACTAATTAAGCATGCTCCCTGCATTCGAAGGAGGTGTATTTTTTTCGTATATTGTTCGGTCAGACGGACCTGTCCAATACAACATGACTCTATCTGTCAAACAAAAATAAATTACATTGTGTCAGTGTGATGGTCTATGTGGTATTCCATAGAGACTATATCCGAAAGACCTGGTCACAGTTATCTAACGCTGAGAACTTTTTTCTGATCAATAATGAGATAATTATTAAGCATACGACCGTTATCATAATATGATGAATGTGTGTGTTCAGTAGATGACAATCATTGTTGGTCAATGCCCATGGTAACAGTGGGCCAGATACTGTCAACGTTTTCCGTTCTATAGACGAATCGTGTTTGGTATTCGGCCGTCTGCCTGTCAGCAAGTTTGGGTTCACGTAGCCAAATAGTACACTGTCAAAACTGTTCTATATCAACTAATTACCGCCAGAGGCAGATCAATTGAGGGCATTATGTGTTTTACGAACATTTTAATGTGTAAACAGAGACTGATTCTCGACTAAATGTTGTCAGTTGCTTGCAAAACGTACAGCAAGACAGTAATGGATGTAAACGCAGATATACGGCTCCAATACAGGCCATCCCGTTCACTGTGTATAACCAAATTCGTGTAATTTAGTATATAGAGATAAACAGATGTCGAAATCTCACATATGACCGTATACATAATGTACAATTAAGTTATCTTTATCGCGTTGCTCAAGTATACTATATGATAATACACTTTGTAGTATACATTACCTGAATCTTCGTAGAAGTACACTGTTATCAGTCCAGTCAGCTCTGACTTGATCGCCATAATCTTAAAACATGAATAGAAAGAGCTTGAAATAATAACACCCGTCTGCTAATTTCAGTAAGCATTAACATAGTAAATATTTTATAATTCTAACATTGAATATATATACTATCAATCAACAATATCATCTGATGTTCCTCGAAATTCAGCGGACAATAACAATTTACAATTAAGCATTGCCACTACATAATACTTACAGCAGGTCTTTGTACTCTGTCCATCGGTTATACTCTTTGAAAAATTAGCAACATCGTACTTGTTTTGTATTTTAAGTTCAATTATGGACATCGAAATGGTCTTAGTGTTTATGCTATTTTCTGCCGACGTTCGACCTATTGTTGCCAGCTGTCATGACTTGTCCTGTGATCTTTTCCATCCATTAAACCCCCCACTGATCGTCGTGTTTGATTTTCCAAGTGATTCCTAATGGTCGGCCAGACCATTCCTTGCGCCTCTGTTCCCTTACGTATGTACCCTTGAGCCTCCTCACGTGCCTTATGTTTTATGGATTGTTTTTCCCCAGAGGTTTGAGTGCGTATGCACTGTCTTATGTATGTGGCGATCCCTTTAGTAACGTATTCTCTCTCTGTTACATTAAACTAGAAGGATGTATATCAAGTGGATAATTTTCAGGTGTCACCGGCAAACGAAAATGCAGTTGTCACAAGTCCTAACCGTCCATGGTGGGAGAGATATCAACCAGTCAGTTACAACCTCATTACAAGAAGTGGAAACGAACAAGAATTCAGTAGTATGGTACAAACGTGCAATAATGCCGGCGTAAGGTTAGTTATCACGAAGAATTCAAACAGTTTGACCTATTGTTTTCTGTTCATGATTTTCAGAGGGATTTATGTATAGCAATCAGGTTTTTCGTTTACATTCTTTAAACAAAGGTCTCTCGTAGATATCACACCATTTCTATCATGTATATCATTAACACGGGTTATTATAACGGGTATTGCAGAATAGGTGCGTATATTTATATTATCGGCTACGCGAATAAATTGCTCATGACCCAAACTAGTAGATATCTACAAGGTGAAAACGTATTAATCAGAATGATATCCAAATCTTATGTTATGTGTTACAGAATTTACGTGGACACTGTAATAAACCACATGACGGGTGGGTATTCTGGTACGGGTACCGGTGGTAACCACTTTGATGGTGGATCCTGTAGTTTCCCAGGTGTACCATTCTCTAGTCCTGACTGTAATGGTGGTGATATGTGTCATACGTCTGATGGTTCCATCCATAACTATAATAACGCCGAAGAAGTAAGAAACTGTGAACTTGTTGGTTTGAAGGATCTTCGATTGTCAAAGGATTACGTAAGAGATAAACTTGCCGGATATCTCAATCATCTTATAGACATTGGTGTGGCTGGTTTTAGAGTGGACGCAGCTAAGCACATGTGGCCTGGCGACCTTGAAGCCGTGTTCGCTAGATTGCATAATCTGAAATCTAGTGTGTTCGGGGCAGGACATAAGCCATTTGTTTTCCAAGAGGTTATTGACATGGGCGGCGAGTCGATTAAAATGTCAGAATACTTTGGAAGCGGTCGCGTCACTAACTTCATATACGGTGTGAAACTTGCTGATATCTTCCTCCGTCACTCTAATCAAGCCAAGTATCTTGCAAACTGGGGCTCGGCATGGGGTATGCCAAACACAAATGACGTTGTAGTATTCCTGAATAACCATGACAACCAGAGAGGTCATGGTGGTGGTGGTAAGTATTTTATCACGTCTCTATTTATGCTACCGGCTTTGTTTTTGTGCTCCTAAATAACAGGCGCATTATTATTGTCAAATCGTATAACTGATCCGATTGATGTTTTTATTCGTCCTTAATCTTACAGCAGCAATAATGTTAGTGACTTGGTTATTGTGTCATTGGCGAAAGAGGCCTATTTACGATTTACCTTACTAATAGTATTAGTCTTGCAATAACGTTTCTATTCATTGTATATAAAACAATTCCTTTGTTCTTATTACCATTAACCACGTGATTGTGTTATGAGTCCGTGTTTGATCTGATTTCATCTGAACAGATGATTGTGTAGGAAATATTATGACAGTTGTAATACATGACTTATGATCCCAACCAGTGAACATACCCAAATACCAGCCTTGTGAGGTCTTCATAGTACTAATAGTTTCTCTTTAAGGTTCTTTTGTTTCCATATTGTCGACACTTTCCATTACAGCCTCTTTGACATGTTTATGTCAACTCTGATTGTTATATTGTAGTTTTAAAACCAGAAGAATGGCACTCCATTTCCCAAAAAGACTTCCTATAAGCTTTATTTTGACATTTTTCTGAGATAGAAGCCAATTTAAGACATCGAACGAATGTAAATATTTCTGTGACTTTAAAGATGTATCTGGCTCATCTGAACATAGAATGTTTGAATTGGCTTCATCCAGTATTGTTGTAACATAGGCTAAAACATCTCCAAGAAGAACAATTGCAATTTATAACCGATTGAAAATATATTTTTTTACCAAATTACTAACAGACAAACCTTGTAAAAAAGCCTGATTGTTAATAAAACTGGAATTTATTTTTTATTTTTTGATGTACAAACATCTTTCTTCAACAAATACGGATCAAAAAATTATGCGTTCACTCTTTGTTACTGTATGTTTATTGATGTTTAAACTATACGAAATAATTTTTTGAACAAACATGAGCATAATATTACTTTAACTAGAAGTTCAAACAAATCAGGGAGGATTTTCTAATCTGTCGTTTTATTATGAACAGGTAATAATATTAAGTGGCATTAACCATTTGTGAATAGAGTTTCATACGTTTTTCATGTCAGAAAGGGTCACATTCAATAACTTATGTCTATTGTTATTCATAGACATCAATGTGTCTTCGAAGGCAGTTAATATTTTCGTCGGCAGGTATGTCATTCTTTGTCAAATATAATTAATGTAGTTCTAAAAAGATTTAACATATATGTTACGCCATTTTAAGGAAAAAATATGCGTTATAATATTGAGCGTAATCAGGGCATCAAGAATAATGTGTATCATTTGTCTTAACATTTTGTATCACACCTTGAATTTTACCCTAATCTGTAGGTGCTCCAATTACATTCTTTGATCCAAAACCAATGAAGATTGCTACCGCCTTCATGTTGGCACATCCCTATGGGTTCCCCAGGATCATGAGCAGTTATCACTGGGACAGGTAACATAAACTCGTATACACATAGTATTTATCATCGTAACAATAACATGTCAACGCCCTTTATTGGAGATGAGGATATATTTTAACAGTCTGTCAGTTTCACAGAGTAGAAGGCAGAATTGCCCCCCTTAATTCTCCTTAGTTGTTTGCATGGTCGGCCAGATCATTATTTGCACCCTATTCACCTGGTACTGACAGTAAGCAATGTTTGCCCAATATGGCAATATGAAAACGAAGTGACCATATGGAGTAATGAGTGTCTCCTGCTTGCAAATAGTGACATCACATGTGGCGTTTTCTTGAAATGACGTCACTTACAGAAGAGGTTGTAAATCCCCATAGCAACGCTCAGGCTGTTCCTGGGGGTCTGTGTGGGGAGGCATTGTCTTGTGCACGAGCATGAAGCATGTTCTTATTGATAATGGAAGTCAAAGTCCAATTTATATTAATAGCCATGCGTTAAAGAAAACAGTGTTAATGGCTGGTAAAGCAAATGTCACTTTGCTTTCATACTTTAATATTTTATACTTTTATGTCGCTGTAAATACATTGACTCATGTTATATAGGATATTTTGTTATATAGGATATTTTGTTATATATTTTGTTATATATTTTGTTCTGTAAATATTTCAGAAATATAGTAAATGGAGATGATCAAAATAACTGGGTGGGTCCACCACATAACGGAGACATGAGCACTAAAAGTGTGTCTATTAATGCTGATATGACATGTGGAAATGGCTGGGTAAGCTAACTGAATCATATAACAGGGATTCCATTTGACCCTCGAGTTGACTCCTGGAATTTCAAAAAAGACACCTTTTGACACCAAGAATTCTGACTGAAGGGTCAATTTTTCGCAAAATGATAGGTAATTTGGCTATAAAATGGTAAAACCCGATAAATAATTATCAAAACGACCCTTGAGATTCAGCACCTTGTGGAACCTCTGTTATACGATAGATACTTGATATAGATATAAGCTTACGTTTTGAAGGAAAATCATTCACGACCATCAGATGACTTACTCTTCTGGGCACAGGTTATGAAAATGTGATGGTGTGTTTCATTTGATGAATAGTTTGTTGAAAATGTATTGCTTTCCTACAGTTGATTTTAAAATACAAACCAAGTGAACTAAATTAAACTACTTTTACTTGGTGATCAACAAAAGTACATCGTACCTTTTCGACTGACACATTAAATGACATGTTATGTTAAGACTAGTCACGCAATAGTGATCTAACGCATGAGATGTTACTCTAAATGTTATTTCCTTGTCTGGTGATTTCAAACAGTATAGATTAAGGTTTAACAGAGAAATACATCTATGTTACAGTCAGTGTTCACTCTACAATTTTATAGACAATAAACAAATGACTGTCGACATTGTCTCGTGGAATAAATTTATTGAAAACGATGATCATTGCGCTTATAAATAACACCCAGAATTAAACCTCATTTTCAAATACGTCAATGCAACCAAGGGTGCTTCTGTTTCATGCACTATCCTCTAAAAATCTAAAATGACTCGCATTCTTAACGTCGCCCATATGGGAAACTGATAAATAAACGCTAGTACACATATTCACCTTTACGGTATGAACCCAATTAACAGGCTCATTTACCATTAGAAAATTGGTAAAGTTCATAACACTACAGATATATCACCATGATCTAACCGGACAGACACCCTACTAGTTGATTACCATACAGTATATACTGACAAAATGTGATAATTCATTTTTGTATGGGTCATTTGTGTAGCATTGATTCCATGCCTTTTAAAACAGACTTGTCCTGGACTAACTTCAACTCAACTGTTGATAGCCCGAATCGACAATTAGGCTTGTCCGGGACGTCGAGTTAATGGATTTCTAGAGCCCAGACGATCAGATATTTAAAGGTGTATCCTGACTTTATGATTAACGTTCCTTTAAACCATGATATAATTTATAAGAACATAGTTTCTAGATGTACGATGTTTATGTTAAGGTCTGTGAACACCGATGGAGACAGATAACCGACATGGTAGCATTCAGGAATGTAGTGTCCGGTACAGGTGTCCTTAACTTCAAGTCTTACGGTGATCAACAAATCTCATTTTCTCGTGGCAGTAAAGGTTCGTACATGGAGTGAATTAACAATGACAACTTATGTTTTACACGTACCTACTATGTATGCTCTTTATAGCATTTAAATTCCAATGTCTAACTGAATTCAGTAATATCCAACTAGACGATGCAAATATTTCGTAATTCAAGGTGAACAAATTCTTAGATCAGATAAAACCGTAATTTATTCCAATGGATACGTGTTCCTTTTATTTGTCGTTGTCAAGAAAATTTATTTCAAATTGAATTGAATGCTCAGTTATTTTGTTTCTTATCCTCCGTTTGTCTGTAATTTGTATACTCATACAAAAATACTATCGTTCGTATCCAGCAGCTGTGAATTGTTAAGTGAACTGAATGAAGAAATGAGATCTGTTCAATTAACACTGTTGATAGCGGAGACATAGCACATTTATAAATGATCAGTATGATGTTAGCATTAGTAGAAGTAGTTGCATGCAAAGGAGTATTTTGTAATGTTTTACAAAGTCTACGGTTGTCATATGAACGGAAACACTACAAAGCACTAATAATAGGAAAGTTTTGTTTTGTTGTCATGACTTGTAATTTTGTTTTTGTTGCCATGGTAACAGTTTCAATACTTTAGCTTTAAAAACTGTTGTTTTTTTGTAAAAGTCATCATAGGGCCGGTTTTAGTACAGCAACGTTTTCTAAAGAATTTGACACAGGGCCGATTTTGGTGTCAAGTGAACCTACCCCTTTAATCATACTAAATAGTATATATGTATACGATCTCAGAAACACAGAAACGGAGCAACATTACAAGCAGTATGGATGAAAGTGAATGGTTGCATTCCATTGATTTGTAAACTCTCATGCTCATATGAAATGACTCTGGCTGTTTCGAACAACTCGAGGGTTCAGCGCAAGACTGTCATAACTCCTATGTATTTATATAGGAGTTAGTATAGTCTTGCACTGAACCCTCGAACTCTGGAATGTTGGCTCCGGAGTAGACTTTACAGCTGTGTTACTGCCAGTGCTATAAGCAGTAAGAGCTGTTATACTGCCGTAAGTGCTACAATTGCCAACCTCACACCAATGTATTAATGGTTAAGTAGATTGTTATGATTGTCTTTCTATATATATTGCCTCCTTTCTCAGGATTTATTGCGATTGTTGCGGACATCAGCCATTTGAATCAGAATATCAACACCGGTTTACCATCTGGTGATTACTGTGACGTAATATCCGGTAATTATGAAAATGGCGCGTGCACCGGAAAGACAATTCATGTTGACGGAAGTGGCACTGCGCATATAAATATAAGTGGCTCATCCGATGACCCAGTTGTTGCAATCCATGTCGGTAAGTTCACGAAACCCTGGCACTGTTTTAGATTCCCTAGTCAAGCCTGATTCAACAGATTGTCTGATTCAGAGATTAACAATCATTTTGGATGTCACATGACAGGATAATTATCATTACTGGTATATTTAAACTCTACAGCAAAATACCCAATGTTCGTATTCAACGTTTCTAGAGGACTCTCAGATTGTGCTGAGTACGAAGTTGATAGACGACCTCACAAAAGCAAAAGAAAATCTGACAGAATTGAATTTTGATTAAATTTAGGACACTCGTGCTTTGGTGCTCGCAGATTTGTCTATATACAGCATTTCTGTTATCTGTTCCCGTGTCTTTTAACTGTTTATTCAGTTCTTTAGTTCAAAATTAATGACAGTTCAACGTACCTGATCACCAAGATCAGTCATACTTGTCAATGACTAGTTAGCTGCCTTATATTACGAACCAATTACATTTCAAAGTCGCGTATTTAAAACAAGTCTGTATACCGACCCTATGTTCTACTATGTTGTATGGGGGATAACTTCCGTATGTACTCTTTTTTTCATGAAATACTGTCCCTTTTTTTCTTCTCAAACATAGGTAATCATTAATCAGAGCTAAATATGACATGGAAAAACTATTTAGTTGGTAAAAATATTTAGCCCGTAAAAAAATATTAATTTAAAAATATTAAGTCGGTAAAAACTATTTAGTTGGTAAAAATATTTAGTCGGGAAAAACATTTGGTAAAAAATGTTTAGTCGGTAAAATACTTTCTAGTAGGCAACCTGAGCATTGCTCGATGGCATATTTGTGTTAGAGCACAGAGAGATGTCGTACTCTGGTATTAACAATGTCCCTATCACTTGCTTCATTCTTACGTAAAATGTCGTGTTAACTAAAACGTTCAATCTATACTGTACTTTACACAAATACATCGGATAAATGTAGGGAAATAAACACAGGAACTAGAAAATACTATGCTGTTATCATTTCAGGGATCGTGTGATCAAATTAATGATTTTTTTCCTTAGTCAGATTTTTTACAAATGTTATTAAAGTAATATAATGATATAATACCGTTACGTAACACATGAATAATAGTATTCCTGCGAACTGACTAGATTTAGATGAATAAACGAAACTTATTAAGTCATTCCATACAACAGAAATAGTCTAGACGTTTTAATTATGTTTCCTGTAGCATTGACAAATGACTTGTTGTCCACTGTGAAGCATTCCGTTCGAAGATAAAATACTCCATCATTCAGTGTAATGAAACGTGTCTGGAGTTGCAAATCTTTGTTACCAGCCTTTTATTTGGGATGTTTCTCAAGAAATTGTATTACTGTCTTAATTACTCTCTGTTTCAGGAGCAAAAATTGGCAGCGCAAAGAAAGTTACAACGTAATTAGTGGTCAATTATTGTCATTAAGATATAAGTATTTGCCTGAACTCATATAGTGAATGTATTGTTTTTGTAATGTATTGGCAACAAAGTGTATTATGTATTATCAGTACTGAAGGAACATCCTTTCTCATAAAACCGAAGTAAAAAGATTAGACTTTTGTCTTGTATGTCTGAAGCATTTGAATAGAAACGTTTCCTTTTGTTCCATACCAAAGAGCAGACTGTGATTGGAACAAGTAAGGCGTTCAGTGAATCATGGTTGCCGGTTTGTGCAGGGGCAAGGGTTGGAGGACAACTTATTTCTATAAATAACTAACATTGGTTTTATATGAATGATCATATTGTTATATCTATGTATATAATATTTTTTTAGAATTGTCATTGTTGCAAAATACATATCACACGTATTCTGTTAGTTCATGTGCAGTTTTGTTGGATAAATATCAAGAATGACCTCCCTTGATAAGTGGCTTTGTTAAAGCCATTTCCACTAAATCGGATTGTCTCCCTTCTTCTACGCGAAAATTATACAAGAGAGTTTCACTATATGCTCAAGCAGTAACGCCATCTATAGACGCACTTTTTATGATGTAATATTCAGTCTGTTTCAACTAGTGTATTTGCCGCCTCATGCAACTGTCACTTAACTATGACAAATCGTTTATCTTTTAATTGCTATATGAACGCTGCTATGAGATTTACAACATCTTCTGTAAGTGACGTCATTTCAAGAAAGCACCACATGTGCTGACACTATTTGTAAACAGGAAACAATATGTACTACATATGATGGTCGCTTTGTTTTCATATTGCTTTATGGGACACATATTGCTGACTGTTAGTACATGGTGACGTCACATATGACGTTTTCTGGAAATGACATCACTTTAAGAAGAGGTTGGAAATCGTACAGCGGGGCTCATATTTATATATGTAAGACTTAACTCCAAGTCATCTCTGAGGACATCAAACACAGAAATTGGAGATCGAGGAAATGTTGTAAGATGTATCATCAATAAGCAGTCAAGTCATAGTCTTGATTTGAACTATATGACATAACAACTGCACAGATGTACAGTAAAACATCAATACTAAGACCACCACTGGGAACCTAGAAAAGTGGTCTTATTATCGATGTTTGTTTCATCGGGTTTAATGCCGTTTCTCAACGATAGTTCAGTTACATACGGCGGCCGGTTCAACTAACCAGTTTTTCCTGGACTGAAATCTAACCAGTACTAACTTACCCTTCCACAAGGAGCCGGCAACTTCTCCACATGTGGAGGAAAAACGACATTTTTGTCAAATTTTCATGGAAAGGTATGACCTGCCGCGACTGGGAATCGAACCCGGATCGCCGGATTTCAAGTCCAGCGGACTAACCACTGGACCACGGCCGCGGCTATATCGTCTTATTATCGAGGTGGTCTTAATATTGATGTTGAATACAGAGCAACACGGTGAAATGGACCTGAACATGTGTTCTTAATTTTGAGGTGGTCTTATTACTCAGGTGGTCTTATTATTCAGGTGGTCTTTAAGTGAGGTTCTACTAGTATAGGTGTTTGAAATGTTCATATAGGGAACATGGAACCGAGCTGTATACTCAACGTGAAGTAGTGAATAAATCTAATTACTCTCACCAAAGTCATTTTCTTTAATTATACGCACATAATAAGTATAATAGAAAAATGCGATATATCTCTAACAAAAATGGTTACAAAGTCATATATACAATGGGGGAACTTGGACAAACATCTAACTATCCACTCGTGTTATGACATCTATAAGAAATACCGATGTACTTGTGTTAAGTATTTAGCAGTATGCAGGTTGCAAATAAGTTTAAAAAGACGTCTCAAAATGTTGAAACCGGTGTGCGCCTAGATGTGCGATCTATGCCTATGTTCAATCAGGGATGCGAACAAATATTATACGAATGGTCTCACCATCCAGATAAACTAGAATATATAATTCGTACGTTATTAGATCTATAACGCCATTTTAAAATTGTTAATTATGAAACCCTGCTTAACGAATAAAGTAAACATTCTTGAGCTTTGATTATAAATACATAGAAATATGTTAAGGTTTCAGTATATTTCAATGACTTGTGCTTCTGTTGATTCAAAATTATTTGAGAATACAGTTATTGCGTACGCTTAGTCCATTGGTCAATATTTTCCAAAACATAATTTCATTGGCTGAGTTTATTTACAACCCTTTTCAAATTAATATAGACGGACTATAGATTAGTACATGCTCACTGTTACACTTAAATGTGTCAACTGTATACCATGAAATCAGTATCATATGTATAAGTGTAAATTGAAGATAGCGTATAGAGATAACCAATATAAGGGTCACTGCTTTCAATAAATGCATAATTATGTCGTCAAATGAATAAATGGATTATGTTGATGAAAATATTTCATTAAAATAAAACAAAGGTGTATTTCAACTTTACAAAACGGTAATTGTGATATGTGAAAGGAATAACTAAGTGAAGCTTACACAAATAATGTATGGTCTGTACACAGTGAGGCACTCCGGCAGGATTATGTGTGATATTGTCATTGCGTTTCTTACAAAAGTAACACCAACATTTAGGGCATACAACATTTGAGCGCCGCTGTACAATTTCGAACAAGTCACATGTGACGTCACCATGTACTGACAGTAAGCAATATTAGCCCCATATGGCAAAATGAGAACGAAGTGAATATACTATACGGAGTTAATAGTGTTTCCTGTTTGGAAATAGTGACGTCACATGTTGCGTTTTCTTGAAATGACGTCACTTACAGAAGAGGTTGAAATTCTTAAAGCAGCGCTCATTTCATGTTAAATAGATATATATACACAATATACAAAAATAAAAATAATTCAAATAAAATGACAATTTTCCACCATATTTACACATCGGGTGTCTTTGTCGTCTGCAAACTAAGAGATTCTTTCCAGGAATAAGTTCACAAGCGAGAACATTTTAGTGTTGTGATAAATGTATTATTTTAGTCAAGAAGATACATTTAATTTAAACATTGTTTTCACGATGTGAACAAATCACGACTAACACCGTTTACAGAACTTCCGGCAGTGCATCTCCACCCAGTTGTAATAAGAGAGTTCCGTACATATCGTACTTCCGTATTCGGAACAGTTTGGAACCGTGTCTGCGCAATTGTTAGCTAGAAAGAAAATGAGAAAAACTCAGATAACCAGCAATTTAGTACCCCCACTGCATCGTTCCTTGTATTAGTATTGGGATATAATTGCGTTGTTCCCACGTCATGGTTTTACGTTAACAATCTGGGTTTGTAGTCCAGTCTCAGAATTCTTGCATTCTGTTTACATGGACAGAGTCTTCTGTAATCATGATGTTCAGACAAAAAAGTGTCAAATGACGAGACTGCATTCTGAGACAGGCCTCTAACATCACGTTTATATGATTACGCTCAGGAGCATAGCTTAAACTTACATTGATTAAGAAACACGTTCTTACAACACACACTTATCACTATCAATGTCTGATTCCTGGGTTGCTAACCAGTACTCGCGCCAAGTTCTAGGATTATGAAATCTGTGATCGAACTCCGCTCAGTGGGGCTAGTCGGATCAGAGGCCGGGCGCTCTACCCCTCGACCAATACCTCTCCAAATAGTTCAGTTATGAAGATTGTGCAGTATTAAAGCATTGCATCATATTTACATGCAACTCTGACACACAATATATACATGCAGTATCTAATTGTAAATAATATAACAATCAGATGTTTTACGAACCTAGTTGAACGTGAAACACAAATTTGACTTTGGACGAATACCTAACATCAAGATACATGTGTAACATCTTATAAAAGAAGTAAATATTTATAATTCTAATACTTACAACATCTGTTGCAATGTGCTTTGCAATTCTCATTCACCCAGTTGTAGAATTTGACGTCATTACAGATTTTGGTTCCGTATTCTTCACAGTTGGGGTAGCTGTCCTTACAAGCCGCTGTAAGCGAGAAATAATACTGTGAGCTTTGTCAACTAAAGTTAAATATGTAACAAATAGAAGGTTTACGATTAAATTAATATTTATTCTTAATTCGTAAAACTGTGTACTGTGGCATTTACCGTTACACTACACCAATGAATTGATAATCAAATGGAGTGGTAAGTCCGGTGGATACTCGATGTGGCAGGATTCAAATACTCAGTTTGGTTTCGGGCTTTACTCCGTTACTAATCTGTATTTCCGTTAACTACAGTGATCATATAAAGTTACTAGTAGGACAAAATTAAGGCATCATAAGTTTCGTTAGCTGCAACATATTAGTACGCGTTCGTGGTGTAGGAAAATTGTCAAGGTAAATCTATAAGTACTCGTATAGATGAAAGTTATTAGTAAACTCAGAATGTTCGAGGGACGATGGTGCATTCACATTACATATGCCAATATCAATGATTTCACAATTCACGACGTCTCACTTCACAAATTTCCTTAAAATGTGAAAACGTGAATCTGGAAACATTAAATATGCATGATATCACCAACAGTCTTCCGTAATTCCGAGCGTAAATCAATGCAACAGTGTTTAACTTACTTAGTCCGTTATCGGAATCCATATATCTCCCCACACCAACATGAGATACTGTAAAATATAATCATGTATCGACTGAATGGATTATAATGGAATTTCAATGCATTTGGCGCGGGATGTTTATTGAAGTCTTTAAATTATGTGCATATTGTACATCTTTGTCTGCAAATTCTCGTTAAATGTTTGTGGAAGTAAGTCGTAAAATAAGTATGGGAGATTGTCATGTTATGAATTACGTCAGAACGATTTCATATTTCCTACGATTATTTTATTGTGGATTTATGAATAATATGTTATTACACATATATGTGTGTAATATCAGTAAATATCGACAAACGTGTTTAGGTAATAAAATTAACTTTGCTTGTCACATGATCAAAATTTGATAAGGAGAAATTTTCAACATACCTGTTGTGTGTTTGCATAGGCCACAATATTCCGGACAATTGGTCATCTTCCAGGTAAGATACTGTGGGTCAGTACATATTGTTGGGGGATACGTATCACAAGCCACCGTGTCGGCACATGTGTCTGGTAAATAAATAATTAAATCAGATAATATAAATTCTTCTCAATGAAGAGACGATCTGATGACCAGTGGCTGAGGTTATAAAAATTGAAACCAGTTTCCATCCTTTAAACTAATTTCCATTCTCAGTCAGCATTTTTTACAAATTATTTAGGATTTATTTTCCAACTTTTTAGTATTATGAACCTAAAGGTAGCATTTCATGTTTAATGGAAGCAAATATTTGAAGTTAAATGTTGATGTAGATTTTGGTTAGCCGAACTTTGTTTGTAAACTGGACGCTGATTGGTTCAAATCTTCACGTTGTAAACGCTGGGCTGGAGCGGGATGAATTCTTTTGTCCTAAATTATGGTTTGACTGAGGACATACGTATCTGTGATTGCGCTAAACGTTGTTACAGGCAGTAACTAGACTTTTAACTGAGGACGAATTATTGTCGCATTTTTATGTACATTTGTACATCAAAATGAAACAATGGTGTATTAATTAGTGCTATGTTAATCAAACTAAGTCAACAATAATTCTTTAAGTTTTCTATAGTTATGACAGTCAAACGGATTCAACACAAGTACGGTGAAATAGGATTCATTTTTATATAAATCTAATTTGCTTTAAAATTAATTAGAACTTTCTTGATAAAATCAAGAAGACTACGGGATTAATATTGTCTGAGCTTTTTACGTCTCCGTTGGTTCGAGAGTTTTAATATCTTTTGATATAGTTTAAAGTAGACAGGTCCAATTATTATTTAATCTACCTCGCATCTTATCTTTAATTTAGACAGGGGATAAATGCGAACATATCGTAATAATGTAGCAGATCATGATTTAAAAAAATAAATACATGTATTAAAGTAGTGGTATTATAGAAATATCTGACCGATCAATGTCCTATGCCACAATGGTCCTGTAATATTGTGTTTGATGTACGTTTATTTAAGCGCTTTATTAAATTTATTAAACACGTAACAAACTATTTGTACCACAATGCTACATGTATTATTGTTGAATATATTCAAAAGTTCAAATAAATGAATTTCAATACTTGGCAGTCTTTATTTATTGATTCCCTTAACATATGTTCATGAAATAATTCCAAATCTTAACCCATTTAATGCTACAACATATTCACTAATTTCAATTTGCACTGATCATCTTTCTCGGCGCAGCCGTACTAACATGGCTTTACTATTTGCACGTCAGTATTGTGCACACCAATCAAATCTTACGTTAACCACTAAACCAACTTCTCTTCAACCGAAGAACTTTTGTAACCTTGACGCGGATTGGTTAAGCTCTCGATATTACTTAGGGGTACCATTGAATTTCGGTGAATTTACCGAAATCCATTTTGCACAACAAATCTTAACCTTCAAATTACGCCGACTATTTTTTTCAAGATATTTCTTGTTTAAAGATAGTTCTGGTTGTTTGAATTGACAGTACATTAAATTGCTTATATTAAAGATGACTCAGTCCATGTAGCAACAACACTGAATGAAGTCCGTTAAAATAATTTACGTTCAGATGTTTAACCTTAACCTTCAGGGATTTGTATTTGCGGCAGCGCCGTTAAATTATGAACAGCTAAGGTTACAATTATTACTTAACATCAGCAGGTATCGCAGAGTTATATCGTTATATACAAACATGCTTACGCAATTGTTTACATGAAGTTGAAATGTCATTAAGAGCATCAGAGATAAGTACAGCGAATTATGAAACATCTTGAGGTAACTTACAATAAAAACAGCGTTTAATTTGCCGCAAAGATAAATATAAGGCATGCATTCACTGTTTGTTCAGATGTGTTCTTGAGATTTTTATGAAGACAAACAGAAACATTTGGGCTAAAGTAACTGATTTCAATTGTCTTCGGAACATTCTTAAAAAAGGCTTTTTTGAGATGTTGTCCCTTTTCGAAAGCGTGTTTAACAAATTCAGAAATTTACAATCACGAATGTAATATTTCATGTATCAAAAACGGTATATACATAATTATTTTATCGGCGTAAATAACTTTATCGCCTACAGATAGACACGATCTTATCAGTATGGACACGGCAACTGTGACACCGCGTCTTCATATCGAAAAAGGTAATATTAACAAATGCTGGTAAGAAGGAGCGAGGAACCAAACTACATATTTTTACCACCGGTTTCGTAGTGTTCCACTGTTCACAAGGAGCAGTTTTACGTAAGGTATACGTCATGTTAATTAGTGTAAGATAATTATTTGCCCAGTGCTAAAATATTTTTTAAAAATCTATCAATAAATTAGAAGTTACTTTTGTAATAATGAGGATTGAAATACGGCATTTTGGTATTATGGAAAAGTCGAATACCTCCTACGTTAGATATATTCGAGTTACGCAAACGTATGACAATAACTTTATAAAAATGTGTTCCGGTATTTGAACTCAAATGAATTATAAATATCAAATATCAATTAAAAATCTTATGCAGTATCTTACATATTTATAACCATTTGATTTAGAAGTCATATGAAAATAAAGTATATAGGAATCTTATGACAATTTTATAAATTTCTGAAATTAAAAACGTATACATACCACTGGGTACAGCCATGCTGTCCACTAAACACGCGCAGCAGACGACAACGATAACCATTTTCATAAATGCCATCTTAGTATTTGGTGTTTTAACAAGCAACAACTTCAGGTGGAATCGGAGATGAGAAAGATATCCCGGAAAGTAGTCCTAGTTACTGTCAGTTGATTCTCAGATGTGCTATGCGGTGCGACGCGCAAGATGCTGCTTTTATAACTGTGTCGAACGACCTATGACCTTAAATTATTTCATCAAAATTCACAGTTGACAGTGTCCCAGTTAAATCACTCAGCAAATGATTGAAAGCCTAACTTTGTTTACAGATTACTACGCGGCGTAATAGTTCGCGTTCCGTGGTCGACAGGAAGGTTTTATCGTTTGGAGCAGCGCTAAAGGTCATTTGATATAACGGTCAAGTTTAAAAATTTGATCGTGTGACAGCGCAGATTTTTTAGTGAATAATCGTTGAATTGAAGTACTATGATGTAGGCGTATCTATAAGCTTGCTTGTATTTGAAAAGACTTAAGTGTGTAAACTCAAGCTGAAGTAAGTACAGTACAGTTCAGAACGGACACGTTTTAATGCAGGTTTGATTGGGACTGTAGGAACTCCTTAATGAAGATCGGCAGATGCTTTGGGGGGACTAGTTTAGTAACGTTATTTTCTCCTTCACGGCGCTTGTCCGAAAAAATATTTCTTTCCGCAAAATAATAACACATACTTTATATTCAGAGGTTAAACAATAAATGTGTATACCTTGTTTGCAATATGACCTTCTATTAAAAAGATATTCATTGAGTTACAACCTAAACACACGCACCCACATGCGCACGCATTCGTTCACGCACGCACAAAAAAATAAACTGTACAAGTACAGCATGCATTACTAGAGATGTCTAACAATATTTAACTTGACACTCAAATTGAAATTAATTATAAAATATTTTTAATCTAAAAACAATGCACGCTAGCACAATCAATTGCCACATGTATAATATATGCAATAATATGTATGATTAATTCTTATATAGATTGGCATATAGCGTATAAAACACATACGAGTACATTGATATACATACACGTATACTAACATATACACATATACTAACATATACACATATACTAACATATACACATATACTAACATATACACATATACTAACATATACACATATACACATATACTAACATACACACATATACTAACATATACACATATACTAACATATACACATACACTAACATATACACATATACTAACATATACACATATACTAACATATACACATATGGATGAGAAAGGTCGAGAAGGATGCGACAACTACGGTGATTTCCGTGTTGTACCATTTTCTGCGAGAACTGACAGTCACGTAATGTACGATAACCAATCGTTGTGTTCCTCTCGCGAGCGTTCAACAAATCAAAACCCCAGACAGGTTAATGTCTAGATGAGGATAGCTACGGTTATAATAAATGGTTCATTCTTAAGAATGTCTCTTAATTATCTCATCACAACATAGTAAGCACAATGAATGTACTATTTAAATTAATCCGTTTACAATATTGTGAAATTTTTGCTTTTTGTGTGATCTTTGCTAATGAATACAAAAGTCCATTTGCACTTGGTTCTAATGTTAATTAACTAATTAGTTTCAACCTTATAGACTCTGGGTATTTGACCTAGTAACACTTAGACTGATAAACTCGAATATCATACAGTGATATGTAAACAGAAGTTTATTTGAATAAGTTAAAACTTTGATAAACTTGTAAACAATCCACGTTTTATTGTGCGAATTTCTTTGAAACTGTTTGCGGTAAAGTCACAGGATAATATGTTATCTAAATATTAGAAAGACAAATAAAGTTGAGGAAAGTTAAACGTTTTCGAAGAGCGAATAAGTAAATTAAATTATCATCGGCAGTGAAATTAATTATCGCGGTATGCATTTAACAACTGATTAATCGTATTAAACACAAGAACGCAAAAAATCGGTCGGAATTTTACGGATATTTTTACGATGTGAGCTTTTTATGCGGTACAAAGAGTACATTATGTCTATTTATACCAGGATTTGTTTAATTTTAGCCTGCATCGGTCAGGATCAAGCTTTAGATGATTTAATCAAACATTTCTGCTTATCTGCACATATTGTTTCACGATGCGTACGTGCACACAGTCTAATCGTCAAGGAAATGTCTCAGATAAAAACGTTTGTCTCGAATTATGGACACCAGGCCATCTCAACAAAGTGTTGGTTTCCAGAACCCCTTCGATCAACATTTTTGAGCTGCTGGTTAGGGCGACGTCGAACAAATTATTCCAGATGGGATTCAAATCTGGGATTTTTACTGGTATTCGATGGGACATAAATATGGACTCTTAACTGTATTCAACTGGATTCAAATCTGGGATTTCAATTGTATTCGATGGGATAAAAATATGGGCACTTGATAGTATTCGATGGGATTGGAATTTGGTTTTTTAATGATATTCGATGGGATTCAAATCTGGTTTTTAATGGTAATCAATGGGTTTCAAATCGTGACTTTTAATGGTATTCAATGGGATAAAAATACGGGCTCCTAATGGTATTCAAGGGGATTCAAAATTGGGATTTGCATTGTATTCAATGGGATTCAAATATGGGCTCTTAATTGTATTCGATGGGATTCAAATATGGGTGCATACGCAGCTTTCTGTGCCTTTTAGCTGGCTTATCGCAGTGGAGTGTCTCGCATGAAAATGACCCGTAAATCGACATAGAGTTTCCAGCTCTACCAGTTTTGATCAATAGATTATACATATAGGGATTTTAAACACTTTATCTTAATACTAGAATAGTTTAACAGTTATGACAGTATTCTGCAATTTCCCTCTTTCATTTAGAGTAAAAATATTTATTCGAACAAAGCATCTTCTTGCTCCCAATTCAAAGTCTACTGAATGGTATTCGATGGGATTCAAAATTGGACTTTTAATGTGCCATTCATCAATAAAGTTAATGTTATTTGTCCTGGGGGAATGTACAGGACTTTAATATAGCATTGTCACGACACAATAATAACGGCATTGCACAGTGTCCCGGACTGGAGTCAAGTAAATGAACAATTGACCCCTGCTATGGGATTAACAACATCATCTGTAAGTGACCTCATTTTAATCAAACGCAACATGTAATGTAACTTTTTCCAAGCAGAAAACAATATTTACTCCATATGGTCACTTCGTTTTTATATTGCCATAAGGGGAATATATTGCTTAGCCTACTGTCAGTACATAGTGACGTCACATGTGACGTTTTCTGGAAATGACGTCACTCAAAGAAGAGATTGGAAATCGTACAGCGGGGCTCAATTATAAATACACGTATGTAAATATGAATTCATGTATGGTCTTATGCTGTTCTATGTGTATAAACACTAACAACACTTTCATTGTCGAAAACCATTTAGCTATAGTTGAGAAAACAATAACACTAACGAAGGAACGGCATGGAATGCGGAAGTTCAAATTGAGGTCTTTTACCGCTCCTTACACAAATCGCCTCAATATAAGTAAAACAAAAGTGTCCCATTACATAAATGATATATATAATAGTGCGAGTGTCACAGATGGCGGTACATATAGGATATTGTGGAGGTTTAAGTTTATTATCTTGTTAAACAGGAAGTTGGTGGTAACACAAAGGCTTTTAAGTTCCTTCACGACAATCCTGTCACAATAGAAACAATAAATTACTAGTGCAACCTAAATTAAATGATTGAAGGTCACGTGTATCTGATTTTTACCTTGAATATAGCATTCAAATTCGGTTATAAATGTGTTAATACTTGTACAAAATGTACAAGGCTTTCTTAAATGCTTGTTTTTGCAGTATTGCAGGAACTCGACCAAATCGACCAAAATCAACCCAAACTCATTTTTTCTTGTCAACCAAATATTTCAATACAGTCAAACCTGTCTTAAAGACCACCTGCGAACAAAGACCACTATTGCAAAACCTGTCTGCAAAGACCACCTATTTTATCTCCCATCAGACCATTTTAATGATATTTAATCTGTTAATAGAGACCACATGTAAACAAAGACCACATTTTGATGTTCCCATGGGTGGTCTTTACAGACAGGTTTGACTATCGGTTTGTATAGACATATTTTCCGGAATCAAGAAGTGTGAGCAGTAAATTTTGCGTATGACCTGATGGCTGTCTGTGTTTCCAATTGCCTTTAACAAGACAGTAATATTCAAGTTAAATTAACCATTCATTCATAAAGTTACGGGCGTTAACTATTATCTTAATTCTGACATGTGTCATACATAAGTCTATTTGATAACGTACTTGAATCATTCAGTGGATTGTGACCTATTGACATGAAAATCCCATGTGTTATTTTTCACAGTTGAAAGTAGACAAGATGTCCATTTACAACATGACATAGTTCAGCCAAACCCAACGATGTGATCGTTTCCAAAGCAACATAAAGACGCCATTGATGATGATGTTAAGAACATGTAAGACGATGACGGGGACGAGGACGATGCTAATGATGTAGATGATTGTAAAAATGATGGTTTCCTGTTTGATTATGATCTAGTCAGGGCGCCTTATCTGGAACAGCCCTGCGTTCAGTTACGGCTATCAGCGGCGAACGTTTTGTATTTTATCCCTTGCCCACCATAGCACATTGGCTGCACACGGGAACCAAATTGCAAAACGTTACGAAACGATAGGGCTGATAGCCGTAACTGAACGCAGGGCTGTTGTCAGTTAGCTTAAAGCGATATGTGTATGTCAACTGATACCACTACCAGGTAGCTTTTTGTGGAAGACAGGTGCGGAAAACCCTTGGCCTCGTATTCTTTTAAATATTATATGTTTGTTTTACCTCAAACTTAAGTCAGATGAGTTTTCTCTTGAATCTGTATCCATGCATTCTCATGTGTTAAGCATGAAACAAATATCTGTGGTGAAATCTCCCTAAAATTTTCTTTAAGAAAATATGGACTTATTTGTTTAATACGGACGAATGGGGGACGTTATGCTGAGGTAAGGAGGGGATCCACAATACGAGTGTAGAAGATGCATCGTTGGTCATACCAATTAACTTCCTTTTTCACCGAAACCACGCGACTCTAAAATGTCATTGACCGATAGAACATTCACACTGAATTCAAGACGCATGTGTCTGACGTAACTGTTTATAGTCTATTATTGTTTTACTCATGATGTCATGCAAAACAGTACAAAGTGTCTCTGATATCTAGCCAAGCAAAAGTTCAATGACCCTTTCACCAAACTCAACGATGGTACGAGGAGTATTAAAATTCTTGTCCGTCATTGTTCACTATTAAAATCTACCGCTCGTCATTCCTTAGTAGTACATGTACACGTATTACGGAATAAGTACTAACATGACTAGGTATTACGAAACCAGCCATAGTCGGGTGGTGTACAATTGCATACATGGTGGTCGTGTTTATTGCAACTGAAACCTTCAGACACCAACGCATTATCGTTCGTGGTGTACATACCCTGAAAGAATAACATGATAATACTCAAGTTTCATAAATACTTCAAATAATTCGGACCAACCTTAATGTTAAGTGCTTTCATGGTGTAGTTAATCTTTAAGTATATAGTTCAGCTCGATATTTTACGGTGGGTCCCACTGAGTTTATCTTTTCTGGTGACAAATAGGAGTCTTAATTAGTTATTTAATGCATATCACATGCCACTTCAAACGTGTATCTGTTGATGTGTGTCTTTGAAGGTTGTTGCCTAAACCTTGACATGTTCTCTGCGGGTAATAACAAGTATATTTTCTGTACTGTAACAGGTAATAACATTTATATTTTCTGTTCAATACGGGTAATAGCATATACATTTTCTATTCAGTACGGGTAATAACATATACAAATGTATAGTTTCTATTAAATACGGGTAATAACATATATTTTCTGTTCAGTGCGGGTAATAACATATTACATTTTTTTCTGTTCAGTACAGGTAATAACATAATATATATTATGTTAAATACGGGTAGTAACATGTATATGTTATGCTCATTGCGGGGTATTAAATCAAATATATTTGTGAAACGCGTTTTGGCATCAGTATGTACCAAATAAGAAGTATTATAATATATTTGTTTTTGTTTGGAAAATACTGTGCGACAAATATCGCTTCTTCATTAATGTTTGTATTTACATGTAGTCATTGTATCACCAAATATCGAAATATTAAGGTCTCATAGGAAGTAAGGGTACAAGGGTACAATTACAAAACACGTACGAAGGGCGTCTTCTACATTTTGTATTGACACATTTATATGTCTCTATCACACAAAGTAAGTCATTCACACCGTGCCTACGTCATTCAGGGACACCTTTCGTATATACATTATTACTGCATACTATTTTATTCATAAATATAAATGTTGATAGCTGTGACCTTGACTGACTTGTACTTTTGATAATGAACAAGAAATATCTTGGAAAAAATGGTCGGCGCAATTTGAAGGTTAAGATTTATTGTGCAACTTTAAAAAAAATAGTGAGATGTTACAATTGCTGGTCACTCCATATCCAAAATTGATTTCGGTAAATTAACCGAAATTCAGTGGATTAACCTAGGTTAACGAATCCGCGTCAAGATTACAAACGTTGTTAGGTTGAAGAGAATTTAGTTTAGTGTTTAATGTAAGACTGGATTGGCTTACACAACACTGATATGCAAATAGCAAAACCATGTTAGTACGGTTGCGCGGAAAAACACTGCGTTGGCAATGTTGCTATAATTAGTTGAATAAGAGACGATATTCCGCCTGAAACACTGTACAGGAGTTTCTCCAGACACTGTATCACAGCCTTTTATTGGGTATCATGTGCAGGTCCACACCGGTAAGCTCAGCGAGTAAGGCGCTCGACCGCCAATCTGAAGGTTTGCAGAATCAAACTCTGGACTGGGACCAGTGTATACATGTATTGATAGTTCCCACATTTACAATATTTACCTCCTTTGTTCTGAATAGTCGACCATTTTGATATGCAAATTACCTTCAAGTTTTTAAAGAATATAATGTAAATGATGATAAAATCAAACCAGATATATAAAAATAACTTCATCGGTATGCAGACGAAACGGCCCACTACCAAAACAGCCCAGATTGTCCGAGTCTTCCATACAAATGATGTTCCCAATAGACTTCCATACTAATGATGTCAATTAAATAGAATGTCCCTTATGGCCTTCCATAAAAATGATGTCTCTTATAGTCTTCCATATAAACGATATCCGTTATTGAATTCCATAAAATGATGTTGATAATAGTCTTCCATAAACGGGGACAAAGAGAGAGAAGCAATTGAGATTGTCACGAGTTCTTTCCTTTTATCTGATCTAGAGTTATCTCCCTTCGTCCCTTTTATATAATATATATATGTAGTAGAGAAGGGGTAAAGGGGGAGAACTCTATATGGGATAAGAGGAAAGAACTTGTAAACTCGAAAGAACTTTCCGATATTAGATACACACAGAGTAAGGTTTGTACAAGGGGGACACATTTCACTAACAAACAATGTAGAGTAATATTTCACCAAACCTGTAAGTACCAGTCAGGTCATTCCAACATTTTGCTGACAGTCGATAAGAAAGAAACATTCACAGTAAGAATAAAACAAGTTGACATTGGTGGCTTATCTGTGTACCGAAGAAAGTTTGTAACCTGGACAACAAGTTTCACAAGAAAAACATAAGAAATGGCAGAGGCAGATTATTGTGTTAACAATATCACAAAAGTCATAATGGACTAATTCAAGGGCAGTAACTCTGTAAATATTAAACTTGAATAAGATTTCAACGAACTGCAAAAAATCTATAAAAGTTTCATGACAACTGATCAACAACATGAGGTGTCCATTATGTTACAGCAAAGTTACTGATACTATGACCGACAACAGAAGCACAGCAAACTCAATAGCTCACACTGAGCACCCTTACTCTCAGGTAAGTTAGAAATATAGTAAAACATCACATATATAGAAAGTTTATTTCAATTATGAATTACAGCTTTGTAATGGCACTCATGCAATTATCAATGATTATATACAAGATTAAAAAAAATACAGAACTGAAAATGTACATAACTTTATACGAAAGCCTGTTAGGGCCATTGATAAACAAACAAAAAATTTGGTTTTATAACGACTTTCAAAACGCATTATCACTCACTAAAGTCGTTATAATGCTAAAATTGGCATGAACATGTGATTAAGGCATTATTGCCAGTTTCAGAAGTGTAAAAGGTGTTATAAAGAGTTTTAAAAGGCGTTACAAAGATTAATTTTAATGCCTTTCAAAAATTGGAACCATGGTTTCTCAAGTAGTTAAAACTGGTACTTATGCCTTTTTAACTAATAAATGCGCCTTTTAAACTGTTTGCATGACAAATTTAGTATAATAACGACTTTTAGCGTTATTATGCATTTTGAAAGTTGTTTAAACGCCTTTTTGGTGTTAGAACGAGTTTTAAATTTATTATAGTCTTATAGGCTTTCGTAACTATATGTTACAAATAAAAGGAAGTACACAAATCAATAACAATTATCAATTGCAAAACAACAACAAAATATCATATCAATTTAAGACAACTTTCAATAATAAATCTTATTCCAGACATAATAACTGACTTAAATGTCATGATATTCTATAAACAGCAAACATTTATTTGCAGCGAGAGATGTGCACCAGCCAGATATAAAGTCTAGCCAAATATCTCTAAACAAGATAATCTTGTTTGTTTGTGCGTGATGATAAACTCAAATGTTCAAGTTATTGCTATCTGCATGATGTAATTTGACAATAATTTCAAACTAGTTGATAAATTGCCTTCCAATTTTTTGTCGTAAAATGATGAAATTTTCAACAAGCAAATTTGAGTAACAATAGGTTTGCACCAAACGCTCAAATTTTCATCAAATAATGGAAGTAAAATCATTTCTAATTCACAGTTTTCAGATGGATAATCTCGGCTAACTACAGATGCAAATAGTAATTAGCTAGTTTGAACATACATATACAGTAAAACCTCAAAAATAAGACCACCTTTGGGACTCTAGAAAACTGGTCTTATTATTGAGGTGGTCTTAATATTGATGTTGAATAAAGAGCAAAACAATGAAAATGGACTCGAAAATTGTAATCTCAATTTTGACGTGGTCTTATTTTTAAGGTGGTTTTAATACTGATGTTGAATAAAGAGCAAAACAGTCAAAATGGACTCGAAAATTGTAGTCTCGATTTTGACGTGGTCTTATTTTTGAGGTGGTAGTAAGGTGAGGTTTCACTGTACATAGTGTTATGGATTTCTGAGCTACTGTGAGAATTAACACAGTAATGAATACAATGAAGGTCTGAGTACAAAATATGATGTAATCCTTCAGATTTAATATTCAAAACTTGATACTGCGTTACACAGAATTCAATACAATTTAGAAAAAATATCATAAACATTTTCGTCAGGAGTTATTAAAACATACTGATAATTCAATTAAAAAAAATATCATGATTTCATTAAATCTTCATTCAATTAAGTTACAATTAATTAAACAAGCACTACATTATGTGAGTCTCACACGGTTGTGCTGCCAATAATATACATGATTCTAATCAACATATTACAGATATGGAAAAAACAACAGAAAAAATAAACTTTGTTTAAAAGTTTCAACACAATCTCATGTCCAAAACATTAACATATTAAAGGTACATAGACCTTTGTCATAAATATGAGAAAAAGGGTGGTAATTGCCTTCATACAGATGTGCTCTACAACACTGCATTGTCACTTTTCTTACATGTTTCCCAAAACCGCAAATACAGGAGTCGGATACCAGCATTTTCTATCCTGACCTACGCGCCAAGTTAGCGCTAGCATAGGAATTACCATTGTATGACTCGTGTTTTGTAGTTCCAAGAAGTTTTTAAGAAAAGTTGCAATGAGTATGTCCATATAAAGGTAGGTATAAACATAGCCTTTTCTCAAAATGATTACCTAGCATATTTTGATAGAAAACCTTTAATTCAGTTAATTACCAATCAAGTTTGTTATATTTCAAAAAATAGTATTATATAAAATGAAATAAAAATCATTTATGTTGTTAGCACTTATACAGTACGCGACATACATGTATCAAGTCACCCTGAATGTACAATTGTAACAAAATACTGTAAATTTGATTGCAACATAAATTATTAATAATAGGCAATAATTACGCTATATAAATTCCTTCTTAAAGTGCACAAGATTTTGTATACGTGAATAATTGATTAAGCACTGTTTGACTGCATGTACTTCTGATACTGTTGATTATTCAATCATGTTGTTACTTATCACAGTTTATCAGACAGAAGATAAACAGGATGTATGCATTTTTTTCATATCCCTTAACATGATACCTTCTTTAAATAAAGATTTACTATTATGTCTTAAACATCAATCAACCAATGCTCACCATACATGTGAACAGCATTAAACATTTCCCTTAAACATTAGGGACATTATACTAGTATTGTATAAACTTACATAATAATTACAAAATATACTGCACAATCCCTGAAGTTACCTCAATGAACATCTATGGGCCAATCCATTCGAAATTAGCATTCAAGCATTTGGCACGCCCATGATCAGTCAGAAAATATCTGCTTAGAAAGTTACAATTCACCCTGTCGACTCACCTCTTTTCAGAAAGTAGGGATAAAGTAGGGCTATTCTTGTTGAAACAAAAAGGGCAAAAAAGGGATTTTATTGCCTAAAAGTAGGGTTGATTCTTAAAAATTGTACATTCTCCATGATTAGACATCTGTGCTTCATGCAGGTGAAAAAAATATTTTGAGCTACTGTCTCAGATTTGTAAAAGTAGGGTTAGTAGGGCTCTTTCAAGAAAAAGTAGGGAGCAGGTAAAAAAGTAGTGAAAAGTAAGAAATGTAGGAAAAGTAGGGACCTCTTGACAGCCGGCACTTTAATACAAGCTAAGAAAACCTTAGCCACAAATACCTGTTATATGCCTCAAAATTCATTCTACAAAACAATCTGTTCCATGCTGTGATAGCTTCTGGTACATTGTAGTTTTTTTAATCCGCAACAATTGACCAACTTCTTATATCATTGCACAGCTAAACACAGAAAAGCATTCAATGTTTCATAAAAGGAATGTATTGTTCCAGAGTCTCACACACCCCCTGGTTTCATCCCATGGCTATCATTTCAAACTGGTTTAGGTTAAAGCATAGGACCAGTGTGTAACAGAGTGACTGTGACCAATCAATAAAAAATAAAACATGTAGCCCAGTCAAGTTATAGAAGTATGAACTGAGATAAAATGTGAATGTACAAGCAAAACTATCATTTCAGTGTTTGTTTCCTTGTAACCTGACCAATCTGAAACCAATACAGCTGACAAATGCTCGAGAACTATTTAACACAGGCAAGGCAGCCAGTACAGAACTCCCTCACATCAACCCCAGTCACTTCCACACACCCCACCCCTTTGAGAAGCAACAAATCCTTAAAAAACTTTTTTTCAAATTAATAAACCTTCTCTATAACAAAACCATCCATATTTGTGATGAGTTAGATTAGGTTACATAGACGAAGGGAACATTGCGTGTCCTCATTAACTGTGTATCACATTCAGCGAGACATATTGTTACACTGTGGAGGTTTACCAATTCTTTTTGCAGCTATTTCACTGTTCGTTAATTCCACACTTTTCAAGACATATTGTTACACTGTGGAGGTTTACCAATTCTTTTTGCAGCTATTTCACTGTTCGTTAATTCCACACATTTTCTACACTTGAGGAGTTTCACCTATTCCATTCCCAGCCACGTCACCGTTTACTAATTCCACATTTTTTCTAAGTTCAAAAACATCCTTGATGCCTTTTCTAAAACACCAGAAGTTATAATCAATCAGTCCTGAAAAAATACAACATGAAACGGATTATCAAACCAGATGGAAAGAAATTCTTCATCGAGGGATTGACATAACATTACAAATATTGTACAGTGGTCTGTCGCTGGCTGGAACTCGGTTGCGTCGAAAAACCTGGATAACTTGAATTAATTGTGAAGTCCCAATGAACTTCTCTATATAATATATATTGTTCTACTACTTTGGTTCAAACTGCCCAGCCTCGAACTCTCAAACCAAATAGCTGGTCCCTTCAACATAAAAATGCTCTATAATGTGCACCTTTGTGTCTAACAATACATTTTCTCACTTCATAATTTGCTTAGCTCAATTGAGCTCAAAAGTGACACGGCACGAGTAATATTGAAATGTATGTGAAAATTGCAGTACAAACTATCAGTTGTGTTAAGAATACGCTCATTTGCAGTTGTTTGCCTATAGATAATTAGTGATATAATTGTACAATGTACATGAAAGTCAATAGCCAAACTTAAAAAAAATCATTCTGTGAACAAACATATCCGAGAAGAATACGCCAAAATAAAATTAACTGTGTTTTTTAATTTATTGTCATAGAGTGTGTACAATGTTTATACATTCAAACACAATTGTCCCAGATGTTGCAACATAAACAGGAAGTTAAAAAATGGTGAGTTATACAAATTGTACATAAAAATGTCACATGCGTTCCAAAGTGATATTATAAATGTACGAAACCACAAATTTCACACCAGGCCCCGATCTCTTGAAGCATCTCAAATAGAAATCTCAGCTCAATATAAGATTTTGCCCAAAATAGAGACCGAAATTGAGACAATTCTCATTTGAATCTCTTGAAAATAATTTGAGAAAAAAGACACATCTCCACTTTTTTGTTTTGTAATACGGTTTTTGAGTCCAGTCTCAGATGAGGAAAATCTCAACGATTTGAGACAATAGTTTAGCTGAGATTTAGCTCAGCTTGCGATGCTTCGGGAGAATCGGGACCAGTGTATACTGAAGCTAATAAATTGAAAAGAAAGGGTAATTGTCTGACAAAAACAACATGTGCAACAAAATAGGGGAAGTAACTGTGAATTGTAGCATCCTCATCGCTGGTTTTAAAAACAAGACAGAGTTCTTTCCCCTGTGTCTGTGTGAGGTGAACTGGGGAACAGAGTAGAAAGCTCAAAGTGGTTACCTTGTCGTTTAAAGCTATCTTCTCTGAGTATGCAAACTAGAGCAAGATATTTAGTGACTTGTCGTAGATACATCACTGTCCCATTGTTTAACTTGATCACAGCAGAACTGTCCGTGTTAAATGCGTTCTCTTCCTTCTGTCTATAATCACAAATAATCATTTGTAAGGAATTATATTCATCACTGACCACAAGAAGAATTCACATATATTACTCAGATAACAATACAAACTAAGAAGGCACAAGAGGGAAATTATAAATAGGAAGGGGTTCCACTAGGGGCTGAATCTAAAGGGTAATTCTGATAATTTTTGAATGGATTTTACCATTTTATAACCAAAATGCCTATAATTTAGAGAAATTTTGACCCCTCAGTCAGAATCCCAAGGGTCAAAATGTGCCATTTCGGAAATTCCAGGGGTCAAAGGGTCAACTCCAAGTTCAAATGGAACCGCTGATTAGAGACAGACACACTTACAGTCAGTAATGTTATCAATGTTATCATTATTAACCAATCAACAGTGTGATGCGATGAAAGACTACCTCTATCAGCATCACCTTCACTGCCTTGCTTGTGGGTAGTAACGCTAGATCTAGTAGGAAGAATGAGTGGATGACTGTTGCTAGCTGTTGTTGCCATAGAGATTCAGCGCCATTCATTATTTCATAACAGGATTGTAATTGTTTGAAATAGTATCTATCAAATCTGTATACAATGCACATGGTAATAAATATACAATAATTTATGTTGTGAACTCATTTTCTTGGTAAAAGAATCACTTACCTATCTGGTGGAAATGAAAAGTCAGCATCATCACTGAAATATAAAAATATTCTTTAGTTTACATATCACAGAAGTACTACTACATACAAGGAATAAGTGAATAAAACAGCAAACAATTACACAAAAAAAAGTTAACTTTATAATGTATTACACACTCAAATATATTTATTGATTTAACAAGACATCACACACACATCCATTTATTGATTTAACATCACACACACACACACACACATCCATTTATTGATTTAACAAGACTTCACACACACACATCCATTTATTGATTTAACAAGACTTCACACACACACATCCATTTATTGATTTTACAAGACATCACACACTTAAAAATATGTTTCATGATTTAACAACAAATAAAAAATAAAACACAAAACTAAAGAATGCTACAGCAGTAAGGAGAGAATACTTTTATGTGGAGGTGTGGTAATAATTAGAAGTATACGAGGGGAAATAAGCGAATCATGTGATTGTATGAGAAAGAACAGTCAAATAAAGTTGACAGTAAAACAGGAATAGTAGAAGTATACTCCAGTAAAGTCATAATAAATTAATTTTATTATGCCACACTAAATTTTCATTTTCTTATTATCAATAAAAGGCCCCACAAGCCCAAAGGTAACAGTGCCCCCTCCCTTTTAAAAAAATGCATTCTAAGGAAAGATTTACATGTATAAATAAGTATATCAAATTGAAGTTTCAATATAAAAGAAAAAGTATTTTCCAGGAAGTTTGAGACACAGATATTGAAAAAACAAGTCGCTCACCTAGCTGTTTCAATTGCATTTGAAATTGTTTGAAGTATGACTGGGTCATAATGTAAACCAATCAGAATCTTTATCACAACAGAAAGCTTTCAGCATAATAACGTTGAGTTCTATCAAGTAGCTCTGGTCAAAAATATGTTTGCAGGAAATATTTAACAACAGACAGATAAAAAGATCTGACACAACATAATACGATGACTCGATCCTTCCAGCCTAGGTGAGCTAATGTGTTGACAGCATCAGGGACAAAGAGGATATAATGGGAACAAATCTGCAGGGCTTTTTTTTCCCATTTTGGAATTGGGACCGAGTCTGATGTGATTGGGAAAATTAGCATCATGACTGTCTTAATCGAAAAAATTAGCATCACAACTGTCATAATTGGAAAATTAACATCATGACTGTCTTAATCGGAAAAATTAGCATCATGACTGTCATAATTGGAAAATTAACATCATGACTGTCTTAATCGGAAAAATTAGCATCATGACTGTCATAATTGGAAAATTAACATCATGACTGTCTTAATCGGAAAAATTAGCATCATGACTGTCATAATTGGAAAATTAACATCATGACTGTCTAAGTTGGGAAAATTAGCATCATGACGGTCTTAATTGGAAATTAGCTGGAAATTAGCATCATGACTGTCTTAATTGGGAAAATTAGCATCATGACTGTCTTAATTGGGAAAATTAGCATCATGACTGTCTTCATTGGGAAAAGTAGCATCATGACTGTCTTAATTGGGAAAAGTAGCATCATGACTGTCTTAATTGGAAATTAGCTGGAAATTAGCATCATGACTGTCTTAATTGGGAAAATTAGCATCATGACTGTCTTAATTGGGAAAATTAGCATCATGACTGTCTTCATTGGGAAAAGTAGCATCATGACTGTCTTCATTGGGAAAAGTAGCATCATGACTGTCTTAATTGGAAATTAGCTGGAAATTAGCATCATGACTGTCTTAATTGGGAACATTAGCATCATGACTGTCTTAATTGGGAAAATTAGCATCATGACTGTCTTCATTGGGAAAAGTAGCATCATGACTGTCTTCATTGGGAAAAGTAGCATCATGACTGTCTTAATTGGGGAAATTTTTAGTAACATTTATTGAACAAAAATACTTTTTCTCAAATAATTTTATCAAAATATTCTCCACGGTAACTTGATTAGACTTTTTTCACTTGTTACCAATAGCAACAACATATTAAGGTTTGTGAACGAGTTACTACCCATTTGTACTACTTGTAGTACTATGATGCAATTCTACTAATAACCAATGCTGAATTTCCATTTCAAGCCGTAGCTGATTTTCGGAATTTTTCAGGTTTGGATTGGGAGAAAAAACAATGTTTGATTCAGAATGGGTCCCTTTTACAGGACCAAACTTTATATGAAAAAAAGCACTGAATCATAATCAATAGGCATGCCAGTACACCAAAAGTTTCCCAGTAAAATAATGAGAATCATCTTCAGAGAGAGTTTTGTACAGAATGCAAGTTATTTCCTCACTACCTTATACTATTGTAGCTATGACAACTTATAGGACTTATTGAGTAAACATCCATCTTCGGTACTGTCAGGGTATTCTCTTCCCTTACAGTATTCTCTTCACTTAAATCAACAGACAAATCCAATATATATATATATAACATACAGATGTAAACATACAGTGGAACCTCTTTGGCTCATACTCGTGGGTAATGACAAAATTTGTTTGAGTAAAGCGTAGTTAGTAGTGTTCAAAATATGAATTTTTAATATGCAAAATGTACACAAGCATACATATAAATATTTACAGGATAATGTCAGACATCAAACTTTTTTGGAAAATTCAAATGTATAAACATTGTACATACTGTATGACAATAAACAAATAACTGTATTTTGGCAAATTCTACTTGGATACGTTTGTTCACAGTATGATTCTTTGTGGTAAGTTTGGCAACTGGATCACATGTACACATGTTGTGCAATCATATGGCTAATTATTTATCGGCAAACAACTGCAAATAAGTGTATTCTTAACACACCACAAAAGTTTTCTTATCTTTCTCAAAGACTGTTTATTAACTGAATTACAAATTAAAAGATTATGATGAAAACTAGAAATTTGTCCACAGGACACAGATGCCCCTACTTTACTCAATCAAGAGGTGTAAGTCTGCACTTACTAAATAAATGCAACATAAAAACCAAGTGCTTAACTTCACATGCTGATTTACATTGCTATAAAGTTTGAAGGCTGTAGTTTCAACAGCTCAGAAACTATGAAGTGACTTGAGCGACGGATGGAATGACGGACAAACAAAGGTAAATCTAGTTATGGACAAACAAAGGTAAATCTAGTTATGGACAAACAAAGGTAAATCTAGTTATGGACAAACAAAGGAAAATCTAGTTATGGACAAACAAAGGTAAATCTAGTTATGGACAAACAAAGGTAAATCTAGTTATGGACAAACAAAGGTAAATCTAGTTATGGACAAACAAAGGTAAATCTAGTTATGGACAAACAAAGGTAAATCTAGTTATGGACAAACAAAGGTAAATCTAGTTATGGACAAACAAAGGTAAATCTAGTTATGTGGGGTATAAAAATAACAATATTACGAATATTTGTATACAAATAACTAAACTATCACATACCCATATATTGTAGAGATGTCAAGGACGACATCTATCATATCACAGCATAACTCATAGGATTGCATATCAACTGGTGAACTGTCAGTCGCTATATATATCTTACTGACAACATCAAACAAAAAGGCTTTCTCTATACCGGAATTCTGAAATAAATATACATGACGAAACACAATGTTAAATGTTCTTTTTGGTCCTAGCTTGTTGTTACAGTATAGATTTTAATAAAAATTGGCTAAAATGTAGAGTGGGTAATGCAAACTATTCAGACCAATTTTTTTGAACATTTAGATTTAATGAAAACGAAAGACTGGTACAAATAATTTTTCCAAATTTAAAGTCTAAGTCTCGAGTCTCAGTTTTGAAATGTTTGTGAATAAGGCCCCAGGGTCTACAATATGTGTCCAGATTATGTTTGTCCAAAGAGAGAACTAAGATATAAACAAACACACATACTTACTGAGATGAAAATGTCAAGCAGGTTTTCTAATGTTGGTATTTGTGGTATGAGTTTTTGTACAACTTTACTAAATGCTTCAAATATGGAATGATCATAGATACTGGTTAGATAAAAACTGAAATGAAAAGACAGTAAATAAGACTATGAGGTGAAAGTATCTTTTACTAAAATGCCATAACCTTCCTGTAGTTCATCATTTCATATTCATATAAGGATATTTGCATTTCTGGTTTTGCCTTTTACAAGCTTATGTATTACTTTGACCATCATTTTGACCAAATTTTTATACAACTTTTGATATATTAACTTACAAGTGGTGCTGGCACCGTTGTGCTTAACAGATGTTTGGCTTTGTTCCAATGTCTGACCAAGATGTCGTCTCAAGTTTACTTTCGCTTTTGTTTGGATGAATTTTCGCATTTCAGGCATGTATGTATTATTCATAAGTATCACCTTTTCAAAATTTTGTATCGCGAATCGATAGACGAAATATTATCAAGGATGCATCAATATCGTTTCTATCGATGACATCTCAATCTATAAAACAGACTTACAATACACATATGAGCCGCTGTACGATTGCCAACCTCTTCTATAAGTAACGTCATTTCAAGAAAATGCAACATGTGATGTCACTATTTGCAAGCAGGAAACAATATTTGCTCCTTATGGTCACTTCGTTTTCATATTGCCATATGGGGCGAATATTGTTTACTGTCAGTACATGGTGACATCACATGACGTTTTCTGGAAATGACGTCACTTATAGAAGAGGTTGGAAATCCCACAGCGACGCTCCTATGATATGTTACCCAACAATCATTTCGAATAACAAGACATAAAACATAGGTTACCTTAAATGTAAATTTTCTAATCCAGCATCAACAAGATCATCTGTGGCTCGTTGATGTATATCACGCTGGCTATCTATCTTATGGTCATCTGACAATCCATCCACTTTATGTATGAATACTTCAAATTTAATATTTTGGTTGATTTTGTATGCACGGGAAACGGTAAAATGTAATTTGGCGAGAGCATCTTGGTAATCATCCTGCAATGTATCAGTAAACATGCTATACAACATTGTAATGAAATCATGCTCTCTATACTTTACCACACATCAGTATCGATTCAGGAGTGCATAACCTTCACCAAATTGCCAATTGATTCTAATTTAAAGGGTGTTAAAAAAGTTTTAAGAATTTTAGTATTTTTTTTAATTGCTCACTCCATCTATATACCTATAGTTTACTTCTGCGGGAAAATTCAATATAAAACAGATATATATTCATGAAAAAAGCAGTAGTTTTCATTATGCGAAATAAAGCCAGTGTACACAGCATTATTTTCATTTTATCATTTTGCGAACAAACTTTTTCAACACCCTGTAAATTACAATTCTGGTGATGTAAAAATTATCAGCAATATACACAAGTTTGTTACTATATACATATATGTGTTACAATGAGACTTTGTGATCTGATTTTGTGAAGGTAAGTACAGTTGACTCTTGTTATGTTGAACCAAGGACAATATGTTGTTTTCGCGAAAATTCCAAAGAAAATTTGTGAGTTACCAGAAACAAGATACAAATTTTTATTTTAGGTCGGTATTGGTACAAACATTTTATAACATTAGCTATGAATAGCTATTGACCGACTATGCTGAGTTACCACTCTTGATCACACACATGTACATCTACTTTCACTCACTAGAACTTGAACACAAACCTGAGAGTCAATGACAAATATCAAAGCATCACATCCACCAAATATGTGCTCTGAATCAAATGCCGAGTCAAAATAATCCAGATGCCCGGGTAAATCCCAAACTTGGAACACTACAAATGAGCAGTTGGTGACATCTAAAATATAAATCCATAAATCAGCTTGGAAACAGTAGAACAGTTTTACTATGTATTTAAAGTAATATACGAAAAAAACTTGTTCATATATTCCATGTTTTACTTTGACCATCTTTTTTACCAATTTTTTATACACCTTTTGGTATATAAACTTACAAACAAACATTTTTCATTTCAATGACTTTGACATATCAGTGAATTTTTAGTTCATTTTACTGCCGAATATAGGCTGTTTCCCCTAATCAAAAAGTGTCCATTTTCCAAAATAAATCATAATTTTTTCCAAATTCATCGTTCATTTTTCCCCCGCTGACTGAATTTCTTTTGACCAATTAAAAAGGAACAGGCAGTAAAATTATTTTCAGAAAAAATCACTGCATAAGGAATGACATCCTTTATGACAATAACATTTTTTATTTCGCTGACTTTGCCATTTTACGCAAGATAAATAAGATACACTGTATATATATAACTTCCAACTTTCCTCTGCAATACAGTTTGTTCTATGCATTATGCTATTGAATGTGTCAATCTCTTAATTGAAACATGCATGAATTTTTTTTTGATGAACAAGAATGCTTAAACTAATGACACCTAGAATCATTCTCTGTGACATAATTTCACACAAAGTTCACAAAAAAATCTTATTTTCATTTTGACATCTAAAAATAGACTACTTTAGGTTCAGAAACATGTCAATATCAAATAAACATTGAAGTGTTGAGAAATAAAATGAGAGCTGCTGCGGGATTTCCATCCTCTATTGTAAGTGACATCATTACAAGAAAACGCAATATGTGATGTCATAACTTAATGAAGAGGTTGGAAAGCGTACAGCGGCACTCATATGCAAATCTGGGTGGTTTGAGACTACAATAGCCATCAGTGAAGAAATAAATAACACTACTTTAACAACATGTGATATGTAAGATTTTCCTCACTAGTCTGTTAATGATCTGTGATGATGGCAAATTAATGTATTTATTAAAAGCTATTAATACGAAGAATTCTCTGCTAATGTCAGCAATTATTATTGTTAAACAAATAAACATTTAAAAAACAGTATTCTGATTACTCAGCTTAAAAAAGTTAATGCCCACTTCGCAAGTTTTGTTGATAAAACAATTTAAATATCGAATAAAAATTGGTAAATATTACAACCGAAACAAATACATTTTGTTCTCCTTGTGTTTTGATGTGTATGATAAAAGTGGACACTTACCTTCTTTGACCATTTTATTTGTACTTTCTAAGAATAATGTTTCATTTGGTGAGACTTTATGGAATACTACTTTTTGTATAGATGATTTCCCACTCCTGTAAGAAGATAAAGCAAATCACATATCTACTGATTTACACCAAATGAGAAAAATACGCTCATACAGAACAGCTAAAACATTCAGCTATCTTATTTATTTTTAATCACCAGGGCATTAGACAGCCTAAGGTAACTATACCCAACCCCACAAATGGAAGAAACATATATATTTATAAGTTAAAAAGGTTAAAAAAGTAAGAAAATACCAAACATGGAAACAATACATAAATCATTTTAATTATCCAAGTTTCGCCATAAGGGCTTCCACAGGATATAAACAGGGAAAAAAACATGACGCAATGAAGTACAAATGTTTTGATATGTTTACCGAAAGGTGGATCAACTCTAACAAATCTTAGATTTTTTAATATTTACAAGGGGAATTGTTAAAGGAAATAGGGGCAAAACATACTAATTGAGATGGGGATGGTGCCCATAAAACAGTCCCAAAAATGGGTGAACATTTTTTTTTTTTTAAATTTTACTTTTAATGACATAATTGACTAGTAGAACAATATCATTGGTTTGAACACAGACTGCTAACAATATTCCAATCAGATAAAGGAAACAATAACTAACAATCCCCTGAATCCTGAATTAAGATAAAAATGACTGAACAGAGAGCAAAAGGAATGACTTTGTTACATTATATAAGATTACTTATATAAATCATTATCTGTATCCATAATATATAAATAAAACCTTTATCTCTCCAAAATGGTAAAATATGCTCAGTAACTAACCTTCGCAATCCCATCAGCAGTATTCTGGGTTTATGTTCTGGTAATGCAGCAGCATTATCTCCATCTCCATCATCTGGACCATAGTTAAAGTCTCCAGGAAAGGAAACACCATACTTCATATCATCTACTTCATGTGACTTTAATATCAAATAAAAACCAAAATGTTGATAATGTCCAGGGTTCTAATTAGATTTGAAACCATGCTTTAAAGAAGAAGTTGTCCTTCAATGCAATTTCAAATAAATGTGGCAAGAAACAGGAGTCCCAAAGAAAAATAGGAGTCTAAAAAGCATATGAATAGTCGTAAAACAGTGCAATAATTCTGCGAAAATATTCAAATAATCATAGAATTTGAAGATGCGGTTGTCCCAGAAATGGAAATATTTACAAATACTATATTTCTCCTAATTAATGCACCCGGTAACGCCCCCAGACATTGACATTTTACGAACGGGGCACGTCTATTTATGTACAAAAACGGTAATATCAGACTTTTCTCCAATCATACTGCTTTCTGAAATATACAGTAGGGCATTTTTTAATTTTACACTTTAATTCTGTGATTTTTCTAATTTTGTCAGCCATGTTGGCCGCCATCTCAGATATCTCCATGGTTACAAATTTAATCATTTTCACAGTACGCTTTGAAAGCAAATATATTCTAGAATATTTTGATAAACATCAAGCATGCACATATCAAATAGCTTTAAAATTACTAAGAATAATATATGATGAAATGGTTATTTTTTCACAAATCTGGCATTTGACCTTGAGTTTGACCTTCAACATTTCGATCAATCTGAATATGCACCTGATTGGCATTTTTATAGTGAAGTTTAGTTATCTTAGAAATATAACCACATTTCTTTTCAGAATATACTTACAGGGCCTTTTTCATATTATACATTTATATTAAACGGCAGCCATTTTGGATGCCATATTGGATTCAGGGGCCCGCACCAACTTTAACAAATTTATGCTGGTGGTCTGATAAACTACTGACATTGTTTGTTTTACTCTTGTGGTCACCTCACCTTGATTTTAGCATGTAAAGTCACCCTACTATCAATTAAGAGACGATGTGGTGCCTTTGAAATCTGCGAGTAGAAAAATTTCAACGTGCGTCGCATCACCCAGTTCTGTTGATCTAACAAGTGAAGACGCGGTGCCTTTGTGAAAACAAATTGTTTGAACATTGCGTGCCGATTTGTCTGCTTTTGCATTGATTTAAAAGGTAAACATGCAGACACACAACTACTTTTTATAAGAGATTGAGAAATAAACGTGCTTACGGTAAATAAATGTTCACGCATCTAGAAAAACAAATCAGCAAAACATAATATCATTTAATTGTTTCAGGTTTGTTTATAACAAGCAATAGTCGTATAAATTATGTATTAGTTTCTTACATCGCTGTAATACCACGTAATAAGTGCAGTATTACGAATGTTATTAAAACCCGATTCCGGATAAATCTGGTGCGGGATTTCGGACTTTAGTCACTCCCGGTGCAAAAGTGAAAAATTACTTTCGCTGTCAAAACAGCAATGTAAATGGTGACATGGTTTAGGTAAGAGTTGATTTTATCATTCACACTAGTAAACTGTCAAAACTATCGGGGATTAAGCGATTTAAACGGTTACATACCAGTAAGAGTTGATTTTATCATTCATACTCTTATCTATTCAACTGCTGCTCGTGCGTAACGATTGTCACGGAAAAATAAATAGACGCCACCCCCTCGCGCGACAATTAGGGTGGGAGCGTTAATTAGGAGAAATATGGTAATCTATTTATTGATGCTGACATCAAAATTTTGTGGTGAACAGGTAAAAATATTTTAGTAGGAATGAGTTGTAATCAATTATGGAGTTTGTATAAAAGCAGATTGTAGACCAAAATCTTCTTTTAATCCTCGTAATTACAGATGGATCTTGATCATTCGAATCTGTTGGGTTCGAAATTTTATTTCGAATAATAGTTATTTTAATACTAGGTTTTGAAGAACCCATTTCAATTTGATGTGCTTAAGAAGATACATTCTGTATACCAAGGAAATTTATTACTGTCAATGTGTACTGTTACGTTAAAAGAATGCGAGAGTATGATAATAAGAATTAAGATATGAAACAAACGAGGAAATTATTCCATGATATCCATTTATTATATGAATCACACTTATGAGAAATAATTAAATACTTACAGATGTAACAGAAGACAATATGAATCATGATGTGATAAAATAAATGACAAGAAGTATTTTTTGCCAACAAATGTATACACAAGGTCAAGATATAAGCACAGTTCAAGTTTGTTTTATGAGTAGTTACAAATTAAAGCGCACCATTTTCAAAGCATGAATCAATGCATTGAATAGAAAATCACATTGTTTCATTCTCAAACACAATACACACATTGTGATTTTCATGGTAATGTTTCAACAAACAAGAACATACATAGTGTTGTCTTCTATCTAGTTAAACCGACAGTTGCTACAAAAATATCATTGTTAATATTCGCAAAACACGGAATTATATTTTAATATTTTATATTATTTTTCGGTGAGTTTTTTTTTATTTCCTCATGAAAATTGACCAGGGTAGTTTGAAATTTATAGGTGACTTTTCTGTGACATCCAAGTTTTTATTACCTTAAGCAACAATTATAATTTCTATCAGTACTTTTAGGCCTGAAAATTCGTCTGCTAACGGGAAATTTTCTATAATATTATAAGCTCAACCTCTTTTTATCCGTCATATAAAAAACTGCCCTACATTTAAACAGAGGGAATTACGGCAACACCAATTAAGACATAATATAATTGCTTATCTTTTAATAGTCTCACCTAGATAAAATTCTTCCTAGTTATAGTTAGCAATCAGAGTTGAACAGTGCGAAATAGAAATTAATTACTCAGCACAGGAGTTGGGACGGGTCGAACATTTATGAGTACGAATAGACAGTAACTGAAGGAATAGAACGAAATTAAGGACATGCCAACAAAACCAATCAAATTCGGTACCATTTTATCAATGAATCCAATCAATCGTTTAACAAAAATCGTTCAATCAACATCTATCAAAGGCATGCAGCTTCAAAATCTTCCGACTTTTGTAGTAAACACACGGATATGTGACTGTCATCTGACAACTAGAATGGTTCTACAATTAAATTATGATCCCAATCAATAGACGCATGGAATTAACGTTGGATATGCATGCGTCTTGATAACAACAACTTCTATATTAAACCAAAACGCGTTAACCCGACCAATTAAATCTCTAAAAAAAACTATTAGAGAAATATTCCAAATGCTTTCATTATGTTCAATCAGAAATGTATAATAAATAAATTCGATTGTGCCCATTCAGCATTTCATATGAATTTTGAGTTACCGTTAATTTACATGAGTTTTTTGGAGAGTATAATTTTAAAGATGGCGACGACCATGGTCACAAAAATTTGACAACAGAATATGATAAAAAAAATTGACTTTGCCATGACAGACTGATAGGTATCTGTATGTAGACGCATTAGATGATTTGGGTGAAATTATATGCACTGATCCAAAATAATGCGTGATTTAATTTTTTTATGTTGAACTTGAGTAGCTAAGTGGTGCCGATTTTAATACCAATTTTATCATTTATGTGTTCAAAATTGGCAAGCAAACTCTTAAGACGTGTTTACCGATGCCCTGTGTGTCTGAACGTCTTAGCCATTCTAATACTTAGTAAGAGAAACCAAACCCCAAGTTGTGACAGTTTTCTTGCATGTATATATTGATAATTGAATTATCAAACTCATTAACTCTGACTTCGCCAGGGTTTTTCCCTAGGATTTTCAGCTAGGGGTCGTTTGCCCTCATGTTTGACAAATTGGGGGTCTTGAGAAATGTGTAGGGTCCCAGATATGCATTTTATACTTGACATAAGTTTCAGCAGTTTTTTCTGCCCCAGAAATTGGGCCCCATTCACAATCACTAAAAGTATGTTTTTTTCACAAAATCAGGCTTAAAATTCACAATTCAGGCCACTTAATATTTTCAGGTTATTGCTTACAAATGTTGATCAATCTGACTTAATGTATTTTGTACTGCTATACTATAGATTAATACACTGCTAGCCTATAGTGTACTTCATGAGGTCATGTAAATCAGTATCTTTTTATTTTAAGCAAACTATGATATTCCCAACTATGGGCAATTCGATGCTATTTTCACAATTCTACAGGCCCCAGCCCATTCACAAAATGGTGGAAAAAACACTGAGTTTATTTTAGGGGTCCCAGGGATGCACAGTAAGTGGAAAAATGGAGTCCCTAGAGAGAAAGGGAATCAGGGACTCAAGATTTCTGCGTCAGGGAAATCCCTGCTTCGCTATTGTAATGAGCAATTTTCTACATAATTGATTGAAATAAGTATGTACAAATGTATTTACATTTTATAAGGGCAGTGGAGCATGGCTGAAATTTGCTTAAAATTGGTCCATCAGGGCTTACATGAGCAGCATGTCATGTTCAGAATCGTAAGAGTGTAAGCAACACTTAAGTTAATATCCTGAACGTATCTCACACTGAATGTTCAACTTAATGTGTTCTTGTCTCTTTCAGGTGAAGTGGATGAGTTGTGATAATGTGTACGCAATAATTATTTGTGATAATGGACGGATATGGGTCGACCAAAAGGAGGCAACTTTGCCATATTGTTGCACGTAGTAGACTTGCACAGCTCATTATTTGTCTACTGTTTGCATTGATTGTCACTACGCTGGTATCCCATTACTACATCTCAAATATAAGTGCTGAAGGCCAGCCCAGTCGTTTGTAAGTTCAATTTGTAAATTTGTAATTACCCAGTTCTCACTTTAAAGTTTAAACTCAGTAGTTCCCACTTCTACAAGATTTACCTCCCTTGTTCTTAACTGTCAGCCATTTTGATAGGCAAAACTGATAAACCCTTATAGGAGTCATTTCCAAATATGTGATAAGGCCATAATTAAAAAAGTCTTTGTTTGCCCTTTACCGACCCTAGATTTTAGAGGTGGGTAGGTAGGTAGGAAAAATATTTTATTTTATTGTGGAAATTTTAATATTTTTTAGTCGAAATGTATTGTTCGTGCGTGGTAATTTTGGCACGTGGTACATTGGGTGGGCGGGTACAGTAAAATAATTGTAAATATTAAAAAAGATACGATTAAATGACAAAGTCATGTGGTTGTCAAAACATGGTTAACATAAGCTCGGATCAATTCAGAAAAAAATAATGTTGGTAAAATGAAAGCAAAATTGACACTTTTATGTGTACTTATTTTTAATACTTTATATAGCCCGTCTGTTTTAGTGAGTATGAGCACGAGGCTTCAATAATTGTTGATGAAAATATTATAAGGGCAACTATGACCATTTTTGTGTCATACTTTTTTCTAACTTTGGGTTCCAAAGTTTTTCTAAGCAAGAGGAAGTTATCATAAGGCAAACATAATGGAACAAAAATAGTCATTGTTTTGTAACTAAGAAGAACAAACTGCACACATCGTAGTGTGACATAATGGTGTATAGTCGGGTTTATAACCAAAAAAAAAAAAAAAAAAAAAAAAAAAAAATTAAAAAAAAAAAAAAAAAAAAATTAAAATCCGAATTTTGCAATAAAATTATTTGAGTCGGCGGCCAAATCTCGGGTCGGTCGGTAAAGGGCAAACAAACCTAATTTTAATTTAAGCCTAATTGAGAAATTATCAAGAGAATTTGCATGTGACAACCTCTTTTTCTTTGTTTTACTGAGTCAAATGCCCACATGAGCATAATGAATAAGTTATTTTACGTATATCGGATTAGTTTATCATCATTTACATTATATTGCCCATAAACTCTAAGGAAATTTGCCTATCAAAATGGCCGACCATTCAGAACAAGGGAGGTAAATATTGTAGATGTGGGAACTATCTATAGTGGAGAGTCTTTCAACTTAAATATGTTGTCCGAATATGCATGGGTTTGTTCTGCAGCCATTATATTTAACTTGAGTTTGTATTTAAGTTATTTATTTACTTCAAGTAAACTTCTGGTACAGTAAATAAGATAGATCCTAGATTGAACTATTTTTTCTTGCCCTAACCAGCAAAAGTAATAGATGTTGGCAAAAAGCCTGCATGTCCAATTTTTAGAACTCATAGTGAGCTTTTAGGATTGTTGGATATCAACCATCTGTTTGGCCCAATCCTGATGAAACGTGTTTCAGAGGTGGAGGAAAAATAACTTTGGATGCATTATCTTCAGTCAAATTGTCACAGAAGAATATGCGTCTCGCGTGGGTTTCAAACCTATGACCTCTATATTCACAGGCTAGCACTCTACTGACTGAGCTAAGGTCAAAACAAAAAATAAGTGTGGTTCCCCTTTCCCGACCGACCCTAACTTTTTTATTCAATATCCAAAAAAACCTACCTACCGTATTTTTTTCAGGCATGTAACTGGAACCACACTTATTATTTTTTTTGGCCTAACTGGAATGGCTCACATTTCTGTCTGAAGTTCATGACACCTGATGGACTATTGATGCCTGCACATTGTTTTTATATGATTATTTGTCAATATTTTTGCAGGTCACGTCTACCATCAGCTCACGATGAAGAAGATGAATTAAAAAACCTTGAATGCTCTGATCTGAAAGGTCATATCTCAGAATTGAGACGCATCCGCGCTTCTGTGAATAATGAATTACGAGAACTTGAAAGTAAACGTCAAGGCCTTCAGGTTGAGATCACCAAACACAAAACTCAACTTGAGTCTCTCAGAATGCAACAAGAAAACGTGGCCAAGGAAATCCAACAATCAAAGTTGAATTTAGAGCAGTTGAAAGTAGAAGAAACAGAATTTGTGAATCGTTTTCAGCCTTTGCTTAAAGCTCCCGAGCAGGTAATATTTGAGGAGGACATTAAGAATGTAGCACTGATATCTCCAGCGTCCACAGAGTCCTGTCAGATGCACAAATGTTTTGATTACTCACGCTGTTCATTGTTGTCCAGATTTCCAGTTTATGTTTATGGATTTGAGCAACATTTTAAAGATGAAAATTTAAATGAATTTGTTAAAGGGGCGTTGTATCATTCGTTTGATAAGAACCCCTATATTGTTAATACTCCAGATACTGCTTGTGTTTTTATTGTTGTTATCGGTGAATCGTTTTCCAAGCTGGACGTTGATGTGATTCGAGAAAAATTGAAAAGTTTGTCCCATTGGAATGGAGATGGCAGGAATCATATTCTGCTTAATCTTGCTAGAACTTCATCTAACTTCGATTTATTTAACAACGCTGTTATTGGCCGAGCTATAATCGTGCAATCCTCTTTTGTTGAGACTGTTTACAGACCTCATTTTGATATTATCTTACCACCGAGTGTTGGCAACTCTGCTGGACCAGTATGGAGTGAGTTGTCTCCCTTCAGTCCTGTTAGAAGACAGTATTTTCTTTCTTTTGAGGGTCAGTTTAGTGATATATCATACTTAGGTTCTACATTATCTGAAAAACTGCATCCTGGACCAAAGTCTGGTGTGAACAGTGATGAGAACTTCAAATCACGAACCTTAAATGGTGTTATAGGTGCAGACAATACTGCGAAGTCAAAAACTTTAGTGTCCAAGTTGATAGATCTTGAAACTACAATTGTTGATAATTTAAAGAAAATAGAAAGTAATTCGAAGGATCAGTTTTATTTTAAGTTTATGTGTGAAGGTGGTAAAGGGGTTGGATTGAATGGGGAGTGGGCCCTGTGTGGTACAGAATTCCAAAGGTCAGAATATTTAATAAAATCCACATTTAATGTCATCATTTCTCCAGCGAACACTTCAATGGTGACAACGACAGTCTTTCAGCTACGGTTGTATGAATCCCTCAAATATGGGGCTATTCCAGTGATACTGGGTGACTATTCACATTTACCATTCGAAGAATTATTAGATTGGAAAAAAGCTGCGATTATATTGCCAAAGTCAAGAATATCTGAGATGTATTTCATGCTAAGTACTTTCACTGACGTGGACGTTATGATGTTTAAACAAAATGGACGAATGTTCTGGGAGACATATTTTGGGACCACATTATCTATAGTGTCGACACTGTTGGCAACGCTGAGGACTCGGTTACAGATACCAGCCAAACCGGTGAGAGAGGAACCATCGGAAGCATCGGTCACCAATTTCATACCTGTACCACAGCATATAGGTAAGATAACGAGACGTGATGTGTACAAATTAACATAGTTTTGTCAATATGCTGTAAAAAGGTGTCTGTCTTCATTCAGCTGATGATTTTTTTAAATATCTACAAGACATTCCACCTTAATATAGACTTGATAGTTAAAGGGTATTTAAAAACATATAAGGTCTTAGATACAACTTCTAGAATTGCACTAGTTTTCAAAATTTGGCAACCAGGTTTGATAATTTGGCTATTTGGTCTATTTACCATATGTCTGAAAATTGGACATACATTCTGACTTAGTTGGAAATTAAGCTCACCTCATCACACTGCTACAAAATACTTTTAAATACTAAATTTATAAAAAGCATATGACTTTAATGCGAAATATATAAAAAAAATACCAAATAGTAAACAAATACGAAAAACACCGAAAATATACGAGGGACTCCGAAATCAGGCGAATTCGAATGAAAATAGCCGAGTCAATTACACCTATTCTACCTTAAGTAGGGGTGACACTATAATACTCCAACACTTTTACTTCGTATATAAATGTGCTATTTCTACAGCAGGGGATCCCGAAGATGAGACAGATGAAGTGTTAGGACCAGTTGAACCACCATTCCCATCTATCATGTACAAACAGAACTATACAGTGTCTACATTACGTGATGTATTCAATCAGCCCGGAGATCCATTCTCGTTATTTCCATTCACACCATTTGAGAATATTCTTCCCTCAGATGCAAAATTTGGAGGTAAGTTACAGTGTCAGTCTTCGTTGTAACCCACTAGCCCGAAGCCCTGGACTAGTAAGTTTGGTTTCGGCCTAGCAGAAGTTCCTAGACGGTAGCCTGATCAGACTAGTGCTTTTTTCAAACTAGTTTTACGGTGTTCATAAAGTGGTAAATATTACCTTTTCGTATGGACTAGTGAAAGGCTTTCGGGTTAGTGGTTTTGCTCAGTAAGGCCTAAAAAAATATATCTGTGTTTCGGGTAACCCGACCCTACCTGTCAAAAACCGCCAACCCTAGAGTTTTTTACGACCCTGGATAATTTTTTTTTCGATTTTTAATTGTTTTTGAATAAAAAAAAAAAAAAAATGTCCCTACACTACCTAGCATTTTTGAGACCGTTACCCTAAACACAGATTATTTTTGGACTAACCAGTCTGAATGGGCTATTGCTCTGAAGAACTTAAGGCTAAGACTGCATTGGCCGACAGTCATACAGGTTTAGAAGTTTTTTGTTTGCTTATTGTGTATCTACTCAGTAAATTCATTCACAGATTAGGCCATCCTTACAAAATTGTTTGTTTTGCGTAACCCTACCCAGCATAATTTAGGTGGATATAAATGTAGGTAATTTTTTATTTATTTTTTACTATCTATTATGATAATATAAAACTATTTTAAATACATGCTGCTTTAATTTTTTTGAGTAAGGTAGATAGGGGAAGATATAAATTATGTGCCTATAAAACTGTGGATCACCATTTATTTGCTTTTTTGTTGAATTTCGAGAATTCAGAATTCAGAATTCTTTTTAATATTTCGTTCAAGGTGAGAATTGAGAGTAATCTGCAGTTATGTAAATATAATACAAGTACTATATTGTAGGGTCAGGATATGGTTTCCGACCAATAAATCACGGAGAGGGAGGATCCGGGAATGAATTCTCTGAAGCTATTGGTGGAAATCATCCCAGGGAACAGTTCACAAGTAAGTGATTTCCTTCACTATCCGAGACCTTACATTTCTGGGACATTTGCTGTTATCATGTATAATAAAAATTGACCCTTCAGTCAGAATCCTAAGGGTCAAAATGTGGTATTTTGGAAAAACCCAAGTGTCAAAGGGTCAAACCAAGGGTCAAATGGAACCCCTGTGCATTGCTGTTTATTGTGTTGATTTCTCAAAAATACTGTCGGAGATAGGGAAAACATATAATACAGTAGAACCTCAATAATATGACCACCATTGGGACCCTTGAAAATTGGTCTTAATTTTGAGGTGGTCTTAATATTGAGGTTGAATAAAGAGCAAAACAATGAAAATGGACTTGAAAAAATTGTGTTCTTAATTTTTAGTTGGTTTTATTATTGAGGTGGTCTTTAAGTAAGATTTTACTGTATGTGTTTGTGACAAAATATATGGGCTGTAATCCTGAGGGTGCCGTACTTATCACAAATTATACTAGGTAATTTAACTATGGCAAAGTTGAATTCCATGCATGACAAAAACTAAATTAAGATTGAATTATCATTTTATGTCAAATTGATTGTATAATGTCTGTTTGCATCTCAGCATCGAAACTTTGTGATTTTTTATGAGGGATAAATTTCTGCGTTACTACTACCGGACTTGCCATGTTAATGAGTGTCAGTGATACTGCTCTCTCATGGCTGTTGTCATAATCTGAAACTTCTAATGGCTTCCAAGTTTGATTCAGTCTCAAAACTACAGGTATTGTAGCAAGGGTTCCACTTGGGACTGAATCTCAAGGCTCAATTTGATAATTTTTGACTGGATATAACCATTTTATAGCCAAACTACATCTTATTTAGAGAATAATTGACCCTTCAGCCAGAATCCATGGGGGTCAAGATGTGGCTTTTTGGAAATTTCAAGGGTCAAAGGGTTAACTCCTGTTGTAGCCAATGTATAGCAATAAATGGGCCAATCATACAGTAAATCGTTTGCAGCCATCTAATGTTTTTTTGAATTTCGCAATTCCATGTGAATTTTAAATTCTTCAGAATATTACGTTCTAGGTGACATCAAAATACAAGCTGTGTAGTGTTGATCTATTCTGATTTTCAGTGGTGATGTTGACGTATGAGAGATCTGATGTACTGATTAAAGCTATAACTCGACTCAAGGGATTACCGTATCTTAATAAGGTTATTGTAGTGTGGAACAATCCAAGTATGCCGTCAGAGAATCTTGGATGGCCGGATATAAGTGTTCCTGTTGTGGTATGTAAATCTGATCGCCCTATAAATGACAATTATTTACTACATACAATTTCTCAGTGAATGTTTATGCTTCTGACAGATGAACATTTTGCTGCCATTCTGTTAGTGCATGCATCCGTTCCGCATTCTTGTCTAAGCTATAAAAAATTCTCAGTGACTGGAATTCAGTGAAACTTACTTTAAAACTTCGCTACGAACGAAGAGATGCTCATATTGTCGGCATGTTCCGGTTCGATGATTTTTCACATACTTTTGGCCCTTTCCTCATGTACATGCTTACAGGGAGCAACCATCGGTTCTTCCGATATTCGTGTTTGTCTTTGTCAGTTTTTCATGCAGGATACAATGTGAGTGATCATACGTTACTGAAATTATTAAACAAGATTTTGGAAAAATAGTTTTATATTTAAAGTAATTTATGAAAGCAAACATTATTTTTTATTTTGCTCATGAATTCTAAATCCACATTTAATCAGTGAAAAATAACGTTTTCATTGATACTAGCTAGGGACATCACATTCAGGCAACTATGAAGTCACACTGTTTGTTATTTTACTTGTGAATTATCCAATGTTATACTTTGATATGTGGTTGTCTGTCTGGATGTCACAAAGTTTCTCAGCGCTTGTTCTCCAATACCAGTGGTTGGATTTCAATGAAAGTTCACAAGAGTTATTGGTACCAAGCCTAGTTATTTGAGCTTGAAATTCAATTATAAAGTTTATGACCTCTGACCTTGTTGTCTCAAATATTTTTATATTTTCAGGTTATAAAAATGAGTAAGAATAGTTTAAACAACAGATTTTTACCATTTGAAGCAATAGAGACAGAATGTGTGTTAAGTATTGACGACGATTCTCACTTGAGACACGATGAGATTGTATTTGGATTCAGGTAAGGTTGACAAGAGATCACGTTTGTGAGAAAATGATTTCTATGTAATTGATAACCTGAAAATGGATTTTTCTCTCACTAATACAGGTTTTATTGTAAAACATCTCAATTTTCATGCATGAGAATTTTCTGGGGATTCACAGTAAATCTGGGGATTTGACGCTCGCAAGGTCCATATTTAAGACAATTTAAGCCATCTTAGATGCTTCAAAGCAAGGTGCTTCAACAGTGCCCTGGACCCCTTGCCAAATTTTGAGCTGATTTTGAAATTTTGTATTCTTATTAGGGATGTCAACGAATAGCAAATCAGGTATTCGAATATTCGATCGACACAACTTAGACAAAATTATTAAAACAATCATACAGAAGTTCATATACCAAAGTTCTTTACATGCTGTGTGTATTCTACTTTCGTTTTCACCGGAAGTTAAGACTCTGACGAATGAAGTTATTGCAGTTAACAGATCATCTTCTGAATGCCAATATTCGTGTTTATGAATATCTTTGTGAAGTGTTTATATGTTCTGTTTTCGTTAATTGTTCATTATTTTGCGAATAAAGCATGAACATAAGAATCATTATGCATTTACAAATTACAAGAAGCAGACTTCTTATCCAACGATCGGGTGAAATAGTTCCAAGCGGCAGACGGTATTTTGACAATAGATACGTGTAATTTAGCATGAACTTTGAGATTTGTATTATATCAGTGTAAATATCTTGTTTAAGTTAGCTATTATTGAATATTGAGTACTTAATTAAAAATCGAACCAAACAAAATGTATTTACTCCTTGTATTTTGAGTAAAATGTTTTTAAACAGTCATTTTGATTGGATGATATGACCTACGTGAAAAATTAGTATGCAAATTACGTTGTTTCCCGTCACCCCATTTTTTCGGCATTTTTCTTTTCTCAATTACATCTTTTATCTTCCTTAATTAAAAAGCGAGTCATTAACTCAAGTCCCTGTCGGTGGTTTTAACTGCCTACTTTTTACACCTTTCGTCAACAACAAAATTACCGACAATTAGACACCTACTTTCTTCTATTTGAGACTATGGACTATCAAACGGTCAGTAATTAACGGATTATCGATTATATTAGCACCCCCCAATATACACAATGACACTTTTACAAGCGCGTATATTTCAACACCAACAACAACATCCTTTATTACTCTCATACTATCTTACACAAATCGGGGTCGGCAAATAAATAAACAACAATTTTTTTTTCATAATGTTTTTATTAAGTATATTTTTCCGAATATTCGAATATTGAAACAGGATTCGAATATTCGAAGATAAAACGAATATTCGAATATTCGTTGACATCCCTAATTCTTATGCCTGAATTTGATGTCTATATGTTATATATTTTGATATGAGTGTTTTCTCGTGTGCAGAGTATGGCGGGAGGAGAGGGATCGTATTGTAGGCTTTCCCGGTAGATATCATGCCAGGGACACCAAACATAATTCATGGCTGTATAATTCTAACTACACTTGTCAGATGTCAATGGTTCTAACTGGTGCAGCTTTCTTTCACAAGGTGAGTTATCTCCCTTACTGTCTTATAATAATGATTGATGGAAGCGATTGAAATGTGTCACAAAATACGTACATAAAATCTCTCGTGATGTGTTGATAATACTTAGGCTGTTATCGTATATTCTGATAAAGTTGTTGAATAAATATATATTTTTGTCTGTATTCTTTCAAGGAATTAAGAAAGATCAAACTATTTAGCTGCATATGGGGAAAGCTGTTGTAACTAGACCCTGGGGATAGACGCCATAACAAATGTGCTCCTCGAATCCATTGATCTTATTTTAGCTGGCTGTCTATTGTAGTTTAGTGTTCTGTTTCATATTTTCAGTATTACGCCTACCTCTACAGTTATACAATGGCTCAAGCTATCCGAGACAAGGTGGATGAATACATGAACTGTGAAGATATTGCTATGAATTTCTTGGTGTCTCATATCACTAGGAAACCACCTGTAAAGGTATCAGTCTTATTTTTAATATGCTTGCTAATTATTTATGTGAGCGCCGCTTCACTTTTTCCAACCTATTCTTTAAGTGACGTCATTTCAAGAAAGCGTCACATGTGATGTCACTATGTACTGACAGTAAGTAATATTTGCCCCATACGGCAATATGAAAACAAGGTGACCATATGGAGTAAATATTGTTTCCTGCTTGCAAATAGTGACATCAAATGTTGCGTTTTCTTGAAAAGACGTCACTTACAGAAGAGGTTGTAAATCCCATAGCAGCACTCAAATGTTAAAATATTCTTTTTGGTAATTGTGAATATGTAAACTTATACATTATTCTTTTACGTTGTGAAACAAGTTATAACAACTTAAATTAATTACTGTCAGTGACTGCCTTCTTAGCAGAACTTGCATCTAATTAAGGATTTTGAAGTTAAGGGTTCCATCTCTGGCCTGGTGGAATTTGAACTTGTGACCTTCAGGTAAGGCGTCCTATGCTCTACCCACCCCCTTATTGTGCTTCCCTTGCCAAATGATCTCATATTGTTATGAAATAAAAGTACAGTCCGACCATTTTCATACGAATTCACTGGATCTGGATTTTTATTTCGAATAATGCGTGGTTTCAAATAACCCATTTCAATTTGACGTGCCTAAAAAGATACTTCGGGACCTGATATTTATTTCAGATGATACCAAGTATTCAGATGGAAGGTTGCCGAATAAACGGGGTCTGACTGTATGTCTCACGTTTTGCAATATTACAGATTATTTCTTTTTCATTTTTGTTCAGTTATTGTATACATATCTTGCCTTTTTTACAATCAGGTCACCTCCCGTTGGACATTCCGATGCCCTGGTTGTCCCCAGCAACTAGCTCTTGATGGGTCACACTTCGACGAACGACATAAATGTATCAACTTCTTCGTTGAAGTCTACGGCTATATGCCACTTCTATATACTCAGTACCGTGTAGATTCTATTTTATTCAAAACTCGAATATCTCATGATAAACAGAAATGTTTTAAATTTATATGATTGCTTGCTTATAATATTATATTTACATGGATTTTAACTCATAGTAATTCTTCAAATTATAGCAAAACCTGAGTTATTTAGAAATTAATATCAGTGTTCAGGGCTGTATTATGATGAATTACAGCTGATTTTTGGTGATATTTCCAATGGCAAAAATGTATATTTTGTCCCATATTGAAACTTTTCCAAATTTTTTAGAAAAATCTGATACTTAGTTGCAAATTATCAATGTAACATGATTGCTCCAAAGATATAGGTCAATAGCTTTAATTCAAGGAACACTGTACTATAAATATTTTCAGGTTATATTTTTAATTCTTCAATACCATAACTTAAAATGTATTCACCTTTTTGTATAAATGTTGAGGTGAGCATTATAGCAGCATCATGGCTCTCTTGTTATCTATGATTGGTACAAGTTTTATTTTACTACCTTGATTTCCAATACATTTTTGACTGTGAAAACATTTTGTGTATAGATGATTAATCTAAATAATGTAACTTACAAGTGTAAATGGACCCTGTGTAATGCTGTAGCACACAAATTCTAGAGAATTCTTGAAACACACTTGCAATATGTTTCGAGTGATGAAGTTGAACATGAGCTATGCTGTTATTCATCTCTTCAGTCTGTTTACATTCTATTTTAATGTTTGGCGCTGGACTGCTGTATATAAGTGCTTCTTTATGGAATGAGTTTGAGTAGTTTATCTCCAAACTTACGATTTCCTTATAGATAGTTCCCACATTTACAATACTTACCTCCCTTGTTCTGAATAGTCAGCCGTATCGATAGGCAAATTCCTTAAAGAATATGATGTATAAGTGATGATCAAATAATCAGATGTTTATAAATAACTTTAAGAAAAATTGGCTTTCACATACAAATTCTCTTTGTATTTTCTCAATTATCACATATTTGGAAATTACTTCTATTAGTGCTTATCAGTTTTGCCTATCAAACTGGCTGATGTTTAAGAACAAGGAAGGTAACTATTGTAGATGTGGGAATCTATTGAACTTCGGGCCCTGTGTTCGCGAAGGATCAATTGATCTAGAATTTGTTTTAAAAATATTTGACAGTTTCTTAAAGCAACTGAATAGTTTATCCAGTAGTTCTCAAATATGAAAACAAATATACGACGCAGCCTTGTGTAGACATTTGAAAATTTACCTTTTGTTGAGAAATTAATTTATTAAACTGAAACTGATTGAAATAAAAATAGGACACATTTTCAATAATTGATTGAACTTATCAATAATCAACTTTTTCTCAATGAATATGAAGTATGTAATTTTATAGACTTGGGGAATTTGCAAAATGACCATATCTATCACAGTATGTAAGAGGATTTAACTTAGCTCAGCCAATTTTAAAAATATTTAATCTTGATCCCGAAAATTAATTCTTTGTGAATACGGGGGCCAGGCTATTAGATATATAGAACATTTATAAATGTATGCTGAATTTCAGAGTGATTGCTCAATTTATAAATTATTTTATGTTTAAGAGACCAAGAAATGCATGTCTTACATTCGCATTGATACCGTTCATTGTTTTAGAAAATTTCTTACTACTTTGTTTCTCATGGTGACACACTTTGTCATAAGACTGAATGAAATAATCATCTTTTAATATGTTGTACAGGGTATAGAATACTTGAAGGTCATGTTATGCTGTTTGGTACGCTCTGTAGAAGAAAAACTGATTCGCAAAAAGTAATCATTTGTCTGTTTTCCAAATCTAAATGTCAGAATTCATAATGTTAATAGTTCATCTGTACAAATATTATATATATACTGTAAATTGTATATGTTAATTCTTTGAGAAGTCAGTTTCAGTCAACCCTGTATTCTTAAAGAAGTTGAAATGAAATAATGAAGACATTATGTTACAAATGTCCTTTAAAGTGAATAAACTGTCAAAATCAACATTATTATTTGAAAAAATACATTAAAAATTTACAGATCGTTAAATACACGTTTTCGAATAAAACATTGTCGTTTCTTTGTTTACATGGGCACTGAATATTATTTTGTTTATATTGAACGTTGGTGTGTTAATTTACGGGGATTTAAGTGTACAAATGTTAACTAAGTTTTTGAAGTCAAAAGACTTGACCCATGGATCTTTTCTTCCACAAAGCATGGTTAAAACATGTTTATTTTCCAATTCAATTCTCTTTTAATTTAACATTTTTATAAACTGTACAGGTATAGTATCTTTAAAGATACCCACCTTTTAGTCAATGTTCTGATAAAATTCATGTTATACAGTAAAACCTCAATAATACGACCACCCTTGGGACCCTGGAAAACAGGTTTTAATATTGAGGTGGCCTTAAATCGGTGAAAATTGACTTGAAAATTGTGTTCTTAATTTTGATGTGGTCTTATTAATTTGGTGTTCTTTAAGTGAGGTTTCACTGTATTGCCTGTTATAAATGAGAACATTTCAGACTTGTCTAGCTTTATAAGATATTTTTATCTTTGAAGTTTTTACAGACTCATGTAAATACATGTATTTGGCTTTTCGTTATATTTTGGACATTTGCTTGAATGCAATTTTTATAATATTTTTACTAATACTGGCCAATTTGCTTCAGAGAAGTAAGACAGTGTTCATATTTTTTGTTATTCTTATTATATTGAAATAATGTCTTTTAATTCTCCTGTATTCTCTCAGTTATGGTCATCTGAGTGTATACTTAGTTCTCACATCTACAATATTTACCTCCCTTGTTCTGAATTGTCGGCCATTTTGATAGGCAAATTTCCTTAAAATTTATGGGGTATATAATGTATATGATAATAAACTAATCTGATGTATTAAAAATAACTTATTCATTATGCTCATGTGGGCATTTGGCTCAGTTGAAAAAAATGTGGTTGTCACATGCAAATTCTTTTAGTATTTTCTCAATTATGACATTGTTCGTTACTTTTGTTTATAAGGTCATCAGTCACCATGTACATGTAGGTACTTATAGGCATTTTTGTTGACCCTCAATTATCACATATTTGGAAATAATTCCTATAAGGGCTTATTAGTTTTGCCTATCAAAATGGCCGACAGTTAAGAACAAGGGAGGTAAATATTGTAGATGTCGGAACTATGTATAATAGTTATACACCTTGTATGCTGTGTGTACATTATGTTAAATCATGCATTTATGTACAATATTGCCTAGAATGCACTGTGTGTTTATGTACAATATTGCCTAGAATGCACTGTGTGTTTATGTACAATATTGCCTAGAATGCACTGAGCGATTATGTACAATATTGTCTAGAATGTACTGTGTGTTTATGTACAATATTGTCTAGAATGCACTGTGTGTTTATGTACAATATTGCGTAGAATACTCTGCGTTTATGTACAAAATTGCCTGGATTACACTGTGTGTTTATGTACAATATTGCCTAGAAAACACTGTGTGTTTATGTACAAAATTGCCTAGAATACACTGCGTTTATGTACAAAATTGCCTGGATTACACTGTGTGTTTATGTTCAAAATTGCCTGGATTACACTGTGTGTTTATGAACAATATTGTCTAGAATGCACTGTGTGTTTATGTACAATATTGCCTGAAATGCACTGTGTATTCATGTACAATATTGTCTAGAATGCACTGTGTGTTTATGTACAATATTGCCTAGAATACACTGTGTGTTTATGTACAATATTTCCTAGAATGCACTGTGTGTTTATGTACAATATTGCCTAGAATGCACTGTGTGTTTATGTACAATATTGCCTAGAATGCACTGTGTGCTTATGTACAATATTGCATAGAATGCACTGTGAGTTAATGTACAATAATGCATAGAATGCACTGTGCGTTTTTGTACAATATTGCATAGAATGCACTGTGTGATTATGTACAATATTGCATAGAATGCACTGTGTGATTATGTACAATATTGCATAGAATGCACTGTGCGTTTTTGTACAATATTGCATAGAATGCACTGTGTGATTATGTACAATATTGCATAGAATGCACTGTGTGATTATGTACAATATTGCATAGAATTCACTGTGTGATTATGTACAATATTGCATAGAATGCACTGTGCATTTATGTACAATATTGTCTAGATTGCTCTGTGTGTTTTGTTTATAAATACATTGTATTCTTGTTTATTATGGATTGTCTCCGTCTATGTAATTATGTAAAGTGTCCGATGTTATTTCCAAGTATTATTGTTTGTTATCGTCTGTATTCCATCATCTCGACTTGCAGTCTGTTTTTTGTTCTAAGAATTCCATTTTAATTGTTCTGCCATTCCATACAATTTGATTTAAGAAGGTCACATGATTATATCCCACATTGAAGGCTGCCAGGAAGTTACAGATTTCGACATGACTACTTGTTTGCTTCTCACCAACCTTGCTGATGACAGTAGAGTGCTTGAGAATCAGTGTGGATCAATCCATTGTAGGATTTAAAGTGGTAGATCTATATTATCATTAGAGGTGCCAAGTTTGTTGAAGTCCTATGTGTATGTATTGTTTACATCACTTAATACGCAAAGAATTGATTACCCCACACTGGTGACTGGTGACAATGTTCTTGAAACTGTCTAGAAACTCAATCACAAAAGTGCGATACATGTATAAACTTGTAAGATAAATCACAAACATGCTGTAATATACTTGCTTTACAGGTGCAAAAACACCTTACCCCAAAAATGGCCCCTTTTTTATAAAAGGGCTTCTCAGATGGACATGGTCACATAATTTACCTTTGTTTACACTCGTTGATCAGTGGCTGCTATTCAACTGAGGGACAATTTATTCCAAGTAACTTTCTGTGATGGGCATGTAACATATTTGTTGATTTTCATATGTAAATATGATTGGTACAAATTAATACACCTTGCAGGAAATGTATTCATTTTCAAAGTAACAAAGTATTTAACCAGTTTTGGATTGTTTTCATAAGTGGGTACCATTTCATATCCTGCCACATTAAAGTTTGTACCTCTAGGGATATATTTAGTTTTACAGTAAAACCTGAATAATAAGACCACCCTTGAAACTCTTAAAAACTGGTCTTCTTATTGAGGTGGTCTTAATATTGAGGTTGAGTAAAGAGTAAAATAGTGAAAATGGACTTGAAAATTGTGTTCTCAATTTTGAGGTGGTCTTTAAGTGTGGTTTTACTGCACCTACATCAAATTCCAGAACTGATTGAAAATAATCATTTTGTCATTCAAAATACCCACATAGTTAAGTATTATCAATGTCACTGAAATATTTGCTACAACTTAAACTCAGTATATATACATGTATGAAATGACTGCTATACAATGTTTGTTACTAAAAATCCTTTCACAGTGGCCACCGTTTATGGAAAAGTACAACATTTAGTATAAATATTTATTAACAAACGACTGCATGTGGTAATAAAATCGGTTTATTCTTGTTGAAATTGTACATGCTGAAAGAAGTGATAAAGCCAGTGTCAGATCATTGATGTTTCCCATAGTCATGTGACTTTGGCCATTGATACTACAGTTTCTTCAAACATTCGAGAAAAACATAAACCATCAAGTTACAATTAAAAAGTACACTTTTTCTCCATTCATTGGAGAAACTGTATATTTGTTGGGCTAAAATCTCGTTACTGAGAGAAATGATCTGTCGTTCGTACTGGCTACACTGCTTCTTTACATACATGTTATTTCAATACAAATAAACACGTTTTCTGTACACAGTCTAGTGTTTATTTTCAAAAAGACTATACTGAATGCTGTAAAATAATCCATTCATTTCCGTAGATGGTTGCCATGGTGCTTTATGTATGTTTCTATTCATGTATATAAAAGTGCAATGCACTGTTGTGTTTTCTGTTTGAAGTGTTCTGTAAGTTAAGCCAGTTTTGTAACATATTTGTGTAATGGTGCTTTTTGTGTTATGATTTTATTACGCGTCTTTATTTATTGTCATATATTTACGTCATACAGTATAGTTCATCAATTATGTATCGCTGTTACCAGTTACACAGACTCATGTATTAAGGGAGGAGGTGTATGTTTGTATAGCGTCCCTAGTTAGAACACATTGTGAAAGTTTATCATATTAAACATGTTGTTCAGGCCATATATCCCATGTTGTCATTACCGTTTGTAAAATTTTCACATACTTTTCACATATCGTCACCTTAATTTTACACCGACGTAAGTAGCATTTTATAAGTTTTGAGAATAAACTTTTAAAGATGGAAGAGTCAATAACTTTTATACTTATGTCTTTGTGGAATTGGAGTTTAGTCTTAGTAGAACAGTTCTACAGGGTAACAAATCTCACCATCATTCAGAGCTCAAAGAGACGAACAAAACAATATCAAAAACGCAATATTGCCAAAAAATGACTTACATCCCCCTGGAATTAAGCCGACGATATTTGTGTTATTATCTTAGAGGTCAGATGAAATGAATCAGGTCGTAGGTCAGTGATTAACATTATTGTAAAATATTTTCCATAAACCAGTCAGTAGGAAGTGACTGAGATCAGTTGATTTGAGTTCACTCTCACCATACAGACAGCCAGGTCTAAAGTTGAGATAGTTTATATATTTGGTCGCTGTTAATAACATTGTACATAAGTATATGATTCAATGATGTTCGATTATTGAATGTGTTGTTTGTGTGATGTTTAGACTCTAGATACTAGTCTTGCACATATGATTACGTTATCGATCTGTATGCCTTTGTGTGATATACTCCTTCTGAGACAAACTTGAAACTTGCAAACCAGTATTTTCAGATTACAACTATACTCTGTATATCCAATCTTCTTTGTTACAAGTTTTCATTCCATACTGGTCTTCCTCACACGACTTATTGGGATGGCTTACTTTGTGATCTGATATTTTATAGGGCCCGTCCCTTTTTAAAAAAGATATTCTTTTGTGTTCGATAATTTTTTAGTATTGATTATGTTAAATTAATTTTGGTACAAGATCAATACATTTCTTTACAGAGTTATGTCCCTTGCATTGCATTGTTCAATTTATGAAGAAAGTCTCCCAATTTAATATACAGTAAAACCTCAATAATGTGACCTCCATTGGGACCCTTGGCAACTGGTCTTATTATTAAGGTGGTCTTAATATTGAGGTTGAATTAAGAGCAAAATAGTGAAAATTTACTTGAACAATGTGTTTTTAATTTTTGAGGTGGTCTTTTAGTGAGGTTTTACTGTCTTTCCTATTTTTGCTGTTGAACATTCTTTAGGTTTGATTATCTTCTTGTTTGCAAATCTGTCGTCCTGAAAATTTGGCTCCATTGATTGCTTACCTATTGCACTATATATGCCATTTTTTTTCCAATTATGCCAAATATTGTGTACATATTGTTATTAAAGCAAGAAAACTCTTCCTGTCCTCTGCTCTTGATCATTTATTTACATACTTGTCATTATCACAGCTTAGTTGTCATAAAGTGTAAGAATCTGTATGAGTCATTATTACAGTATTTAGATCTCATATTTTTGTATAAAATAAAGGAAAAATGAACCTATATTATGTGTTATGTTGTGATCCTTAAGCCATCCTTAAGCCTTGCATGTTAAACATGATCATCTCAGCATTCCCCTATGCCTTTGTTTCCTGAACAAAGTGTTATAATTGATTGAGAATGTTACATTGTTTCTCAATACTTCAGTTAAGTACAGTGGTTGGTTCAATTAGGTAGACATTTTTATTTCATTGATTTAATACACATCAAGCTTATTTTAGTTCTTTGCTTGTCTTCTACTGCTGATGCTATTAGTGGTTTTACAGCTGCTTGATGCCTAGGTGATATGAAGCTCACTGCCTGGAAATAGGCCTTGGAAGGGTAAACATCTTTAGGGTCCGTGGATAATCGCATAGCATGCCACACCAGCCAGCAAGAAGTTCTTTATGATGTTTGGACCCATTGAGGTGCCTATAGACTGGCTGAGCTTGCACAACTTTCATGAGAACCTCAGATATACTTTACCATTCTCCTTCAAACGATAGAGGGAATATTAGAGCATGTCAGTTTGACACAGTTTTAAATAAAAACCCAAAAAGACAACAAACATATATAATTTTTCATCTTTCATATTAACAACACAATATTACATATTGCTTTAAAAACAATAAATATATATATATCACATAATACTTGATTTCATATAACATATAAAACAGTGACCACAATGAATGATACATTATATAAATGTATATACAACATGTATACAACATGTATATAAGGTAAAGTTCACTGAGCCTCAAGTTGACATGGACAATCGTATTGTGATATTAAAAAACATATTTATATCAAATCTTTTTTAATGCTTTTTAAGTCAATCTTATTATAACAAGAATACATTACATGTATGCTTAAAATAACCAACTCCAACTGTAATAAGAACGCAGTTAGTACAGAATGGCATACAACTATTGATATGTATTGACCAAGTAGCTTATGATTAAAAAATCTGGCTTTCAGATTAAAAATATTATATCGACTAATCTGATTTAACATGTCACCGAGGTGAATTAGGTTGTTATTCTGCACAGACTGCCAAGTTATGCCAGAAGTTAGATATAACAATTCATTTTACTGGCTTATTATGTTTGTGAGTCACCTGGATACCTGAAAAAATTCTCAATACATAATGAAAACACATCATATGTGCCAGTTAATGTCTGCCCAAAGAAAAACACCATTTGAAGCACTTCTTGAACTGCTTATTTCAAACTCAGGAGATTACATTAGGTCGTGCAAACAATGTTTGGAAGACTATGGTAGAATCATACCTTTCAAACTAGTACATTAACAAAAAAAATCATAGATCACTTCATTTTACTTTAATCATGTGAATTTTTCACTTTTAGATTTAATTTAAAAATCAAAATTCAATAAAATGGTGAACATGTAAAAACGTTCCTGTAAAAAGCACACACACATTAAAAGATCATTACAGCCAGTTTAAAAGTTTAATTACATATTATCAATAACTAACAAGAAATAAATTATAGCCCCGAATTGGACTTCATTCTCAGACACAAGATGAACAATGGCTCAGAAATGGCGTGCTCATGTCCATGACATTAAAATTAATTACAAACAACTCATGTGTAAGGCAGACTCCACTATGCTAATTATTTAGTCATGTTGTAAAGTCCAAGCGCTACCCTTTGTGACATTCGAAAGTTAGGTTTGAGGCACATATGATCTGTATGGACAGAAAGACAAACCAACATTAACAGAAGAATAGGGCAAATACTACATGCATCCCTATGGGGGCATCAAAGTGGAAGGGCAATATCATAGCTTTACAAATCTTTACAATATATCACAATGTACAGACTTTTGTCACCAATACAATAACATATCTATACAACAAAGACTTATCACAGATCACAAATAAAATATCAACACCAATATATATAACAACAATAAAGATATTATATGGGTGTTCTGATGCCAAAGTGAACTAAGCCTCACATGGGTCATTTTGTGAAAATTTACTTTAAAGTATTCTGAATTTCCCATAAAAGTTGATAATTTCTAGACAACATACAAAGTATTCATGCTGTTATTTGGTGATAAAGCTATAAATTGTTATTTAGTTCCAAATGATATTTATTTGCAGTTTTTTAAAACAGGATTTTGTGGGATAGTATATTTTGGCATGCATACTTCACTTCAAATCTTGAAATAATGCTCCTGCTATAGACGTCTTAGAAAGCTGGAAACCAGACCAAAATAAAAATCCCTTTTTGAACAGTAACAAGGAGTAGATAACTCAATCTTCATGAAAAAATGTGGGTTATTTCACTTTGGCACCAAGCCACCCGTATTAAATCACAGGTACAATGGCATGCGATTTTGTTGGACAACGTATACTCCGAATATCTCAAACACACAGATCAATCAAACATCCAATTACAACACAGTCATAACATTTTTTTGGACATATATTAACGCACATACTATTTTTATGATAACATCATGAACGTTTATATTGTTTTAAGTACTGGCTAGCCACTGGCCAAACACTTTTGATTGAAACAATAAATATAATGAAGAAATAATGCATACAGGCCTTTCTGCTGCTTCGATGAAAAAATAAAATATTAAGATATGTGTCTGTGAATGAATAAATGACACGGGCAAAAAATGCTTTGAAAATAATTGTAAAATAATATGAATTTTTTTTTTTATAATGTAATTTCATTAAAAGTTCATAAAACAAGCAAAATGATCTCATACAACCAAACAAGTATTCAAACTCAAAACTAAACAGATATATCATGTAATTTTACAGATTAAATGAAATTTATGAAGATATACTAGTAGATGTTTTGAGCATTAGATAAGACATTGTCACATGTTCTATAATATCTGGGGAAAAAAAGATTTTCTATAGAACAAAACTAGGTCATATTAGATATTAGGCAAGATATATCTCTGAGAAAAGTAAACAAAAGCACTTTGTTTTATTGAAGTTATTGACTGGATGGACTAGACATACAACATTCCTGATTCAGGGTATGGCATGAAACTATTGTACCGACTTCATCACACCAACATTTTGATGCAATCATTTCATGCAAAACTCTAACAGATATGAAACCTTCCACTGATTTTTATCTACTTATATAATGTCTACCATGCAAACTACACACATATGGATTTAGTAAGTATAATTCAACTAGTATTAAGTTTGGTGACAACCTTTCGAATCATTTAAAAGAGAAAATTGGTAAAATGCACCAAATGTAGTCCATAGTGTCAGAATGCAAGCGTAATTGCGCTAATATGAAACAGATGTTGATGTTTGATCCTACAAACTAACAGACAAGTCACAAGAAGTTAATGATAAGACATTGCATGTCAAACTTTTGATTCCTGAAAAATAATCTCACAGAACAATATATATAGTATAAATACGTGACACATAAAGTCCAGCACGAAACTCTTGTCAATGCTTCAATTTCAACAAACGATGTTACATTAGTTTCACGCCAACATCTCGGTATGTTCAACCTGCAGTCGGACCTCGTTTATTTGACCAACCTTCTATTCAAATATTTGGTATGATGATCCGAAATAAGTATCAGGTCCTGATGCACTTCGTAAGGACGTCGAGTTGAAATGGGGTATTCAAAACCATGTATTGTTCGAAATAAAATTTCCGACTCGATGAATTCGAATGAACGAGGTCCGACTGTTTAAGATAATTATTTCAATCTGACAATATGTTCAAATTTAAAAATATAAACTTTGATATAAAAATAATACATGTAATATATACTTTATACATGTAATATATACACTACACATTGGATGATATTATGTACAAGCCTAATACATATCAGTTAACATAACTACACTTGGAATGAGGTAGATAGCTATATTCTTTTTTCATGTCTACCGCTACAATGTATATTCCCTATACTATTACCTGGCCTGGTTTTTGATTTATATATATACTAAAAATATTGAGCAAAGGAAACATGGACGGATTTTAAAGTGACTAACCCAAATGAAAACATAGTAAGTCTGTATGAGGACAAGAAAATACCCTTGAGCATATATGAGAACAATATGAGAACTGAGTGATTTTAAGGTCCCTGTCTAAAGATATTCAATGTGATGTTGTAAATGCTCTCTATGAGGGGCATGGTAGTGTAGTGGGTAAGGTGTTGGTACACAATCAGGAGGTTGTTGCAGGTACAAGCCTCGTTAAGACACTTACACTCAGCACTCAACTCCCAAAATATACCCATATAAGTCTGATAGTGAAAATTTGAGTATGGAAAATGCATGAACAAGTCAGGAGTACTGGATAGTCTTTTTAGTCTATTTTCTTTGAGATTTTACGGAAATTAAAATGAGAGTCATATATGGGAGTTTTTGTAAGGTTTGAGTGCCACACTCTGACTTAATAATTACTCCCAAATCTCATATTACACTCAAATCTTTAAGAAAACAGGCCACAAATAATATTCAGGACTCATTTAACATTGTCAAACATTTGCCACACCTAATATGAGTCACTATCAGATTAAAAGAGTAAATGTGTACATCGAGTGCTGAATGTACGTACTGGTTATAATCCTAGGACCTGGTATTTCCAGGATGCAAACTTGATTCAAATAAGCAATGCTTTCATTTCACTTGAGCTTAAAAATTTGGTATATATATACATGTATATATGTTTAAATGCAAAATACCTTCATCACATGAATAAAGTGTGAAACTAATATAAGTTAAACTTGCATTATTTACATAACATAAACATACACTTAACAACACATATAAAATAAATAAAGACAAACTTTATACTTGACCAAGTGTCAAACATTTCAAAACAAAATAAACAAATGCCATCAAAATAATACTGAATGGGGAAAAAATACAATCAAGTTGACTAAAATGCAAGTGAGCAAAAAGAAAATGTGAAACTGTAATATTTGCTTTCATATTTGATAAGGTACATTTTAAGTATGGTGCACGTAATAATATTGACAATATATTCAACCTGGATAAAGTACTGTTTGATAAATACAGAAACAAATTTCATGAGTGAAAATACTTTTCAACAATTTAATAACACAAATTTCTAAGAAATATATCTCTGCTGCTTATGTACTTGCCTTGGTTTCTTTTAAAATAAGATATGAATGTTGGGTTATTATTCCATTTGTTTTAAAACTGATGTTACAAATGTGTCTCTGATATGTTCAAAAATTGAATGGAAATATTACAAATACAATGATACTGTATCGTCACTTAGTATACTGAAATAAAGCACTTTTATATCCTAGCACTATGCATCTCCATGTTCATGTCCACGCAATTATGGGGCGACCAAATATTATTGAAACTTGATTAAGATTCCTAACAATTGCAGCATGACAATGATCTCTATAAACCATTATGTTGTACTACTGACTCGAAAATGAAGACATTTATTCCGACATATATTCATGCAGCAAAGGACATAACTCTGCTAGCTCAATACTAGAGTAACCAAAAAAATTATCGGCAGGCAAAGGCAAATAATTATTGCTTTTTACCCATAATTGATTACTCAAATCCAGACAGTATGAAAGATGAATAAAAAATAAAATATTTATATTTAGTAGTGGAACAAACGGATGTTCAATAATACATGTAGAAGGAAGGACTGTAAACAACACATGATGAATCAATCAATAAATATCACAAGTTTGCATTTTAATTGTAATGATAAATCATAAATGTTTGAAAAATAAATGAAATAAAATTCATTGCAAAAATTATGCAAAAGGAAAAATTAGTGATAAAATGGGATATAATATCTGAAGGGGCCAGAGACAAGAAAGTATAAATTAAAATTGGATATGATATCTTTGCTGTCATCTCAAATGGTATATACTCCTTGTTGACAATAACTCGAGACTTTGAGACTACAATATCATTCATAATTGATCCTCGTAGTTCTACCACGTAGACATCTCTCAGCACAGACAGATGTATTGTTCATTCCAACACAACAAATCATACAGGCGCCACTCAAATGATTGACTATAAGTATCAACCTAGCATCCCTCGTATGCTTGACTATTTAGCGATAGGGGGTAAGCTTCCTACATCGTGTGTACTGTGAGCTGCATGTCCACCACTTTCTTTATGTATTTGTCCTTGTAGATTAAGTTTAGTAATGTGTACCTCCTCTGCAACATGGTTATCCACCTGGGCTCTTTTGACTCCACTCTTCACTGATTTAGCACTTGGACCTGATTATATAAATAGTATGTGCAATAAAGATAATTAAAACAACAAAAGTTCCAAAAATACTGCTTATATGAGCGCTGCTCTACGATTTCCAACCTCTTCTTTAAGTGACGTCATTTCCAGAAAACATTACATGTGACTTCACCATGTACTGACATAAAGCAATATTTGTCCCATATGGCCATATGAAAATGAAGTGACCATATGGAGTAAATATTGTTTCGTCACAGCTTGCAAATAATGACATCACATGTTGCGTTTTCTTGAAAAAACGTCACTTACAGAAGAGGTTGTAAATCTCATAGCAGTGCTCATATTAAAATAAACAGACAACACCTTATAATATATTAATATTTGTAAGTTAATCATGAAGTTCAATTACATTATTAAATTATTTAATAAATTATTTTCTTCGAACAATGACAGTTTCAGTGAGGGACCTAAAACATTTTTTAATCTCTGTTGTAAGCATCAATATTACTTTGCCAGGCACATCATGTTGCTAATTTTTGTAGAAAGTGATTTTCAGTAGAAATCTGTTATTTATAAATTCAGGCAAAAGAACAAAGCTACAGCAACAGGAATTGAAGACAAAAATTTACCCCTGTGTATTTTAATCTCTTCCTGTGTCTGTTCCGCAGAAGCCCCTACAGGCGGAACCCTTTCATCTCTCTTGGAACTCTTTCTCTCCTTTAACGATAACTTCCATTCATCAGTTTTAGACTTCTCTCTAACAGGAGGTTGTGCTGGGACTTTATACGGGTCTGTAGAATGATCCGAGTGCGCCGACTGGTTACCTTGTTGATGTTTAGACGTAGGTTTCTGACTATGATCCTTACGTTTGGATACTAAACCTTCCTTAATCCAGTCGTGTTGTAAGGCCTCCTCTGGGGTTAAACGTGTCGTCGGGTTCCAACTGAAGATATCATATTATCAATGTGTGAACTACTACTTGGTAATTACAATTTAGAACTTATACTTCATCCATATATTAAGTTAAAAGATTTTATCAAGAAAAAAATATATTATTCACCTTTTTATGTACATGTAATAATATAAGGCCATCCTTAAACAATGTTGGTTTGGCATAACCCTACACAGCAAAATTTAGTCGGGTAGGCAGATAGGTGATTTACGTTGTTTTTTTTAAATATTTTTTTATGTTCATAGTATTAACTATTAACACACTGCTAAAACAATTTTGTTTGAGTAGGGGCCATTTTCAAGTGCAGGTAGGGTTATGCTAAACAACCAATTTTTCAATATTGCTTTTGTATGAAGTAATTTGACTTAAATAATTCCCTGTGTATTTATTTCACACTGTGTATTATTAGGTCCACTCTTTTACACAAGACAGGTGATCAATTAGTGGTATACCAACATACGACTACACAAATATAGTATAGTTTCTGGGAGAAGAGCAAACGATGAGCTACTAAGACAGATTGACCGAGACATAACTGATCCAATATGTACACATGACAATGCAGCCATTTCAAGCCTCATTCACTTAGCTATTAAAAAAAAAAAAAAAAGGTGTAAAAAAATACTGGTAGACTATAAATTCACAGGTTAAGGCAAAAACGTGCAATGGAAGAACAACTTACTCTAAACATCTTCTAATGAAATCTAGGAAATGAGCATCACTTGTCTTTACAGATTGTTGTAAATCCTTCGATGCTACTCGTCTCTTCTTTCCTTTACTGTTAGTAATACATCGAGGATTCCCTTTGGAATCTGTAACCAATGCACATGTGCATATTTATTAACTGATTTACATACATACATGTGTAAATATCATTAAAAATTCAATGTATGTGCCACAAACATGTGCATATTTATTAACTGATTTACATGCGTAAATATCATTAAGAATTCAATGTATGTGCCACAAACATGTGCATCAATAGACAATTCTGTCTTGGTAACAACAATAGATGTGATAGATTCTGACTTCCAGACAATTCCAGGAACTATCATCTGTTACAATCCATCATCATTCATGTTTAGCTAAACCATGAAACTCAATAGCCAGTTTATCAAGATTCTATGTTTATAGAATACAGTTACAGTCAAACCTTGTTTTTTCGAGAACATTCTATCCGAATATTTGGTACTATCCGAAATAAAATTCAGGTCCTGATGTATCTAATGCACGTCAAATTGAAATGGGCTATTGGAAACCATGTACTATTCGAAATAAAATATCGGACGCGATGAATTCAAATGAACGAGGTCCGACTGTATTAATGTTTTGCTTAACCAAGCGCGTAGAGGAACTACAGGACAGTTGATGGAGGATTTTGACTTGCAAGTTCTGATTGCCACCCCATATAGACCGAGCCAGACATATAGAAGCACGAGTTACATGACTAAAATACCTCTGACTCTGACAATTTGTCAAGTCAAAACTTTTGCTAGCAACTGTCCGTATCCTGAGGGAAGGTAAAATTTCTTCAGTGATGTACAGTTTTCGAATGAGGCGATCTGACTGGTTAATCTGGTTATTAATGTCTGAGATATTATGCCAATAAACATTCACTGTAGGATAGATCAAGATAGGATAAGAAATGCGTAAGTAAGAGAGCCGACAGCTTAGTGAATGTGCCACCCCCCCCCACGTCAGCTGCAGGTGAATCCACAGTAATATGTCCTGTCTTTGACGATGGTGACAGGACTGGTGTATAAAAAGTATATCTGAGACAGATAAATTAACCCTTGCTTCATGAAATACAATAGGAAGCCTACCAAAGAACAGACGTCTCCTTGTTGCCTGTTCAAGCACCATATTGGGAGGAAGACCTACGACTTCCATTATACTAGCTAATTGTTCCACTTCATTCTCACCAGGAAACAATGGATATCCTGTAATAGATAACAATAATAGAGGAAATGTGGAATGTCTAGACATACAGTCACTCTTAAATAATTTTTTGTCTGTAGTTGATTATTTTCTTGTAGTTTTTTAAAGATTTTTGTTGATTTTTTTGCAAATATCTTTAGGCTGAAAAATCTCATTCTCCACCAAAGAGCCAAACATATTTTGTACAGAGGCTCACATGGAATACTGGGCTTGCCTAATTGTGTTGCCTCATTAAATGAAGTCATTATTATTAAATATTATATTTGAGTCAGGGCCAAAGTGGGTCAAGTGGAGCACTGGAAACTAACATTATTTCTAGAATGGGTAAAGAAACACATTTTAATGACATTAGGAGCAAATAAAAGTTGACCATTGCCAACAAAGCCAACATACCTGTATATAATTCGGCAAGAATGCATCCAAAACTCCACATATCAATTGGCATTGAATATGGCAAGCCTAAGATAACTTCGGGAGATCTGTAAAATCTACTCTGTATATATGTATACACTGAAATATATTGTAACATTCAGTTATTGATACTGCTTGTAATGTTTATGCATGCATTCATAAACAAGATATATCATGAAAAAAGATGGTCGGCCCAATTTGAAGGTTAAGATTTTTTGTGCAATATAAAAAAATGCGGAGATGTTACGATTGCTGGTCACTCCAGATCCAAAACCCAAAATCACAGGATTTCAGAAGGTTACTGTAATGTACATTTTATCGAAAGGTTAACCAATCCGCGTCAAGGTTACAAACGTTGTTCGGTTGAAGAGAAGCTGCCTTGGTTGTTAACGTAAGATTTGCTTGGTTTACACAACACTGATATGCAAATTAGCAAACCATGTTAGTACGGCTGCACCGAAAAACACTCCAATGCCATCCTATTCAAATGTTTGTTTGCTGTATGCTGAGTGCCCTACAAAAATACCCCCCCGCACAATTTGCTTGTCTCAGCAGGATTTTTTCATCTCTAAACATATCTTACAACATCTCAGCTGTAACCTGGGGTACAACATACAAACAATTTTCAAGAACGGCCATGCTTTAGTTGTGAATAATTAATCAATTACGTTGAATAATTCACTACAGTTCAAGGTTTTGTATAAATAATTTATAAGTCTTTTTACCTCTTTGGTGTTCATAACAACTGGAACCAAAATCTATCACTTTGATTGAACTTTGACCCCTCTGCCGAAGAAGAATATTTTCCTGAAAAATAAAATATTGCACACTTGTTATTGTTTATGTGTAAAGTTAATTTCATCAGCCTGGCCCAAATGTTGACAGAGGTTAGACATTCAATTTATATCTATTCATTGAACATTAACTATTAATTTTTTTATCTTTATATAATGATTGAGTATGATTCTTATCATTATGATGTTTAATTTCAAGCTTTCCGGTAGTTCATAGCGGAATAGCTGTGAATTAATATCTGATAAACGCACAGTGAAATTATGAAACCAATGATGTCATATAAATGATGTCATGTAAAATATGTAAGACTCTCAACAGGAATATTTTATGTAATTAACAACTAAACAATAAAAAGACCAATATAAAGCATGAAATAAATAGAATATTTGTATGTTTCAGTGTAAGATCGTGTTACTTGTATTTCACCTTGTGACCATCCGACTTAAATTTTTACTTGTGGCATATTCTGTCTGCTGCTTACTGGGTGAGCCCACAAATAGCCTCTATATATACACTATATACACTGGTTAACAAACCATGACTGAAGATAAGCTACTATTAAGTGTACAGTCAAACCTGTCTGTAAAGACCACCAAAATGTGGTCTTTGTTTACAGGTGGTCTCTATTAACAGATTAAATATCATTGAAAATGGTATGATGGGAGATAAAATTAGTGGTCTATGCAGACAGGTTTTGAATTAGTGGTCTTTGTTCGCAGGTGGTCTTTAACACAGGTTTGACTGTATATAAAGACAACATAAAACATAAGCTGACAGGCCTTACAAAGACATCTAAAGCATTAAAATTACAGCATGTCATACCTTGCATAATCATAAACTCAATAACAATATCCAAAATTTTTAGAAAAATCTTACAAAAATTCAAATAAAATATACAAAAACTTACAGGTTTTAGATCACAATGTATAATTTTTTCTCTTTGAAGTAACTTTAAGCATTGTAGCAGAGAGAAGGCAAACCGTCTGATCAATGCTATACTGAATCCTTGAAAATTATTCTTCTTTATTAATTCATACAGATTCATCCTGAAAAAAAAACATTCATTATTTTTTTATTGCAATCATTTACAATGATGACGTAACTACTCAAGGAGATCTTCTTGTTGAAATATTCCAGAAAGGGGATCAATGTAACGTTTGGTGTAAAAATCCACTCGAGCACAATATGTCGACCAAAGTTCGGGCCTTTTTCAAGAGCTAAGAACACAATATTACACAATATCAATATACAACAGGCTTGTAAGCATATTCATCGTATTTTAGAAGATTTTAATAAATATTTGCTTCAATAGATAATCTGCTATCATTTTGACTGAAGAACAATAAAAGCTTTTTATACCCTAATTTGTCAACAATTTCTATCAATATAAACTTCAAACATTTTTTTCGAACATCGTTATCTTTTGCTTTAAATTATCAGGCCCCTATCTAAAACAGAGTAAACTCCATTATAACACGATGTTAGGGGTCCAAGACTTGTGATTGCGCTAGAATCCGACTGCATATAAATCGCAAAAGAGCAGACGGCTGCGAGATCAAGGAAAACAGACAATTCTGAAGAAGAACTTTTCTTCCTTTTTTAACAAATTTTATGATTTTTCATGAAAAAATTTGGGTGCCACAATGATATCGCGTTATAATGGAGATCGCGTTATAATGGAGATCGCGTTATAACCGTTCACGTAGTAATAGAGTTGCAGCGTAACAGGTTTTGTAATATCTTGTGTTATTTTCGATACATGTAGACTTCGACTGCAGCAAATACCTCTGTTTACCTCAGAGTAGCTGTGGGCTTAATTTGAATAGCTTGCAATTTCTATTTTAGAAGAATATTTTCATACAAACAAAAGTTATACAATTGCTTTACTGAACAAACAAAAGTTGAAAATTTGTATAAAACTTACCCCATAAGTTCAAATGTAATACAGAGATGATTTCTGAAGTAGAAATATTCACCCATATGTATTATATTGAACTGATTATCTTTATCTTTCCTTCGTAGTGCATCCAATAGCTTCACTTCTACCAACGCTTGATGATGAAATCTGCATTATAAAGATACACACACATATTATTTTAATGTTACATAAGCAATATACAGGGTGTTAGAAAAGTTTGTACACAAAGTTTGATTTGTTGTATCTTTGTTAAATGCTCTTTTCATCTATGTCGCTTATTTATAATGGACCAATCGTTTACTTCTGTGTGAGAATTCTAAACGCTATGGACCAATCGTTTACTTCTGTGTGAGAATTCTAAACGCTATGGACCAATCGTTTACTTCTGTGTGAGAATTCTAAACGCTATGGACCAATCGTTTACTTCTGTGTGAGAATTCTAAACGCTATGGACCAATCGTTTACTTCTGTGTGAGAATTATAAACGCTATGGACCAATTGAGTGAGAGTTCTAAACAAAACAGATATTCATGCAAAAAGCAGTATCTTTCATGATGCAAAATAAAACCAGTGTACATAGCATTATTCTCATTTTATCTAAATTCAAACCTTTGAGAACAATAACCAATGTAAATGGATACATCGTGTAAGGCCAGAACTAAAAATTGTTTGTTTGGCCTAACCTTATCTACCCATGAAAATAGGCCCTACCCAAAAAAAAATTGAAGAGTCAGAGGGGATTTCTTTAAGACTCGTTATATAATGACCATAACAAATGATAATAAAAAATACATATCTACCTACCTATGGTTATGCCAAACTAACAATTTTTAAAGATGGCCTTAATTTAAGGAAGTTTATGCTAAGTATGTTTTTTTTATAAATTGGTCTAAAAGATAGTGTTTGAAAACAAACCAAGTCAAGGTGATCAAACTACCTATGAATTATCTGAGACATGATGATGACTGTACTCACCGTTTCTTGTTTCTAATTATTTTAATAGCAACCATTTGATCTGTTTTGTAGTCATACGCTTTCACCACCTGCCCAAACGAACCTTTTCCCAGCACCTCAAAAATCTCATAACGATAAACTAAGTGATCGTGTAGCACCTGTGCAATGAAAATAATGGGTAAATGAATGACAATGTATGATCCATAAAATCCAGGAATTCCTCAACCAAATACACCATACGGAGTATGCCTGACAGACACAAGTATATGAACGCAATGTCCACTTGTAGCCAGTACCATGAAGTGGCATGCCTTTGTCCGTGACATTGACCTTGAATGAATAGACGTGATTTGTGCGTGCGACCAATCTCCTTATCATGCTTAATATTTGTGTAAGGCTTCAATTAGCAGGCATGAGAATGCAAAATTTCTGAAGCTCCTGGCTTTTAGGCATTTAAGCTGGCTTAAATTGTCTCAAAAATGGCCCTTGCGAGCGTCAAATCTGCAGATTTCTGCGAATTTCCACGGATTTCCGTGAATAGGCGGAAAATTCTCATGCCTGAATAAGTGAGAAATGAGTGCGTTTGAAATTGCTCGTCATCTGTGCAAATAACTGCACCTCTTGTTTGATTTTAACATAACTTTCACAGCTACGCTTGTCAACATTTTATGGTCAATGACTTTGATCACTTCAGAATGGACACCAGTTCCAATAACGTCAATTACTTCAAATCTGTAAGCTAGATGATCTTCAAGTATCTAACACATGAAACAGAAGAATGTATCAAATATGAACTAAACAAATTTAAATCTAAAAATAAATTTCTGCTTTTGGGGGGGGGGGGGGAGGGCTGTATTGTCAGTTGTTGCAAATGCTCCCCCATTGAATGATAGTATATGTGACAATCTTTAAAATGAAAAACGTATAAAAAATGTTTTTCGATGTACATGTATGTTTAATGACAAATACTGTAACTCCCAGTTTGTAGAAAATCCTTTCCAATGTATCAGAAATTCTTATTAAAGTCACGAAAAATGCCTAGAAAAAGTCTTCTTTCGGTTCAATATCAAACTAATAGAAAGCCTTTTTGTGAAATAAAACCCAATTCAGGTGGTTTGAAACGTAACCTGTCTATCAGAGAAGGGAAGAAAAGTGTTATGCCGCCTTCACTGTATCACAAGTTCAGTCATACAAACATGTTCATTATATTACATGTACCTTTACATATGAGCCATTTTCATCATCATAACCATTGTTTTGAGCGCTACCTGGCTCCCCTTCTATCTTCTTAGCTTCAAGACCCAGGAACCAGATTTCTGGATAATCCAGAATCTCATTCTGTTCAAAGGATGTCAGTTTTCCTCTGTACACCTTTAATGCCTCTGAAAAATTAATACAGGAAATGTAGGAAAAGTATATGGCCCACCTGACAGCCTGTTTTTACAAACAGGTGTGACTCTTCCAAAAATCATGGTGAACAGGTCTTTGGTTCATATGTTTAAAAAAACTAAGGCAACACATGTAAGAAATGTAAATGGCAAATTAGCTATTACTATAGAAACTCAATTCACTTTTTGTTATCCTTTTTCAAATGCCAATCAATAACTTGTCTCTTTGAAGATTAAAACTTCATCAAATTCAATTACTACAAATAGAAATGCAATGAATTGTTTATTGATTTTAATCATACAGTGTACTAATAATAGCAAATACAACATACTGAAAATGAAGTAAGTGTTTCGTTCTATACAGAAGTTTTTAGATAGCAACTTACATTATTGATTACAAATTCAAATCCTAATTAGTCATTGATCAAAACATAGGTCCATTTTTTGCAGATGTCAATTTATGAAATCAGTAATTATTTGTTGAGGAATTGATTTTGTTATTGCATTGAGGTGAATTATTTAATTCAAAAATAATTGGTCCATTTCTTTAATGGCTGAAAGTAAATACATGAAGTAGAAATCCATTTAATTAACTACCTGAAAAAACATCAGAAGTTCATAATCATTTCTATAACACAAGAAATGTAATAATTAAGTAAATCCTTGAACAACGGTTAGTTTGAAGTACCCCTTAACACAATATTGAAGGTTGATAGGTTGAGTACTTTTTAATTTAAAGATTTTTTTCAGAATGCAACTGTAACAAAACAGGAAAATGACATAAAAAAATCCTTCAAAGATTTGAGTCAGGGTATATATCAGTGGTCAGTGGAATGATCAGAAAGCCCCTGTAATAGTCCGAACATATTAACCTGATCCTGACCTTTATGCATGAATATATTATACATGTACATCGATTACGCTGACTTTGAATTTTGAGAGAATTTTGAGAGAATTGTGCTTTATCGGTATTTTTCGTTTTCAGTTACAGAAATCATTGCATTTGTGGATTTCTTTCATTATATACTATTAAATGTCCAAACATGTTCATCAATATGACCAGAGCCAAAGTTAGTTAAATGTATCAGAGACGAACACAAATTTAGATAATCAGTCTACTGTGAAATTATGCTAATAGAGGTCAGGATGATCAGATAAATTTGTCCGAGTAATACTTCAAGTTAAATTGTTTTAAAGGTGCCCTTAACTTACAACTGTCGTTAGATATTCTACAGTTTAAGAGTTATCATATGTTAAATATCCAAGTTACCTGCAGGGGTCATTGGTAACTTGTTTCCATACTGATCCCTTTTACTCCTCTCTGGGGTCCCTATTGATGAGTATCCCGTACTTTGTCTGGCCACAGATTCAGGCTTTAAGGAAGGCAACGTAGACTGGTCCTCATCCTTGTGTTTTTTATGATGGTGATGATGATCAGACTGGTTCAAGTGGGGTAAAGTTGTCGGTGCAACCGTGGCAACCAACTTACCCTGAAACATAAGCAAGCAGAAAGTATCAGATACCATAAAATGTGCAAACAAAAAACATCATATAAACACATCTGACAAAAGTTGTTAAGTGAATAAAGGTCAACATAACTTAGCATATGAGCACTGCTATGGGATTTCCAACCTCTTCTGTAAGTGACGTCATTTCAAGAAAACGCAACATGTGATGTCACTATTTGCAAGCAGGAGACAATATTTACTCCACATAGTCACTTTGCTTTCATTTTGCCATATGGGGCAAATACTGCTTATTGTCAGTACATGGTGATGTCACATGTGAAGTTTTCTGGAAGTGTACATAATTCTTAAAAAAAATAGTCTGCTCTTCAAATGGAATAAAACTATTTTCTCATTCATATATTTTTTCTATACATCGCAATTTAGCCTCCAAAATATTTTTCTGACTAAGAGTTTAATTTGCGGCGTCAAAACTTTGATTGGGACAGCCATGACGTCATAATCAACGTCACTTATCTCGCCTTTTTCTATAGTTCTCACGGGTCAGACTTTCTGACCAATTCCCAAAGCCAAATATATATTTTTTCCAATCAGAAAAAAATTCACAATTAAGAAGACCTAAGAAAAATCGTCTGCTGGAGCAACCTGGTATATTTGACAGTTGATATAAGAAATGTAGATTAAAATGCTTGTTTATATAAAATTTAGATAAGAAAATCTGGTTCTTTTAACTATGAAATTCCCAAAATTGGAGTTGAAGCGATTAAAATTTTCCCAAATTGGCAAATTTTACGACGCAAATTTTACCAATTGATCTAGGGTCTTTTTCCCGAAATGGACAGAAAAAGGCCGGCTTATACAGGTTTTGTCATGGCTACGCTCAAAATGTCATGCGTAAATGTGAAACAAACCTCTGTATGAACGAGTCCATTAGATTTATGATGTTTTCCTGAGTCAGATTGGTCCTTACTGGAATATTTATGTGAGGACGAATGATGGGTGGATGGTACCGGTTGTTGTCCCGTTGTAATGGTATGATTGTGACTGTGTGATTGGCTGTCTGACTGCTGCTTCGATCGGTGGTGACGATGTGTACTGGCATGAGTTGGACTCTGAAATGGACACGGAAATAAAATCTTTAGAGCAGTGCAGAGTAATTTTCATAATCAGTTCAAACCTAGTTGCATCGGCACCTAAAACAAGTGGAAACTAATACAAATCAGCTTAAGAAATTATCCATTATAATAACAGTATTAAATGCAAGTCTTAAACATTCCTTTTATTAAAGAAAACATTAAATAACAGTTGCTGTTTCAAAGTGTCTGGAGAGCATGACAGAAGAAAGAATTCTGAATATTCTTTAATTACACGTACATAGTCTACTATAACAAGTGAGATAAGTCCCGGGCAAACGTGAAAGTCATATAAAAGACTTTAATTACCTTATATAAAAAGTGTTTATCTATTATTGTGTCACCCTATTTAAAGAGCAAGCCATTTCGGACTTATGAGACACCTACTTTCTGAGCACATTTCACTACATATATATTTTACAGAAAACTTAGAAAAACATAAGACAAGTCTGAAAAAGACCTTATACACTTAAATAATGCAAAGACATTCCACCCAAAATGTACTCCTTCAATTCCTATTGTTTAGCATATTTATGCAGTAAACAAATAGAGAGTACTGAAATGTTTTGACAATTCACAGTCATGCATTAAGACATTTCGTCACTATCAGAGATTATATTAAGAATGTTTCACAGCACGGCTTGTTGTGTAAATATTTATTTGGTCAGGAAAAAACTGGTAAATCCAATAAATGAGGATCTTACATGAGTGTTTATTTGATATTGTTTTTATGAAACGCGAGCGTCATATTCGTTTCAGTCGACGAGTTTCATAAAAACAATATCAAATAGGCACAAATGTAAGATTCTATTTATCACATAACACCATAAATAGATTGTTTTCAATCTTTAAATAGACTTTAAATAGTGCTGTGATTCGGCTATTTATGTAACTAGTTACATATGATATTTATGTCACTGCTTTATGCCACTCCTGGAGTGCAAGTTATGTGATAAATGAAGATAGAAATAACATTTCAGCCCAGTGTATGTTGGCGGACTATCATTAGCAAGGAAAGCTATTTTAATGGGAAGAAATTCTCACATAAAGTAGAGGAGGCCGATATGGACAACTCCAAAGGCAATGAAACAGGTATTGCTTCCATCTGTAGTGCAATACGGATAAAGTTTCAAAAGTTTTATGATTTTTTACCTTTACTTACAAATTTTTGCCCCTTTTTGTATGTAAATCTCCTTCCTGAACAACGTTAGCCAAACAAAATGACCAATACATGAAGTTATCAGATGTGTAGAATACAGAAATGTACGAAACAGTTACAAGACAGTCAAAGGAATTGTTGTTTCGGGGACATTTATGAGTATATAATTTTACGAAATGAGCAAAATTCCTTCAAATTTACAATACTGTTTATAAATAGCAGAAGATCTGATCTTAATTCTAGTTTTAATGGGGCATTAAATTGTCTTTAATTAGAATTATGTACAGTATATAACATAGAATATATCAACATTTCAGAGCATTTTACCATCCGGTTATAGAAAAAATTTTGCTTGAACAGAATGACCTACACACTTTTGGAGAACAAATGAAACTTCAAAATGATGTGTCATTTTCCACAAAAAAACATTCATTTTTCAGGTCGGAGTCAAGTTGTCGGTGCAATCGTGGCATTCAACTTTCAAGAAAAAAGAAAAAAAGACTAGAAATTTAGTTCATTTAAAATGACTACAATAAACAAGCACTCACCATGTATTCAAATACATTCACCGAACCACCCGAGTACCTGCTTAATGCCGACTTCAAATTTCTCGACAATATTTCAACATCCATGATATAATTCCCACTGTAATTCTGTTTTTTATAAAATATCCATCATTTTTGTTAAACATCCGAAGAAGAACAGCACTTTTACAATAATTGTCAACAAATTCTGTTTGTCACTGAGAAGACACAAGAGAATAGGCATGAACGGTAGCAGCTTAAACTACTTAATACCATCATTAATTGTTAATTATTCATCACTTATCTGAATCAAGTCTTAATTGGTTCAATTACAGTAATATAATCTATTAACGAGCTCTGTTCTTGATTACACACATTACAGACTACAAGTACACAGTAGTAAATTATAACAGAACGGAAACATCACATAATTAAGTCCATTGAGAACGGTGAGGTAAATCAGCAAATGAAAACATGTTTTGCAAAATATTGACCAATAGACAGTGTGTACTCAATGACAGTTTTCTCAACGAATAAATATTAAGTCGACAGTATCTGTACAATATGCGTATTTCACTACAATAAGTTTCCAACCTTTATTGACTTATCTGAAGAAACAAAATGTGTTTTGTATACACTGCACTCGAAACATCACAATCCTGTAAGACTTTTTATGTACTTTAAAACCTTTGCATAATACCCTTGTCGTGTTATAATATAAACTTAAACTAAGTATTGTGCAACATTAAATGATATTGCTGGATTTATTTCTAATCCAATTATGCAGTCAACATAGTACTTGTATCTATGTAATCATTAGCAATATCAACATTTTAACAAACAATTATATCCGTGCAAAAGTGTTGAATATCATTTTTTTGCATCGTCCAATTATGACTTCCAAAATTTTTTCTCAACTAATCTTTCAACACTTAATAAGTTGCAAGCACATTTGATTATTGTCCCATTTGTCTCACTTGAGATTATTTCCGTACAGTCTACCATAGAGTACTGCATCACAAAGGTTGAGCAAAAAACTCTACTCAATAAAAACAAATTTATTGTATTTGTAACAGCTTCCATTTCAAAACCCTTAAAATTGACATGTAAGTTCAGGTATAGTCCATATTTATTTGCTTGAGAATGGTTGTAAACTAACAGTGATGAAGGGTCAGCCAATGAAATCAAGTTTTGCAAAATATTGACCAATAGACACTGTGTACACAATAACGGTATTCTCCAAACTTTTGAATTGACTGTAACTGCTATCTCGACAAGTTCCCTGCAATATTCCTGTGACTCAGACAGTTACAATAGTTCCTCCTAAAGCCCCGAATCTGGCTTCTTTCCTTTATAACTTCAAATGTATATGATGGACAAATCAGCACATTACACTACACATATATACTTAACGCCATTAAAAACGCAACCAAAAAGTGTGCACATAGATTAAGTGACATTACAAAGGCAAAACTATTCTTTATTTCTCGAACGTGATATCATAACATTAATCAATAATGAAATTAAAAAATAATTGGTGAAGAGTTTAATTAAGTTTTGAACATGAATTAACATATGGATAACTGTAGCACGCTTTTGACAGTTGCTACTCAATGACACCTAGTTCAAATAGTTGCCTTTTTAATGGTGTCAAGTGTATATAATACAGAACATGGACTAATTAAATTCCAATTTAGTTTAAGTTTATCTTACGGATGTTACTTAAATCACATTTGCAGCTTGTTCAACAAATAAAAAATCCATATTCACATGAACCATCCAATGTAACATTTTAATATGTAAGACAAAAAGAACCGTCCAAATTTCATTTTAAATATTTTTAACATAAACACTCTTCAACGATTTAAGCACTCAATTTACAATCTAAAAATAAAACAACCACAAACTTATGGAGGTGAAAGTGAACCAATGTGATAGAGAATGGATTAAATATATAACAATAGCATTCAAATGACTTGTCAAACTTACACATTCGGAGTTAAACACTAAAATGTGACAATATTTACAAAATGAACAAATTGATTGAGGGTTTGGCTAGAAACTATTGTATCATAGACATAGTAAAGAGGCATTTACAATAGTTTTTAACACACAATTAAAAATTTTAGCTCTTGACATCTATATATTTTTTGGACAAAAGTTGGGTGTAATTTCACCCCTGTATGACTCGACAGAGGCACAATAAGTCCTATATAAGAATGATGATATTTTTACAAAGGTTTTATTAGGACAATTGACAGGCGTGCTGAAATCAATGAATTACCAACGCCCGGATAAATTAGTTTAAATAAATCAGTACTTTTAGCTATTATTAAAGTTCTGTCGATCATGGCTATTATCATATTAATTTTCATACAGCTTTGATTGAAATGACAATAAACTTTCACTATTTAACCTTTCAAAACACGATATTATAAATTTGTAAACTCTTTACCGGGGCATTTCAATTTAAAGAAAACAATTTGAGCTCAACTGAGCAGAATTTAGCAATTTAAACAACTATAATATGCTCCAAGTTGGTACAAGGGGATACCAAGGTCTGAGTTAACACACCTGAGATTGGACACCAATCTCAAAACTCAAAATAAACTTATTGGAAACCGCAGAGGAGTCTCAAAATTGACCAATGGCAAGGCTGCATTCAGGGACTTCTCAATTTTATGACCAGAGCGTTACATATTCATAGACTGTCCTGCAAAATACTGAGCAAAATATACAAAATATTGACATATGTCAATAACTTTTAAGACAGGTAGAAATGAACCTATACTTTATGATCATCTTCAAGACGAATGGAAACAGCTATGTCTACCACTTTTAAGACTTTTAAGACTGATGGCATCATCTGCATATAGAAATCTCTAACAATTATTCACAAAAAAAATCATTTTTCGCACAATAATTGTTCAATCAAATGCAATCTGTGTGAAACTTTACAGGTTTTCTTATTACCGGTAATATATCCAACATTCAACATTTCATAGAATCCCAGAAATCATAGAATAATTATGTACACAAAATTCAATACTCAATAAAATCACAGACACATAATTCACACACAAAATGATTCCAACATAGTAGGAGAAAAATCACTGAGAACTCAAATGTTTTACTATACACACGTCAAACGTAATACTGTAGTTTGACTTATCACAGTTCACTCATAGTTCCTACAATGTTAATTACTCCTATTATGTATAAATTTAATTATAGGTTTCTTTTATAAGGGAGTACAATAGTCTGAATAACTTCCAAGTATAGAATTGCAGTATTTATATTCATAATCATGCTTGCAATCAAAATGCATGCAATTAAAATTATAACGCTAAATACTTCTTTTAAGTATTGTAAACTTATATTCTTGGCTAAAACTAATTGGGAAAAGAATATTGAAAAAATATCCCGATAAATAATTGAATATTCGATACTCAGAGGTTGGGTTAATGTCACTGAAAGGTATCACATGCTGTACTGCTGTATACTATGACTGTCTTAGGTAATTATAAACTCTTAATTATACACACACATTCTGTGCCGAACTGTTAACTCTTAATCATACACTCACATTCTGTATAGAACTTTTAACTCTTAATCATACACTCACATTCTGTGCTGAACTGTAAACTCTTAATCATACACTCACATTCTGTGCAGAACTGTAAACTCTTAATCATACGCTCACATTCTGTGCAGAACTGTAAAACTCTTAATCATACACTCACATTCTGTGCTGAACTGTAAAACTCTTAATCATACACTCACATTCTGTGTGGAACTGTAAACTCTTAATCATACACTCACATTCTGTGCTGAACTGTAAACTCTTAATCATACACTCACATTCTGTGCAGAACTGTAAACTCTTAATCATACACTCACATTCTGTGCAGAACTGTAAACTCTTAATCATACACTCACATTCTGTGCTGAACTGTAAACTCTTAATCATACACTCACATTCTGTGCTGAACTGTAAACTCTTAATCATACACTCACATTCTGTGCTGAACTGTAAACTCTTAATCATACACTCACATTCTGTGCAGAACTGTAAACTCTTAATCATACACTCACATTCTGTGCTGAACTGTTAACTCTTAATCATACACTCACATTCTGTGCTGAACTGTAAACTCTTAATCATACACTCACATTCTGTGCAGAACTGTAAACTCTTAATCATACACTCACATTCTGTGCAGAACTGTAAACTCTTAATCATACACTCACATTCTGTGCAGAACTGTAAACTCTTAATCATACACTCACATCCTGTGCTGAACTGTAAACTCTTAATCATACACTCACATTCTGTGCAGAACTGTAAACTCTTAATCATACACTCACATTCTGTGCAGAACTGTAAACTCTTAATCATACACTCACATTCTGTGCTGAACTGTTAACTCTTAATCATTACACTCACATTCTGTGTGGTATTGTTACAATGCACGGTTAAACTTTGACTTATCTTCAAAAGAAAATACAAATTAGCAATCTTTAAGAATTATATTATATGTTTTAATGGTACCATATAATTTATAATGCCTGATTATAAACATGAAATTCATAAATTACTCAGGATAATTGTATAGGTATAATAAAACAGTCAATATCATAACAATATCTTGTTTATTCAAGATTTTATGTTTTCAATGGGTACGTTCTCAAGGTCAAGTCTACCAAGTCACATGTCATATATACGGTTAATGAATGAACTTTGCCTTAATGTTTAAAGAATATAAAACATTTGTATTACCAGTGATTCTGATCTATAGCAATTAGTTGTTAAAAACCATTAAAGCTCACAATCAGTTTATGTCCTCTTTATTCGAACACTTTAGAGCAATAATATTGTTAGTGGCTGACTATTACCTTTACATTGACACAAATAATGATTGCTTTAAACACCTGAAAGGCACATAAAACTAATGGATTTCCTCTTTGAGAAAGCCTGAATTGTAAAACTTCTTCCAAGTTATCATTTTTTAATTGAATTATTATACATATATGTGGCTACGAGATTTATAATAATGTATCTTAATCTTCGTTTTAAGTTCAGATGGGCTTTTGCCAAAATATCAGAGAATACATAAAGACATACCATGTCCATGACTTTTATATTACAATTTATGTGGTAACCATAGCAACCAATGGAAAAATGCAATATGTAATTATTGTTTTTAAATGACTGTGCAAAATAGCATCAATCCGTTAGAAATTCAGCTTTAAATCACATTACATACACAGACATGATTTTATCACATTGAATTATCCTACAAATTACCAACATCATTTAAGGATAATTGATTTACCTCCAGATACAACAAGATAAGCATCTCTAATGAGATTCTAATTATATCAATAATGATTAATTAATCACTTCAGTATAACTAACAGATTCCCAAATGATCACTGAGAGAAACATTCCTATATAGATATATACAGCTAATCCATTGATTTTGCTCAGATGCTGAAGCCAATATGTTACAGAAATTATTGCTTAGTTGACATACAATTGCCAGTTCTTCGTAAATCACAGTAAATGAAATAGGCCCGCCTCCGGTTAGCTCATTTGGTAAAGCACCTGTGTGATAATCTACAGGTTGTGGGTTCGATACCTGGGCAAAGTTCTTCAATTTGACTAAAGATAATGCATCAAAAGTCATTTGTCCACGGTGCCTCTGAACTCAGAATGTGGAGAAGTTGTTAGTTGATTGCAGAGGGGAAGATTAGTACTGGTTGGTAATCCAGGAGCACTGGTCAGGTCAACTGACCTTTATATATAACTGAAATATTGTTGAGAAGTGGCAATGGACTTGAAAATTGTGTTCTTAATTTTGAGGTAGTCTCATCATTGAGGTGGTCTTTATGTTAGGTTTTACTGTATTGTAATTGTTTTTTTACCAACACCGAGTTAAAATAGTTTTGAGTCAAATGCTCGATACTATAGACCAGTTATATATATATAGTATTAATAGCCATCATGATCGAACTCCACCAAGCGAGGCCCGAACTCACTACGTTTAGATCGGGAGTGAGGAGTTATGTCAGTAAGTAAACAATGGTGTAATATTTGTCACAAACCGCAAAACTTTGTGTATGACACAACCCAGTGGCAGGTATTGGTAAGTCAGTCTAATATGTCAAGTAGACCCAATGTTAGGATATAAATCGTTCCACAAACCTGACCAAAAGTAATAAGGTACATATTTAACAAAAGACAATACTGTAAGTATGAAAGAATTTCAATTCTGAATTAACAATAGGGTTTACACTTCCAGGTAAATTATAGCCAAGTTTTGACACAAACCTTATAATAGTAACTAAGTATTGATACAGAAACACTTACAGTTGAATTGTTTTCTCAATATAAAACTTCAAATACTGAAACATGTTCTGCTAACAATTAATCAAGCAGGTATTGTCCTCAAACACAATACTGTTATTGTTAACATTTAATACAAGTAAGATTTCGGTAAGACAAATATGGAATAACATTCTTCAATTGTTAGAAAGCTTATTTAATATTGTACATAAAGTATGCTTTTATTTCATTTGTAACGTCTATGTAATCTTCTTAACCATTGTTAATATTATACAATACATGTCATAGTATAAGTCCAGTATGACTGGGGGGTCATCTACAACTGCATGGTAAACAGGCTGGTCAGGTGGGACATGAGAAAACATTTTGTCTTTACAATATATCACTGAAATGCATACGATCAGACAAAATCATGAATCAGATATGAAGGTTACCTTAATCTAATCACGGCAATTAACGAAACAATTTAAATCATACAAGTTAAAAGTATTAATCATACTTGAAAGATATTTGACACAATCATAACATGAATGCATGTTTTTCGTGACCAATAATAGCAAATTTATAACTACCGGTATTTTGCATCCCTGATGTACAACTATATATTTCAACATATTCACGGCATTTCTAAATATTGTAATATTTAATTCACATTCTATAACAGATTAACATTCCCTGTTTATAGACTACTCAGAAAGCAATCTCGTATGATTTATCTTCCAACCTTGGACTGTTTAAGTTATTCCTCAATTCAGAACAAGAACAGACCTAAGATCAATATTCTCGTGTGTCTTAAATGTATTTACATCTTGTTTTGTTCTCAGGTAATGAAAATAGTTTAATTATACGGCTGAAAATCAATACTATAAACTTAATGCATTATTATCTGATAAGTATTCTTCAGTCACAATTGATCGGGCATTTCAAACACTATTTATGCTTCATTTCATACAAACAATATACAAAATTCTCATTTAAAGACTTTGTAATTTGTAAACTCCAAGTAACAGGGAAAGGTAGATAACGGGCAGAATTAAGAACTCTCTCATAGGTTGGTTCTGAGCAGTCGTACAATTTACAGATGGTAAGACTGTTTATTGAGAGAGGTCTCCTCAAGTTTTATAATCAAGTAAAGTAACATTACTCGGCACTTTAGCATATCACGAGACATCTTAATTTCACGCACATATAAAAGGCAGATGACATGAAGGTATATTATAACTCCCATAGAAACAGCTTACCTGAGAACCATGCTTGGGCTTGGTCATATTTTCCAGACCTGCAGCCACTCCCACCCCAGGCAGAACTCTATGCTTTCGTTCACCCACAGTTGGCAGTCGCATACCATATTCCATTTTGTTCTTCTTTTAAGCAAAGTTCTTCATAAATTATATGGTTATCTGTTTTCACTGTTAATTACCTCCCTTTATAGAAAATAGGTAAATATCTTTTGCCGGTTACATCCCTTATGCAGGACGTGTGTAGTTGATAGTAGCAATTCATATTCATCACAATAAGTTATTATGAGTGCGATGTATACATGTACATTTTCAAATATCAAATCATGTAAAATATCTCCATTTTATGAATTACCTCCCTTTAATTATTTTTAACACCTATTGTTTGAACAAAATGGAAATATGTGATCAGCATACTGGTTTCTAAATTATCCAACACATATACTGACTAATCCCAGGATTAGGAATACATCATTAGTTTTTTTTAGGTCACATGATCATCGAAAATAATACTTGATCCATTTTTTTCAGAATTATTCAAATTCTTCACAATTTTAACACTACAAGTCCACTGCATTAAAGCAGATCACAATGAAATGAAGACAAGAAAATCCATTGGTGAAAGATGTAAATGGAATAAAAGAACTATACGAACTCACTCGCCACTTCAAAGAGAATATGAATGAGGAAACTGTCCATTACATAAATAATTCTACTTATAAATTGGTTGTTTTAGTCACAAAAATAACCAAATCTTAATAAAAAAATGTCTATATATGTTAAAGAGACCGATTGTCTATTCAATATAAACCCATACTCCTTATACAAAAGACGACTTTGCCCGATATATTTTGGTAAACTAAAAACAATTGTCTATTGAATTATACAAATTAACTGATAAAACCCACCATTCAAATTATTTCTTGTCATTGTGTTTAAATTTAACCAACAAAAGATGGAAAATGTATGCATAAAAGGAACTTTAAACTTATAAAATTCTCAATATCAGATAACCACAGAGGATTAGAATTACAATAATTGAATACATAGAATACCAAATTTTCTATAAATCAGTTCACGCCTGTATTAAACAGCTTGTAGTATTGGGCAAAGTTGAACATTTATTTTCTAAACAGTTTATTTGTGATTCATTCATTCTTCTCTCTATCTTTGTCCCTCACTTCATTCATTCCTTCCTTCCGTCTGTCTGTCTATCACAGAAAACTTCATTCTTTCTCCTTCTTACATTCACTCTCCTTTTTTGTCTTATTGTTTAATAAATAATTTTGAGTTTGAACTAAATGAAGTATTTATTTCATAAAAAAACATCTACATTATCTACAAGACTTCAAGTGTATGATTAAACAATGCAATAAACCATTTTGAACAATTATCAACAGGTATTTGATCGATGAGAGAACTTATTACACATTAAACTTGTCCCAATTGTCCTCTACAAGGCCATCGCTAATTTAGCTTCAGCATTTGTAGGCTTAAAAATAACCAAGATCACTGTTCAACTTGCAACAAAAACTTGAGATCATTCTCAAAGCACAAATCTCACTTTGCAATTGTGATCAACTTATACAGATGTCTGTTTAATACAGTAAAGACCTCAATAATAAGACCATCCTTGGGACCCTTGAAAACTGGTCTTAATATTGACGTGGTCTTAATATTGAGGTTGAATAAAGAGCCGACCAGTGAAAATGGACATGAAAATTGTGCTCTTAATTTTGAGGTGGTCTTTAAGTGAGATTTTAGTGTCAACTGAAAGCAACAGTATACAAATCTGATAGTTTATTAAAACATAAAACAAAAGTATACAGAAATTAAGTTGAGAATGAAATTAGATTTGAGCATGGAGACTGATCTCAAGTTTGATAACCACAGACTGTGTCCAAGTTTGATACCCACAGACTGTGTCCAGTAAGGGTTTATTTTGGCTATTTTGGGAGGATAACCCATACCATTCAAATTGGGAATTTTTCCGTGTTAACTTAGAATTTGAGGAAAAAGTCTAGAAATTACAGCAAAATGTTAGGATTTAAAGTAAAGGATGTAGTGATTAGTTAGTCAACAATTGCTATTTATATAAACTACCTGTGAGTGAAAAGCCTCTAAACTTTGTCAATTTTTGGCTAAATTGAACTAAAATGTTTTCTTCAGATTTATTTGGGAATTTTTACATGAATTCAGATTAGGTAAAATATATACTTTTTGGGGTTGTGAATATGGCTGAACAATGGCTTTAAAAACAGCTGGGGAAAAAACCTGGGAGAGTAAATAGGTCAAATTTATAAATAACATAAAAAACATAATTAGGTTTAAGTTGATTTGTGCATAAGGATAAAATAAAATAAAATGTTCATTAAGATTGTAGTGTTAACCTTTATAAATGTTACCCAGTAATTACAGAACCAATTTTGAATGTATTATAGTTTACATGTATCTAGCATTTAACTATCCGGTTACTCTGGTATAATGGGTAGAGGCTTTACTTAAATACATATTAAATATATTAGGAGATTAGAATCACCAATACAAGAGATTATTAAAATACAGAATTCAACAGTAGATCAAAAGAACTTTCAGATAATACCTAAAACTCTGCATAGTTTGAACTTTCAGTAGGATTACGGTCAACTTTACTGCAGGTTTGTATTATTATCTGTTTAGGCCAAGCAAAATATAAACATGTACATGATTATGTCCTGCAAAAACAATAAAACAGTCTTGTTGTATGTCACTAAAACACATACAAACAGGTATGTATAATATATCAACTCCAAGTCAGTGGTACATGAAGGTTAAGGCTTCGTTAGAGAACTATAATAGGGGAGACAATTCTGTTAGCAATTAGAGAATAAATGAATGATAATGGAAAAATCAAATAACTACCGCAGTCTTTCTTTCTCTCTGAGACGAGCTCCAGTGCTGAAAAAAGCAAAGAAACTCAAATGAAAACCTGAAGCTTCCAGAGTTACGGAACTTGAGTATGATCTCAAGTGGTAAAATTTGAGAAAAATGAGATTTCAACATGAGTTATATTATAACTTGAATATGACCCCACCTTGAGTATGATCTCTGAATTCAAATCTGTGAAAATAAAGCTACCAATCAGGACTATCTAACTTTAACATAATTATGAATTCGAAGGGTATTCATTTTCAAATTTACTAGTTTAACTAAATTTACTTTAACATTTGATTACAAAGGTAATAATTGACCTCTTTTTTCAATAGGGTTTAATGCTGTTTTTCAACAAATTTCAGTTTTCTATGGCTCTCTGTTGACTTAACCAGTTTTCCTGGAATTAATTAGCAACCAGTCCTAATTTCGCTAAATTATAGGTAATTTGGCTATAAAATGGTTTAATCTGGTAAAAAATTATCAAGATGACCGTTGAGATTCAGCATCTAAAGGAACTCCTGGGATCTATAGAATGTGAAATGTGATTCAATCATATTAGAAATGAAAACAAAATTAAAGTGAAAAATAAACTGCAATATGTTTTGTGACGTATAATACTGTATGTGTAAAACTGCACCAAAATGCTCAAATATTAATCAAGTGTTTTTTTCAAGGTTATTTATTAACATTAAGTATGAACATGAAAGTTATTTTAATACAATGACCAAAGCTACAACCCTAAATCCTTCATTTTCTCGGGATATGGCCAGCAATTGCCCCCTAAGAGGGTTATGTTGTGTCATTTTGTAGATAAAGGGGCCCTTTTTATCAGGGATTGAGACAATTATAGACAGATGTCCCCCAAGATGAGTCTGTCAGGGGCCAACGAGAGATGATAGAAGTTAGTACAAGACAGAGAATTGTTTTACCACAAATTTAACTCCTAGCAAGGGACAAATATGTAAGGTTGATTTCTATAAATCTAATTATACATTGGGTCAGGGCCCCATGGTATCAAACAATCAAGTAACAAGCCCGGCCCACTGGGTATTTAAACAGTCAAGTCCCTTAAAGTTAAACCTCCTTTAGTCAAATTATATAACATCATAATTATCAAAATGATTTCAGAAATAGCACAAAAAACATATGTCTATAAATATGAACAATCTCAAGGTTGATAAAACTGGCAAGCAACATGCACGTCTATGTTCATAATTAAATATAGACTGAAAAATATTTGACCTTCTTTTATATGCAATGTACATAAGGTGTTCATTATGCTTAATTAAAAATACAACTTTGTGTGACAACAAGCCAGCAATTTGAGAGGTTAGCATTAAAGTGACTACTATTATAAAGATAGCTATCAGTTATGTAATGGCGGCATTGAGTATGTACTACAAGGATGTAGACACATTTGAACACATGCCCCTTATTCTCATTGTTTTGTGAAGTGAGGGTAATAAAATAAAGATCGTAGATGATAACTGTTTGTCGGTCAAAGATTATCAATCATAACTAAAGCCAAAAAAAGAGTAGCATATGTCTACATGCATTATATAATTATACAGGTAATAGATAATATGCCGGAATGGTATAAATATGGGTATTTCCATCTTGTCCTGCAGTATAACAAACAACAAAATACTGTTAAAATCTTGATCAAATTGCAATGGAAACAAAGACAAGATGGATCTAAAATTAAATTTTGTTTGAACCGCTGGTAAAAACCCACTTTTAGCGAAATTCCAGATTTCATCTATTCGAGAAATAGGCAACATGCCAATCATTACTATATATGTATTGATCATACAATACACATGTGTGATATACAATTTCACAACATAACTATACGATGAAACAGTCTTTAACAACAATTTTACTAGCATGACATACATACACAATTACATATATTTGGTTGTTACAAACACAGAAAGGAAAATGATAATTGTTCTGTTTTAGATAATTATTTCTAATCATGAAAATTCTCATATTTAATTTCTAGTCAAAGACTGGAATGATATTGAGAACTGTTTTGTTTTAGCTAATGCATGTTTTTTAAAGTTCAATAAAGAAGTTGAAGTAAAACTAGATGTGTCCATTATAGGACACAGATGCCCCAACTATGGGCTTTTAAGTAGAATGCAAAAACTTTGTTTGTAAAAAGGGCCATAACTCCTGCAAGAATTGGAAGACTGTCACTGAAATCAAACTGGACCAGTATTTTATTAATCTACGCGTATGTGCCAAATATGAATTGAACACATACATCCTATAGGAAACTGGACATCAAACATGAGTTGCAATTTATTATCCTATGCTCATATGCCCAGCAATATGAATTGAATCCCTCCATCCTTTCAAGAATTATTGATCTGAATCCAAGGGCCATAACTCTTCAAAAATAGGTGAATTGTAACCAATATCGCACTTGACCTGTATTGTATTATCCTATATCTATATATTATATATGTATATCAAGAGTTATTGATCGCGAAAAAAAAGACGTAAGGATGGACAGACGGACGGACAGAGTTAACACTTGATGTCCCTTCTTCGAATGGTTACGTATGCCACAATTTCAAATGCATAGCGATGCTATTATTTGCGTACAAAAATACTTAATACCTTTTTTCCTATGTTTATAAACTACCAGACCATGGTTTATATGTAAGGTAAATACACCTGTGATTAAATCAATATAACAATACACACTATTAATATTTATTATTTAACCATATCTTAACAGAACAAGGGAGATAAATCAGCATTGCTTCATTCCTGATACCACGTTTTGATCAGAGTCAAGAACGGGAAATATTACGTTACTTAAAATACATTGAAGTAATATACCTGCACTAGGACAACGAAGATAAAATATTAAATGTTTTAGAAATCATTATATTATGTTAAGGGTTATAAGCATATATATACTGACCACGCTATTAAAAAACGCAACTAAAAATTGTCTGCGTCAGCACGGTGAATTATAAAGAAATAATTATATTTTAATTCTCAAACAAAATTTCCTAAACTTAATCAATTTTTAAATATTAGTGCAAGTGCTATACCAGTAGTTAAATTTCAGGCTCAAGTGATGCACAGTAAAACCTCAAAGACCACCTTGAAATTAAGAACGCAATTTTCAAATCCATTTTCACTATTTTGCTCTTTATTCAACCTCAATATCAAGACCACCTCATCAATCAGACCAGTTTTCAAGTGTCCAAATGGTGGTTGCATTATCGATGTTTTACTGTAGTTGCTTTTTTAATGGCATATATAAGTAGAGTTTAAATGACAAAAACTTTCGTAACTCAATCGGGTCAAAGGTCAAATATGATTGTTTGGCACCAAAATCTCAATATAACCCTATTTCAAGTCTGTAACCGCCTGCTAAGTTACAATAAATGACAAAAGGATGGGAACTTAAGTGAACCAGTAGTTCTTGCAGTGAACACACAATTTCAAACATCAAGTCGAAGTAGGTGATCAGTAAACGACAACATAAAACAATATACCTTCTTTGTATGTGATGTTTTGAAACTGAAGCTAGACTTTTCCGAAGCTAACGTAGATTTTTCTGATTCCAACATAAGTCCAGTTGTATCATACATATTTCAAAATGTGATAATATTTCCTCCTATCCAGTCACCGCTAATTAACACCAAGACAGAATGAATCAATAGCTGTTGTATTAATAGACGAATTATTCCAAAGTTGTTTCATGATAAAACTGACCACACTGAACAGATTTTTTACTGAATAATTTCAATAACTTTCTAGTAACAGTTAACAGCTAAGCTATATTTTTGGACACTTAAATTAGCTAGAATTATTCATCCAAGTTTCTGTCATAGTATTATCAGATACTCTAGCAATACTTATAACAATATCATATAAATTAATTGATCACTAATTATTAGAAACAATCACATTTAATTGAATGGGTGAGTATAACTGAAACAGAATTTAAACAGAAATAATTCAAATATAACAGAGGCACTGATACGTATAAGGTCAGTTTTTATGCTAAGCTAACACTAAATGAAAGTCCTGGCTGGATTGTTTAAAAGTCTTGAAGTTTTGTTACACTTTGTGATACAGATTAAGTTTAAAAACATGTACAGATTAAAAGAGAATAGGTGATTAACAAAAATATAACACAATATTAGGTAGGTAACAACCAAGTATGGAAAGTTTGATTTAATCTGCAATGTAATAAGTATACTTGAAGATTTAGATAATCCACAAATCCGAAACCCATTGCCATGCTGTAAGCAATATGTAAAGCCTAAAATAACAAGTATATTTTCTGTAAGTCCCGTCTCATCATATGTTACCCCCTACCGAAGGGCTCTATAATTTTTTTTCAAAGACACTTGTCCCAGATTAATGGAAATGTAAAATTTGACTTGTCCGACATAGAAAGCTAGTTGTCCGAAAATATCGGTCAATTTAGTAACAAATACACATACACAATGATAGCTCCACAAAATTAATAATCATATGTATGTGTTTGGTGTTTGGGGGATTCTAAGATTTGACTTACAACTGAACAATTATTGCTGATGTTGGTAAGCTTTAAAAACAGACTTGTCCGGGACTAACTTCAACTCAACTGTTGCTAGCCTAATTCAGCATTAGACTAGTCGGGACGTCAGGCTAGTGGATTTCTAGAGCCCTGCCCTACTGTAAGAATTGTTATGACAAAAGTTATATATCTTTTTATATACCAATTTTTTAAAACAATTTGCCTATATATTGTGTTACGAAGGCAGAAAACCAAAGTTTCAATTACGAATGTCAACAAATAGCAATTTTGGTATTTGAATACAAAATGTTTCAGTTAACCCTCCGAACAAATTACCAAATATTCAAACATTTCAACTTTCATCCATTAAAAATGGCATCAACGATTTGTTTCTCATCCCCATTTCTACTTGCACATAGTTTGTGCTTGATTTCAGGTAAAACTTTGTTACAAAGCATTAGGTATTACCCCTAAGAGTTTCATATTTCGGCCAATAATGATATATTAGGAGTTTGAAAATATGACGATATTTTAGCTAATCAATATGGACAATTTTACTTTATAGGCTATAGATTATTTTTATGAAACTGGACTTTAAGGATCAAACTCATTCAATGTTGGAAACAATGATTTTTGTTGCAATCAGGCAACAAGTCACATGAACAGCCAGGCAAGGCTGTCAAGTGAACTTCTTTCAAAAAGTAGGAATAAAGTTTACCAAAAAGTAGGAGAAAAGTAGGAACAATAAGGACATTGTACTAAACAAGTAGGAGTTTTACATACCTTTATGCATAATTTTGCATTTACTCACAGACATATACTGCTAACTAGAATACATCTTGACGAGACTGCATAGACAGGTCTTTTGACTCTGATAGATGTTTCACCTTGGCATGATCATTAAGTAAGCAGCCACAGGCCCACAGTCTGCACCCTCTAGTCTGTTCAGTCCCATCAAGATGATTCCAGTCTTCTATGCACTCTCAATTGAAAAGATCCTACAGGTATACTACCATTTTCTAACTATTAATATAAGGTCGCTGTGAAGTACAGAATTTGAACCCAAAAGGTAGGAAATTTAAGGAATTTCGGACCAAAAATAAGGAAAAAGTACGAAGAAATAAAAAGTAAAAGGAAACTGTAGGAAAAATAAGGACCGCTTCACAGCCTGCCATGATCATGTAGCGAAAATTCCCTCCATTACAATGCGAGACAAGAAATGGGCAATGCTCACAAACCAGGTTTTCAACCTAGCCCGCACAGCCTCCTGCCCAACAACATCACCATTCTTATAACCTGGTTTTCGTTGAATATGCAACAACTATACACCAATTTTGATTTCAATACAGCCATGTACAGCAAATATATTAGTAATAATAGTAAAAATAGTAATTTTTTAGTAACAGTGACTTTGACCTTGGAAGGAACAAGTCCAATAGCAATCCCAAGCGAGCTCTCCACATGTTCTTAATCTTCAACAAGTTTGATGTCAATGTGATCAACAAAACTGAAGTAATTCGCCGGAAACAAAATTTCTATTTTTAGTAACAGTGACCAAGACCTTTGTCAGAACGAACCCAAACGCAATCCCAAGCCAGCTCTCGTCATGTTCTTACTTAACACCAAGTTTGAAGTCAATACGATCAACGAAACTGAAGTCATTTGACGGAAACCAAATTGCTATTTTTAGTAATTGAAAACCTGGTTAAAAACTCCAAGCAGACACCCGGGTAGAACCATTGACCTTCCGTAAGCAAGCGGGATGGCTTCCTCACCGACAAAGTCTATATCCTGGGATTGATTCGAACCACAGCGGTGAGGGGTTAGTGATTTGAAGTCAACAACCATCAACACATGGCCATGTATGCCACAGAAGCGTATTCATCTGTCTATAAAATAATATTTTCATTTGTCAAACAATAATGAATGGTATCTAAATTTATGCTCTCAAATAGGTCATAAGGTGAGCGCCAAACATTGATGCAGAGACAATTTAGTAATACACTTAAGACTTAAAGGGATTAGCAGATTAAACAGGAATTAACACACATATATAAACATGTATAGTATATAAATCCCCAACAGCACAATGTGTTTATTGTTTTTGCTGTAAGTAGTCATAATAGTTGCCACCACAATTTAAAATGAGCAATGTAATAATTATTTAGAACACTAGGTAGACTAATTAACGACAAGTAAACCAACACCCAAATATGGTATACATGTATATTTAAGTTAAAGAAAGTGTCATTATACAGTTGTTGTTCAACAATCGTGTTTTACATACTTTGCAAACAAAAGTACATCAGAAATTATCCAAGCCTTTAAGCTTCAATCAACAGTGCTTAAAGGCCTGAAGGTTTACTTGAACCTTAAACTCTCCCACCAGAGTAACAGTACTGCTATAGGATAAGATGTTAACTACTTGAGACATAGAGTATCACTGTGATACTAAGTGGTAGAACAGTTTCAACATTTCAATGTGATCATTTGCATGAAATTTCATCAAAATCTGTCCTAAAATTGTGCAAGTAGTTCAAGCCATGATGACCCCTATAATTATAGCCCCTTCAAACTTGACATTTGTGGAGAGAGCAATGTAGTTTAACAGTCATCTCCATCATGCACTGGATGTTGACTTTTTTACGGATACTATAAAGATGAAATAAATGTTTACCTTCTTTTTGTGTGCTGCGGGTATACTGGAAGTATGCAGAAGACGACTGCGATGAATTCTCATCACTAATGGTATAAATGACTTGAAGACTTGTCATTTAAAACTAACTAACTCCTCAAGTCTTTAGTAATCGTATAAATATTTCTCAGCAGTGAAATTATGACAACAATTTAACACAACATCACCTGTACCTGAAGTCTAAATATTACGCTCAAATGACTAATATAATACATACAGATTGTCATGCGCAACAAATATTCCGCTGACAGTTCATTGTTCACTTAAATAAGGCTTTGAAATTTCTGAAATACTCTCTACAGGCCTTAGAAATGTACATCAAGTGGCTTTGCAGAAAAGTGATATACAGTTAATGTACAAAAACAATATTCCAAATGATTATCCAATTACACATATCTAATGTCTACCAGTAATATTTCCACTGGGCACTTGAACATCAGTTTCTGTGATAAAACTCTTTCTTAAACCAATCTCACAGTGAAACGGCATACATTATCTGCACATTTCATAATATACCAATGACATTTATGTGCAGGTAATATATACATGCACTCATTTCATCTCTGTATGGATATCACTAAGGACACCGTCAACATCCTGTGAAAAACACTGTACAGTCACTGTATTGCAATAAGGTCACAGTTATACACTGTGTGAGTGCGTTTGTGTCACACTATACAAAGGTACAACAAACAAATATATGATAAACTATTTTCATTGTGGAAATATAAAGAAAAAGAAAAGTTTGCATAAGGTCCATTTGATTTTTAGGCAATTAGTGTATGACATTTGCTGACAAAGCTTTTAAGATTCTTAAAACTGAACAAACTGTAAACCCCCCCTCTGCCCCTTCACTGGACACTCCAACATACACTCAAACAGCACTCCATCTCCGAGTCATTGAACTAGATCCATACTCTTAGGAGGCCCCCAAGGCCTGAGGCATCTGACTTCTCATCCTTAGTTAGTTTGAATGTCTCATATCAGCGTATTAGGCTTTCAAGCACGTAATGATCTATCTTCCAATTGGAATCAGATATTTGTCACCTGATGATTTCTCAGCAATCATATTGGTTACTAGATTATGTGTCTTAGCAAAAATAATTGGAAGATAAATACCTTTAAAATTTCAAAAAAAAAAGATTTGGGCCAATTTGAATGCAGTTACAGGTTTTTAGAATGGGACCATCAAAAATGGATTTAATTTTTAAGATAGAAAAATTGAATTTATAACAGTTTAATGAACAAATATGCAATTGTATAAATGAATGTTTAAGAATAGCTATTCTCCTGTATAAAGCAACCAGGCAAACAATGTGTTAACTCACATAATGTATCATGTGATAATGCAGTGTTACAGGAAATAGAAACTTCCCATGTTTATAAATTTTGAGAGTGCAGCTTAATTATTACGTCATTAATAATGATAATAATACTGATTTTATCAACACTTTTATTAAACATTTTAAGCACTGCGATTGGTTAATTATCACTCACAGACATGGCAGTTCATGATGCCATAGGCGATGTTCGTAAATTGATCAGACCCGACCATTGGCTAATAATTATACTTGTTTTGTTTATGTTTCTTGTGGTAGTGGCAATACAAAGTTTTCTAGGACTAATTGCAATCTGACCGTTGGTAGTTCAAAATAGCATTTAGACTTTTCTGAATTTTTCGGAAATGGAATTTTTAGAGCCGATAATTAACTGAAGATAATGGAGTACCCCTAATGTTAGAAGTTATTGCAATGATAATTAATATTCGCTTAGAATGCATGGTTTTATTTTAAAAAAGAATTGGTATTTGGAATCTTATCACACATATTGGTGCTAGTCAGAGTAATGACCCTGTTCTCAGATATCCATGGTTACATCATACACATCAGTGTTCGAGTATATAAAAATTGAGATTGATCTCAAAATTCAAATCTCAATCCTTAAATTTTCTCAAGATAATTTAGGAATAATTATGAGTTGATCAAACAATATTCTGTATGCAACAAAATTAAAATATACCAAAATGTGCTGTCTCTGTTAATTTGTCATTCTGACAGGGATTTCCCTGACACAGAAATATTGAGTCCCTGAATTCCTTTTCTTTCTAGGGACTCCCATTTTCCACTTACTGTGCATCCCGAGACCCCTAAAATAAACCTTTGTCAAGTATAAACTGCATATCTGGGACCCTGCAAATTTACTAAGGACCCCCAATTTGTCAAACACAAGGGTCCATTAGGACCCCTAGCTGAAAAATCCTACAGAAAAGCCTAAATGAAAATGAGATTTGAGCACAGAGATTGACCTCAAGTGTATAACCTCTGTCCCAGGTTACCAGCAATCAAAGGATTCAATTAACATACCTGTTCCTTATATAGATCTGATGAAGAATCTATAGCTTGAAGTAAAACTGCATTGCCCATTTAATCAGCATCTTCATCTTCCACGTACATGTAGTAACAATGTTATATAATCTTAACAAATTAATTTTGCTTCATTCAAAATTCATGAAAACTAACACATATCACTTTTCTGTATAGAAGTACCTGGAATCACATCAGTTTTCTACCATCCCATCCTTCATCTTGGTAGAACATTAAAATGCTGTGTTCTGCTATTTAGATACAGTGGGTCTAATGATATGAGAATCTTCAAGGTCAAATCTCATGTTTGTGCCTTAATAAAATGGTTAATGCCCTCAAGTTAATTAGGATAACATCATTAAGTTTATCATTCAGTATTCTGTATTTGACATAATAAATCTGAAGAATATACAGCGTACATTTTGTATATGTATCAATACAACAGACTGAATATGACAATATGATGGAGATTTCAGCATAATTATAGTGTTCTCATGTCGATAGCATCAGAACGTTGTACAGAAGAGAAGTTTTTCACCAGTTATAGAATATTTATCTCCGTGATTCTCTTCTGCCAAGCAATCAATCCTCCCATCTGATGTATTCTTCTTTCTCAATATTGTCTCATCAATTCATTATATTTTGTATAAAGCGTTTCCAAGGTGACACTGTTTCAGGAGGTTCAGTAAGAACCTATTTACTGTTTAACAACAAAAATTATATATCTTAATAGATTCAGATGAAAACAATTAAACATTAAGCAATTAGCAATTCCACTTCAAATCAAATATTCCTTAACTTCAGTTATATATTATAATTATAACCAGTTAACAGAATTTATATCATAAAATCCTTATATTGATGAATATACAATTAAATCCACACAGAAATTTCTTAATACATGTAGTAACGAATGCATGTCATTTTTCATTCTCTCTTGTTCGACAGGATATTTTACCAATCAAAATACAATGGACTTGTTTCTAAGGCCTTCACTAAACAAACAGCTGCATGCGACCAAGTTTTTTATCATAAATATCTCCATTTCTAATACATGGTGCGACTAGCTATATACAGATAATAAATTGTTTCGCAGGACTTTTATTAGCGAATTCAATAGGCCATCAACTTCCCTAAGCAGTATTGATTCGTATTATTAATATTCGTCGGGCGCATTTTCATTAAAAATACAACATTAACAATGTAGATCATTTTCCCCCTTTATTCCCATACCAGAATCAATTAATCTTCATATGTTTTCTTCTTTAATGGGGGTATATCTGCTATTTATAAAATTGATTAATTGTTGAATTTCTGCCTTGATATTAAACCGACAAGGGGACCCGAAGTCAGCAATATATTAAGCTCACCTACATAATGTTAATGACATTAGATGTCTGCCGACTTAAACTTGAATGCTACTACCAGTTTGAATGTTACATTGCCTTAAAAGGTCATACAAAACACCTTTCTTGTAAAACAGAAAAAACGAGAAGTTTACGTGAAAAATAAAACAGAACTGTAAGTATAATAACACATTTCCCTCTAACGATAGTGTGTCGGAGGTACGTGAGTACTAAATATTTGACCAAGCAATTGCTAGTGATATTTAGACCACACTCGCAGCAATTCGTTCAATCAGTGGCCTCTATTTCAACCATCTTTATTTTACTTTCAATGGTCCATGTCTGGCCAAGTGAAATTTTACATTTCCATTAGTCCGGGACAAAATCTATGGCCTGTCCCTGTTATGACATTGCATTACCATGACGTACATCACTAGGTTTGCCGGGATCGACAGTGAGAACTATCACCTGGGTGATTACATCTTCTGTTGAAGACAGTTAGGCCATGCCAAATTTGAATTTTGTTAACCTAAATTCATGAAACCAAGCTACCTATTAAAAAAAACACAAACTCATAACGAAAAAACAAATATCCTCAGATAATGCATAATTTTAGATACTTTAATGAAAGAAACATCATAAAAACAAAACAAAATGGTTTGTTTCAAAACTAGATCTATACACATGATTCAGTTTGATTGCGGTATTGATAAAATGTTAAAGAATAATCACATCGTTGTCGGATCTCAACTAAAATTGCCACTGTCAAATCATGAACATCGAAAATATTAGAATTTTTAGTTTAGAAAAATGTTGTTTTTTTGGCACGAAGAGCGCAAAACCTAGGCGCACGCGGACGCTTTACAAATTCCAATTTGGCATGGCCTTACAATGTAGAACGTCCCTTAATTCTTAGGTATATAGGGGACTTTAGTATCAGAAATGAATTCAAGGTATAATAAAACATTATAATCCAGAGAAAACTTACCATTTCTGTAGACAAATATACCATAATTATTCACAAATTCATGCACAGCATATTATTTCCCTAGATGGATAGTAGGACTGGTGAATAAATAATTAACTTCTTTATTATACATTTACCACCAAGTTGTAGTCCACACCCACATGAACTGTATGCTTAAGAAAGTGGGCAACTCAAGGAAGCATCAACATTAAGTCTTATTAGGCCAAGCATAGATATTTTAGCAATTATTTGGCGAAGTGAGTGACCCAAAATACAAGGGACGTACCCGGGGAATTTTTTAGCATACAAACAACCTTCTAGGTGGCAGGGACATTTTTCCTTGAACACATGTGATAGGTACGGCGAAGTTTTAGACATAGTTTTTTTACAGCACACCAGCTTCCAAGATGGTCAAAGTAATACAAAAGCATGTAAAAGACCTACCTAAAAGTGTAAATATATGAAATCATGAACTGCAAGCATGTAAATGGCATTTAAATTTAGTAAACAATACTTGATATATAATGACGTATTGTCAATATTTCTCATTCAATATATTGATATCGTCGATACGCATTTTGCCCAATCAATGACAGATCCAGAAATATTCACTCTATAACATACTGACATAGTCTTACATTCGGAATTCAGTGTATTTAAGTTTCTACACCAATACATATTTTTTAAATGATCTAAACCAATACATATTTTTTAAAAGACCTAACATAAAATATTAAATATCATAAAGAGATATATGCAAGTCTTAAGTGAGTTTTTTAAGTGGTGGACAATTATAGGTCGCTTAAGTGGCTCTTAACTTAAGCTGTAAATAGTGAAATATGTACTTATGTGATTGTGGGGGCTTTGAGAGTGTTTCAAAATTACTTAAAGTGGTATTTAATATTTGTTCATGATTAATGTATGTAAAAACCTTTTTTTACATTTTTGCTAAGGAATGATATTATTGGCAAAAAAATATTGGTTATTTCACTGAACTTTACATACTTTGCAATAAATAAGACATTTTATTCAAGATTTCTTCTAAGAAACTTCGCTGTCACTGAAGATTTCGGATATGAGAACATGTATGAAATTGTTTTTGTCGCATTCTTAATAAACCCAAAAAAATAGAAAATCCGCTCCGATCTGTCAAACTCCGCACTTTCGTTTTGATAACTAAAATCAACTTCTTTCGGTTTAGAAACACGTTAATATCAAAGCAACACGCCTTTTTGTAATATGAAATGCAATTAAGGTGTTTTGAAACTACCATGATATTATAGTCATCAGAGAAGAGAGGGAAACAAGAAATATCTTGAAAAAGATGGTCGGCGCAATTTGAAGGTTGAGATTTGTTGTGCAACATCAAAAATGCCGAAATGTTACGATTGCTGGTCACTCCAGATACAAAATCGAATTTCGGTAAATTCACCGAATTTCATATGGACTTCGGTAATTTACGTATCCTGTATCGACAAGTTAACCAATCCGCGTCCAGTTTACAAACGCTGTTGGGTTGAAGAGAAACTGCCTAGCAAACCATGTTAGTACGGCTGCGCCGGAAAATACAATGCTGCTTTAATATTTACTGAACAAACTCAGTAACAATTGCATTTGTAAACATTAGACAACACAACCACATACGTTTTTACAGACCAGCCTCAGATAAGAGAAATTGTGGCTAGTGTTTACAGGTACAATGTAGTATTAAATAACAAAATTTTAGATGTTTTCCTAATGTTCGAATGAGAAGATAAAATATTGCCCTCTCTGTGCAAGGCAGCCCTTTTTTATGGCAAATTTGGGGCAGATATTGGGCCCCATTCCCCCCCGAAGAAAAAAATAATTTTTCCCATAGAGCTACTTCGAAAGAAAATTCCCCTTCAGCCTTATATACACCCAAATTTGGTGATTTATGATGAAAATTTCCCCTATCAAAGGACCCACTGTACTTCACCAAAAACTGAAAAAAATGGCTTATTGTGGCATCCATGTAATTACCTCAAAGACTGAACCCAGCATGATAGTAATTAAGTTTACTTTTGTTTGTGTCAGTTCCATAAAATACAAATCATTCCATGTATAAGCCTAAACAGCTCTCAATGTGAATATTTGATACAATGAGTCAGATAAAAGCTGACAGATGGATACATCATTTATGCACTTATCGATGATTCAAGTGTTTAACTATTGATAAAGAAATAATATAATTATGAGTTAACTTTCAAACTTACCTTCAAGTTAATGATACGGCAATAAAATGTCCATGTGAAGTAATTGGAATGTGTTTATAAATGACAATCTTTTATTTCATCTAATCTTACAGTAAACAGAATATCAACCATTGCCCATATATTATATCCATTTGTTTGTACGGAGAGTAAATAAAAGCTATAAACCTGTCACACCCAGGATATTGTTTTAAATGCATTCCATATATCCTGACTAAATGGTCCTTAACAAAATATGATTCAAGAAACAAAATATTTTTCGGCACAGCCGTACTTGAACATGGTTTTGCTATTTGCATATCAGTGTTGTGTAAACCAATCAAATTGTACTTTAACCACCAAGGCAATTTCTCTTCAACGGAACGTTTGTAACCTTGATGCAGAATGGTTAAACTTTCGATAAAGGGTACCTTACCTTACCGAAATCCATTTTGGATCTGAAGTGACCAGCAATCGTAACATCTCGGCATTTTTTGATGTTGCACAACAAATCTTAATCTTCAAATTGCGCCGACCATCTTTTTTCAAGATATTTCTTGTTTAAATGTAGATACAAAATGTAGTCTTTTTTTATCAAAATATGATTATTATAATATTGAAAAAATGACATGTTAATACCTTAATACAGACATACACTAAAACACTGCCATACGATGTTTCTTAAAAGTTTCTTTGAACTGCTAGAGAAGAGTTCAATATAGATATTTCCTTTACTAGTGCTTTCTCAGCGGGTAGGTCCGGATAGTGAGTACCAGCATTGGCCACTTGTACCTGTGGTTTCTGGGAATCTTGTACGGAGAGAGACAATGCAGTGTTGTATACTACATCTGTTTAAATGCATTTATTACCAATTTTCTCATATTTATACCTAACCATATTCTGATAAATCAAATGATAAGATCAAATGGAGCCATGTGTTATGTTATATGCAAGTTTAAACCAGGAAGTTCTGGCGCACATACATCACCCAACTCCCAGTATGTGCTTAAAAGAACCAAAAATCTATATTATAAAAAGACAATATATAGATGGAGTTGGTTACCATGGAAACATAACTTACTGGTTCCTCCACTATGACTGACTGGATGTTGCTTACAGGTACAATAATTGGAAACTGTACAGGCTGAAGTGGTTGAATAAAGGCATGTAGTTTACTTTCTGATACACTATCGTGTGGTAACACTTCTTGTGTTCTCTTCTGTCTGCAAGGTAAATCATAGCAATTATAATAAATATTCATGTAGAATACCTTAAATCGTGACATATCGTCGCCTTTATTCCAGATCCCCATAACTTGTTTTTTCGTCTTTTTGAGAAAAACAACTTTAAAGTTTTACCCTCCTGTTACAGTTTGGTTACATACAGGCTTATGGAATTGCATTTTATTTAAGTTATGTGCATTCCAGAACTATATAGGTAGTACAGATAGAGAGCTGGGAAAGACTTAAAACCACCCAAAACTGAGTTACTGTTCTGGAAATAAGGCAACAATATGTTTTCACTCAAGTAATAGTTAATTATCTATAGTGTTGCCCCATAGTATAACTGAGATGTGTTTTTTAGAGGTAGGTAAAATTGAATTCTACCTAGCGCTACACAGGGAACGTAGTGGCACCGTTTCTTAAACGTACGAAAAGTAGTCCCTATCTTTAGATAGGTAGTGTAGTCCAACACTGCTAGCTTTGCTAATCCAAATAGGGTCCATGAAGAACAAAGTCGGTTGGTCTGATGGATGCCACCTTGTTGCTAGCAAAGCGTTCAAGCATTTTTAGACAAATATCTCTACTACTATAGCTAACTTTCCTCGCTTACTTCATCTAAATAATGCACCTCAAGGCATAAATAATAACAATACATTTGTATAAAAGTAACAACAGTAACCTTGACCTGAAAACTCCATCCACAAACTCAACCTGGGTAAGCCATTCAAGCTATTGTACAAATATTCAAGGATGCTCCAATGTTAATGACGATAAATTGCAAAACAATTCCAGCAGAGTTTATTTCCACTTTCACTGATATGGTTAGAATCATCATTGATGATACATGTACATGTGCCCAAATAAATGCTGTATTGTGCAGTATACTGAACTACTAAATGACCAATTATAAATATTGAGTCAAGTGTATTGATTTCTTCCTGGGAATGAAATATTTTAATGTAGTATACTTATATTAATATTATTTATAACACAAAGCACTGCGACATACCACAATTGCTGTAAGACTTATATTTCGAGGGTTCAGCGCGAGACTATCCTAACTCCTATGTATTTATATAGGAGTTAGTATAGTCTTGCACTTAACCCTCGAATTTTGTGGTTTTAAAAATATACAACAAAATGATAAACACATATAAAATCACATCAGTTACGCTATAAAATACACACAAACAGTAGACAATATTATTTTACCACCACCATATTATATACAAGGGCAGACAATTCCCACAAACACTTACACGAAATATAAACACAATTGTCTACCTTTGTCTCTCATTATCCAGACAGAGCAACAACTTATTCATGGTTGATCCCGAACCTTAGGAAATACAAAAGTCAGAAATAATACCTTTCAGAGTTCACAAGTTGAGGATTTGGTGAAAAACTATGATTATTCAGTTATAATAAAGAAAGCAGTTACCATAGTTTCACGCCGATTGCTCAAAATGAGATCAGTTAAAGCCAAAGTCTACAATTTATTCCCTTTTTGTTTATGACAAAATTTCGTAGCAAGAATTACTGTTGAATGCCATTATATAGGTCTACAAACTTATTAAGATTAAACAACTAGGAACCTGAACTAACGAATTGGGAGGGGCACTGGTCGAGGGGTAGAGCGCCTGACTCCTGAAAACTTGATGACCATTAACTGTTTCATGAAACAATGTATCGTTTTCTTACACAAGTAAAACATTTCAAAAGAGGAAACTGCCATTTTCGAGACTAACTAGTACTTTAAACCGAGGGGCTTTCAGAATTGTTCCCAGACAAGAAGTGATAACAATACATTGTGATAAAGTTACAATAATCAATAGGTTATGACACTAAGACAGATTTATGGAAGTCATTTACAACATGGGAGATAGCCTAGATAAACCTTTTTGTAGTATTGATATGTTTTTTTCTATACGCAATATTTCACACTATATTGAAGGAGCAGTTTGATCGAACAACAAACTTTAACAAATATTCATTCAGTAGCACAAGGTAAACAAACTGAAGGTTTGGTGAAAACCAACGTATCTCAGTGTTGATAATGAAGCGGATAGAATAGTTTGGCACCAAATCTTTCATGTATGATAATAAATATAGAGTTTTAAAGACTGCATAACAATGATCATACATAACTGAGTGTTTACCTATAGACTATTAAATCACAAAGTTAGATACCGGGTACTATTATTCATGATTATCTATTTTACTCAGGATGGCACAATGCTATCTGCTTTTTGTGTGGTCTTACCCACAAATTTAGGGGTGGTTTGTCGGGATTCATTTGACCCTGAAGTTGATCCTCGGAACCCTGAAATTTCCAAAGAGCCACACTTTGACCCTCAGGATTCTGGTTGAAGTGTCAATTATAATTTCTCTAAATTATAGGTTAATAGGTAAAATCCAGTCCAAAATTATCAAAATGACCGTTGAGATTCAGCACAGTTAGTGGAACTCCTGCTAATATGGTATGTGTTATATTTTTAGTAGATATATAGAGATAAACGTTCCTGCTTGGAATAATGAAATAAATTTGAGTAAGCTGAGATGGCTAAGGTTCTGAAAACAAATAATTTTATGAACGGCCTGAATATGATTTTGCTATCTACAAGGCAAACTGCAAAATACCTCCATTTTATCATTATAGATCAATACATAAAACAAATACTTAAATATCAAACACTCATTGATGTAATACATAAATACCTACATCAAGTCATTTTAACCAAGGCAATTCCAATAGTTTATCAAATACCCTGTCATCAATGATAAACATAGACAGAGTTCCTTATCTAAGTCAGTGTTAAATGGCCAACTTGAACAATCTTATTATACAACTTCAAAATACCGTAAAATTTAATGTAACTTCTGAAACAATTATTTTCATGTCCTCATGAATTCAGGCCAGCTTGACTGCTGCATTATAACTATATAAAATACAGCATCATTCAAGTACTAGCAACATACATATATATGTATATATATATATGTTTGTCATGTTCAGACATACCCTTCATATACTCTGCACCTTCTCCTGTGCAGCCCTAATCTCTTTTCAACAACACTATCAATTTTTCCAGTAGTTAGAATTTACTATCAATTCAACTTCTCTACAGGAATAACCTCTTAACAACAGCGGAAATGTGCATCTCCCAAAAGGTATTGCTCTAGAGACGATGAACTGTAAAAATTAACTGTTGTCTATTTATACGGATAGCTTTTACTGTCCAATTTAATTAAACATCCTTACACTATTTGAATCTCCGTGTTTCTGTAGTATTCTGTAGTTTATTGGTGTCATCAGTCATAATAACAAATATTTGATGAAAAGACCCAAAATGAAGCTGAACACTTAATTTGCATTTATATAAACAGTTTTTTTATCCTTAAGTAAATCTCTGTCTCATTTGTAATATATTTTTTGAAATAATATTTCTCACAGTCAGTTTTTATACTCCATCAACTACTTCTTCAGCTTAACTTTAAAAGCATAAATATCACATGAAATTTGATTGGGCCATATTTTCCTATACTTATTTAATAAATAATTTACCTCACCTTTTCTTCCTTGCATTGGCTTTGATCCTTTTCATTTTATAAAACATCCATCATAAAGGACAGTAACTCCTACAGGTAAAGTTGCCATATTTTACTCACTGCTAACTGAAAGAAATCTGAAATAGATTTTGTTTGCAAAATGAGCATTCAGAATAATTTAAACAAATACAGGGGAAACTAGCATTATTACTGAAACTGATTACATTTCCAACCCCACAATATAACTCCCCACCCCCACAATATAACTCCCCACCCCCACAATATAACTCCCTGCCCCCACAATATAACTCCCCGCCTCCACGATATAACTCCCCGCACCCACAATATAACTCCCCACCACCACGATATAACTCCCCGCCCTCACAATATAACTCCCTGCCCCCCAATATAACTCCCCGCCCCAACGATATAACTCCCCGCTCCCACGATATAACACTCATAGGAAACAGGGGTCATTTATCTACATTGCTTGGGTAGATCCTGAAAATATTGGCACACACTTCCACACTTAAAATTCATCATGTACATATATTGAGTTACATTGGAATTCTTTGGACAGACAGACAGACAGACAGACGGACAGATCCCCTGACCATAAAACGACCCCAGTTTACCTTTTTTAATCTTCACTGGTGGCTGGGTTTAAGCATCAATGGTTGTGGAAAATTCATTTTGGGAATATAACATATATTACAAGAAAATCATACCATCATCATTGCTAGTGGTAGATGGTATACTAAGAGGTATATCAAGAATTAATGCACCATTATCAAGGGCTCAACAATTTGTTGCATAATATACATTTTGCAATAAAATAATGAAATACAAGAGCTTGAAAGGGCAGCTTGAGAACCATTTCTCAAACCAAGGTCCATTCATATTTGATTTTTACAGCTCAAACATAATAATTTAATGAGATTTCATATTATAGCAGTATGTTTTTACAAAATTCTTAGCTCATTTAGTACTGATAAACAAAACCAACCCAAGTTTCATTTGTGAACCAGGTACATCTGCAATGATAAATTAGATGAATTTTAATAGATGTAGTATAATAAATTATGTCATGAATACAACACCATACCTTACAATTCAACATACATGTAGTTGTCCATCCTGTTTAAGCAGCAGTAAAAAATCTTGTGGACTAATCCTGATGTTCAATTCAAAAATAAATTTTCAACAGATTTATGGTCTTGTGAAAAACTACACACAAAGAGTCATGCATATGTCACCATGTATTATCTAACTTAAATTGAACTCTGTGCATCTACATGTTTGTGTACAGGAGATCTTACATTCCATATTTGAAAAATATGACAGTTTAAAAATAGATAAGACTAATCACCACTAACTAGGTATACTTCGAATTCATCAACTTGGTAAACTATTGGTTTAATAATAATCCCTGTCAAAGAAGATATACTATACTTAGCTGCTTTATTGTCAGTGATAAGGCTGATCCAATTTATATATTTGTTTCACTGTCCTTCAAAATATGAAATGTAGGTTTCATCTATACATATATGCAGGCCATGTCAGTCAAGTAAATTGATTAAAACCTGTAAATGCATTAAAGTTTAAGGCTTTACAAAATACAATTTAATTAAGTTTCCATTAATTTTGAAACACATGGAATAGCATCATTCAACTTAACACGAGATTGTAACAAGGTTATCTTCCTTTTATATCTGTAGTGATGTGGGGTTAGACGGCCGCCCGGTTAGCTCAGTCGGTAGAGCCCCAGTGTTTAGGGGGTCGAGGGTTCAAGCCCCACATCGGGCGCACTTTTTCCCCTTGATTTACTATAATGGTGTCAGCGGTGTTTGACGGCCCACAGTGGTTGAGCCTCAAATGCCGGAAGGGGGAGGAGTGTAGTGATGTTGGGTTAAACGCCCGCCCGGTTAGCTCAGTCGGTAGAGGCCCGAACTAGTGTTTAGGGGGTCGTGGGTTCGAGCCGCACATCGTCCGCACTTTTCCCCCTTTACTTATATATCTCCCTTCTAGCCAAGGTCATTGTGTAATTTTTTTACCGCTCGAAGCACCCAGGAGTTCGAAGGGGTAAATTCTAGCAACTGTAAAACGCCCGATCAGAAAATCAATCACCTTGATGTGTGATTTATTAATCAATGAGCGACTTTCTGAAACTGAAAGGTAAGTCAAACCTTGTCAACGAATCGCGTTGAAAGGTATGGTGGAAAGGCTACGTCTTTGTAATGGTTAAATTATCAATGTTAACACATATGTTTCATCTGAGATTACCCTTATTGTTGTTTTCGTTGTTATTTCTGGTTATCTATTCGTAAATACAGCAAAATAACATATTTCATGAAACAGTTGCAGACAACGCGGCCTGGCTAAATACCGTCTTCAACGTGTTTTTTTTCTAAAACTCACAGCGCTTATCTCCCCTAGCGGTACATTTGCTCTACTTTGTAAAGGGAGACCACTGTGTTTGGGATAAATGATTTCTCCGTCGTAATGGTCTCCCTTCACACAGTTTAGCAAGATGTGAATCATAATTATGAATTGCACGAATTGGGAACTGATACATTTCTTTGAATAATATCAAATGCGATTAGTTTTGACTCATTATGTTTTGGAAGCTGTCTATAATTTGGCAAGTACAAATTCCGGCGAGCCTCTGATATATACGTTGGAAATCAATGAACATATAAGTGTTAGGTTAGCTAGCTGGTAAAAAGAATTTAAAACTCCAGTATTTTCACTGAAAGTTCCATGGCTGTAATTCGCTGTGTGGTTATTACTTCTTTTTTGTGCTTTGAATGTACACTGAATGCCAAAATTGAGTTCCCAACGTCACGTCTTTTTTTGATACGATAATTCTAGATATATTCTTTCATTGACGTTGTCGACTTACCAGTTGTTACTAATATCTTGAAACAGAAAGTATGAGCTTTCTAACTATATTTAATCTGACAAGTAATGTCACATAGCGACTGTAAGTAGTGTTATGAAGTAGTCTCTCGGATTTCCAGCAACACTTCTTAAAAATTAGCCTAGTATTTTTTATGTGAATAGTTTGAGCTCCCACCATATATTTTATAAGTTATTAAGGTCGGGTTTTAAGGATGACGAGCATGAAATTCTAATGTTGTTATAAGGTTTCCAATTATTTGCTAGTTTTGAGCCATGACATAGGACATTGTCTTCCTGAAGATCCAACTGCTATTTGCAAAATATCTAGCTCATGCAGGCCACACATTTTTATCACAAGTTTGAATAAATTAATCACTGTTCATATTTCCATTCATAGAAATAAGGATACTTACTCCAATTCATAGCAGTAGCCTTAAATTAACGTTCAAAATTGCGCCCTGTGACGTCGTTTTCGCTTCCATCCAGTTCGGAACGTTTTTGATCTCTAACTTATCATTGGATTTATGTTCGTTATGAAGAATTGAACGTATTCGCCGGTTTATTACCGCCCCGTTATTTAGCTATTTTTTATCGTGTGATTATCACTCTTGTCTACCCTTACAATCGTTTATTTTACCCTCACTGTCGATTCTTTGCCACGCGTGCCGTCGTTACATCTCGCGGAATTATTCTGTTGTCGCGTCACCAAGGATGACGTGCGTAGCATCAGTTTCCATACATACTCGACTCATTAATCCTACGAAGTATCATTACAATCGAGCATGTATTTATAGAATTATTTACTCTCAAACATACTGGTACTCTAGAACGGCCTATTGTTGCGAGCTGTCTTGACCTGCCTTTTGATCTTTTCCATCCATTGAACCCCCCCCCCTTACTGTTTGTCCTCTTTGATTCTCCTAGTTATTCCTTATGGTCTGCCAGGCCATTCCTTGCGCCTCTTTTCCCTAATGTAAATAATCTTTAACGTCATTAAGTGCCTTATGTTTTATGAATTGTTGTTTTCCCGGAGGTCTGTGTGGGGAGGCACTGTCTTATGTATGTGGCGTTCCCTGTAGCAACTTATTCTTTCTCTTCTAATATCATTTATGTTTTGTGCACATATTACTAGCGTTATTGAACCGTAGTCTAGAAGTAAAACACCTGGTCTTGTCTAATTATATAATTTTGTGTAACTTGTTGCTTTATGTTGCTGACACTGAATGGAGCTAGGATTTTGTATCGAAACCTTTTAATGGAGCTTATATTAGTCTCTGGAATAGATGAGTGGAAAACAAATTTTTGATACAGCATGTGATGCATGCTCACCATTGTGTCACATGCTGTCACTGATGTTCAGAGATTTTAATAGTGTCATTTTAGTCATTTTCCACTCGGGCCATATCTTACTATAGCTATTGCTACTATTCCTTATGTACCAGGTTATATAGTGGATCTAAAGCTATAGTATGACAGGACCCGTGATTTTCCGTGTGTCTTTTTCTGATGTTGCCATTTTTTTGGCTGTCACAAAAGTTATATGTAAATTTTAGGAATGCCTTGTTTGATCACATTGCACTCGGCCAAATCGGATTACTTCGCTATTTGACCGACTAAGACGATGCATTTCGAGTGTGTAACTGAAACGTCCGGAGTGTTCCGAAAAGTACAAAAAGAAATAAAATTTTAGCGAGACTAATCTATTCAAGGCAAATATAATAAATTCAATGTATGATACAATAAAACAATTAATTAACACTGAGTGTAAAATGCAAGGTGAGCATGAACTCAATTAGTCACAGAAGGCATAAAGGCAACCAAATAATTCAAAGTATGATACAATAAAAACAATTAATTAACACTGAGTGTAAAATGCAAGGTGAGCATGAACTCATTTAGTCACAACAGAAGGCAACCAAATAATTCAATGTTTGATACAATAAAAACAATTAATTAACACTGAGTGTAAAAGGCAAGGTGAGCCTGAACTCATTTAGTCACAACAGAAGGCATGAAGGCAACCAAATAATTCAATGTTTGATACAATAAAAACAATTAATTAACACTAAGTGTAAAAGGCAAGGTGAGCCTGAACTCAGTTAGTCACAACAGAAGGCATGAAGGCAACCAAATAATTCAAAGTATGATACAATAAAAACAATTAATTAACACTAAGTGTAAAAGGCAAGGTGAGCCTGAACTCAGTTAGTCACAACAGAAGGAATGTATAGTCAACTACCACAGATATAACAACATAAAGAATGTATAGTCAACTACCACAGATATAACAACAGAAGGAATGTATAGTCAACTACCACATATATAACAACAGAAGGAATGTATAGTCAACTACCACAGATATAACAACAGAAGGAATGTATAGTCAACTACCACAGATATAACAACAGAAGGAATGTATAGTCAACTACCACATATATAACAACAGAAGGAATGTATAGTCAACTACCACATATATAACAACAGAAGGAATGTAGAGTCAACTACCACAGATATAACAACAGAAGGAATGTATAGTCAACTACCACAGATATAACAACATAAAGAATGTATAGTCAACTACCACAGATATAACAACAGAAGGAATGTATAGTCAACTACCACAGATATAACAACAGAAGGAATGTATAGTCAACTACCACATATATAACAACAGAAGGAATGTAGAGTCAACTACCACAGAAATAACAACAGAGGGAATGTATAGTCAACTACCACAGATATAACAACAGAAGGAATGTATAGTCAACTACCACAGATATAACAACATATAGCTGATGAAAATAAGACTATGATTATAAAACCAATAAATGGTAGTAACTGCCGGAAACAGACAGAAACATTAAACCATACTCTGATAAAAGCATATTTAATTAAAGCTATTATAAATAACTAATTCATTTAACAATGCACGCCACAGTGATGATTAAAACGTATGCAGCAATTTGTACAGACATATACTTACATCAATATTCATGCAAAACAAAGTGTCATATTTCTGCCACACAAATGCAATATCGTCCATGTATTATGCATTTCCATTTCATTGTTCCAACTTTATGACGATGACAAGTTGATTTCTACTATCCCATGTGAGTTATAGTTGTAACACCGACAAATAAATCATTTAGTGAAACTTTACCCCAGAGAGAAATGCATTGCGATAGATTGGAGTGTATTAAAGCGATATATACCCTAGACAATAGTCATATTTGCTTTTTAGAAATATTTTAGAAACTACATGTTATAGCAAGGTGATATGTACACTGTTTTATCGTTATAGCGTCCTTCAACGAATACTGCTATACTTTTGTAAAACTATTGAAAAATAATGCAGTTATTTGAACTTTTGGAACAGTCAAATTGTACATGTTGGCCCAAGCGTTAATTTTGCAAAAGAAACACATGTATGCAAAGATAATAATCAAATCTACCTTATGCTATCGATATTTAAAAGAACCACTAAAATAACAACAACAGAAACAAGGGGTGAGTACGGAAAATCTAGTTTATTATATTTTTATTGATCTAACTTTGAAAGAAAAATGGACAGCATAAGCTAGTATACTTTATCTCCTTTCCAAAAAGACTTTTGATATTAAAAATTATTTAACAGAATTTTGTGTGCATTTACCGGAATTTAAAACTTCAAAAGTAATTCTACATGTACAAATGTATTATGCAGTGTTAATCCATAAATGTGTATATTGATAAACTTGTCAAAAACATGGCGACTTCACCACCTTAATACATTTTGTATTGTGTATGTTGAATGGAGTGTTAAATATTTTTGTTAATGTTAATAGGAGTGAATAAATACCTTTGGTAAATGTTGATTGGAGTGTTAAATACATTTTGTTAATGTTGATAGGAGTGAATACATACATTTTGTATAATATGTAAATTGTATATGCATTGCATATTTCTACAAACTGTACAAATATATAAAACGATCAAACTAAAAAACCAAATATAAAATCTTATTAAAGCTTGTTTGATAAAGGCATATATTGTGTCTTCATTTCACAGCATAATAACAAAATTAATACAGGTGATTATCAATGGAAGCTATACACATCTGTGTAAGGGTTATAGAGTTAAAAAATTACATCTTTATTACGTATTCGTGAAATTATGGCGTCACATACTAAGCGCCTGTTAGGAAGTGTCTTTGGTTGCTTAATTTTGATTTATTGAATTAATTAAACGAGCATGAACAAGTTTATATGTTTTACGTATTTCGTTCGAAAAACAGAATAGTATTTAAAATATTATTTACTTTGGAGTCAAAGCGTTTCTGGCGTGACGTCAATTTATACTTTACTTTTGCATTATTTTCTTAATATTTGAATTGCTATAAAAAAAGTAGACGTCCGATTTTAATATATTTAGTATTAAATGAAAGTAGAACGATATACTTGTTAGAAACTGTAAAAAAACCGGACGATTGTTGATCTTTACCGCAGGTTTTACATGTTGTTTTTATTACTGATTGTTGATCTTTACCGCAGGTTTTACATGTTGTGTTTAGTACTGATTGTTGATCTATACAGCAGGTTTTACATGTTGTGTTTATTACTGATTGTTGATCTCTATAGCAGGTTTTACATATTGTGTTTATTACTGATTGTTGATCTCTACAGCAGGTTTTACATGTTGTGTCTATTACTGATTGTTGATCTTTACAGCAGGTTTTACATGTTGTGTTTATTACTGATTGTTGATCTTTACAGCAGGTTTTACATGTTGTGTCTATTACTGATTGTTGATCTCTACAGCAGGTTTTACATGTTGTGTCTATTACTGATTGTTGATCTTTACCGCATGTTTTACATGTAGTGTTAATGACTAATTGTTGATCTCTACAGCAGGTTTTACATGTTGTGGTTATTACTGATAGTTCATCTTTACAGCAGGTTTTACATGTTGTGTTAATTACTGATTGTTGATCTCTACAGCAGGTTTTACATGTTGTGTATACTACTGATTGTTGATCTCTACAGCAGGTTTTACATATTGTGTTTATTACTGATTGTTGATCTCTACAGCAGGTTTTACATGTTGTGTCTATTACTGATTGTTGATCTTTACAGCAGGTTTTACATGTTGTGTTTATTACTGATTGTTGATCTTTACAGCAGGTTTTACATGTTGTGTCTATTACTGATTGTTGATCTCTACAGCAGGTTTTACATGTTGTGTCTATTACTGATTGTTGATCTTTACCGCATGTTTTACATGTAGTGTTAATGACTAATTGTTGATCTCTACAGCAGGTTTTACATGTTGTGGTTATTACTGATAGTTCATCTTTACAGCAGGTTTTACATGTTGTGTTAATTACTGATTGTTGATCTCTACAGCAGGTTTTACATGTTGTGTATACTACTGATTGTTGATCTCTACAGCAGGTTTTACATGTGGTGGTTATTACTGATAGTTCATCTTTACAGCAGGTTTTACATGTTGTGTTAATTACTGATTGTTCATCTCTACAGCAGGTTTTACATGTTGTGTTTATTACTGATTGTTGATCTTTACAGCAGGTTTTAAATATTGTGTTAATAACTAAATGTTGATCTATACGGCATGTCCTACATGTTGTGTTTATAACTGATTGTTGACCTTTTGTTATGCTGTTGTTTTTACTTAATGCATCAGTTTATATTGAAATTAACTTGTTTTAATTACTGTTAATTTGAATTGAGATCGACATCTGCCAAAAAACACATTCAAATAGTACTTAGAGTACTTTAAATTATTAACTTTAGAACGGTCGTAAACAAAATGTGAATTGGTCAGCCAATGAAAAAACTGTTACGGAAATATTGGGAAATAGACATACTGTACATAATAACTGTATTCTCAGTTAATTTTGAATCGACAATTTTGGTATTATTACTGTCCACAAGCCTGTCGTAAATTGTGAATCATTGTTTTCAGATCTCTCCGAAGGTTGTTAATGTCCAGCAGCAGCAGCATACCAAACATCACACACAACCACACCACGCATACAATCCCTACTGCTTTGACTTCAAATCTGTCATCCGAGGCGCTGGTCAGTCGACGAATCTGAAATGCATTCAGCTTTTATATTTGAAATATATATTTTTTTATCGAATATTCCAATCTTCCGGATATTTCCGATAATTTCCGTGTATTTCCGGCTTATACAATCGGAATACTACAGATCAAATGAGTTCATTGAGGATTATAACGTAAACAATGTTTCGTTTAGATTTCTGAATTACGTAAATTTATCACGAACGAGAAATAACAGAGACTCTCAGACATAGTTTACACGAGAGGAGATGTCGAACTGGTAAATATATGACCAAAAAAATGGTCGGCGCAATTTGAAGGTTAATATTTGTTGTGCGACATAAAAAAATGCCGATATGTTACGATAGCTGGTCATTCCAGATTCAAAAAGGATTTTGGTAAATTCATCGAAATTCCGTGGATTTCGGTAAGGTAACACACCCCGTTATCGAAAGGTTAACCAATCCACGACAAGGTTACAAACGTTGTTCGGTTGAAGAGAAGTTGGTATAGTGGTTAAAGTAAGATTTGATTGGTTTACACAACACTGATATGCCAATAGCGAAGCTTTGTTAGTATGGCTGCGCCGAAACACTTTAAACTGTACCTGTTTGCTTAATTTGTTTTTATCCAATATAAGTTTCTCATGTAGAGCTTTAACTCGTTCTCGTATTTTATCCTCAGAAAGTTCTGTTGGAGTTTTCCATGCACAAGGACAAACACATTGCTGTAGGCATTCTCCATCCTCTGTTTCTAAAACAACATATTTTCTTTATTTTCCAAGGAAAATCTTTCTACATTTGTTCTTTATTTCCGAGAAATGTTCAAATTAATATATTCAATTATCAGAGCAGGACTGTTAAAGAATTCACGTGTGGAAGACACGCAACATGCTATGCAGTGGTTAATACAGAATATGTGTTTGAAATATAATTGTTTTTTGCACGTTTTCCTTATTTCCGAGGAAACTTTTTCTCCCATTTTTATTGCTTAGAAATGCTTACCGGGCCGAATAGATAATGCAATCACCAGAGCAGCAGGTCTAGGTCTACTTATTAAAGAATACATGCTATGCATTGGTCAACATAAATTATGTATTTGAAAATTAAATGTCTACGTTACAAAACTGGTGATGAATGATATTATAAACAAAGATTAAAAACATAGTCAGTGCTGTTTTATAAGGCTTGAGCAAAACCAAAAAATGACCAAATAGTTACGCCCTCCCCCATAAAACCAAATCCTGGATCCGCCCCTGACACTATATATTTTTTATTAATACAAAGTTTCAGTATACGTAAATGTATATTGTTTGATTGCTCAGTAAACATGAATTGCAATTATCATAAGCATAAAGGTTATGAGACTTACTCTACGACTTTATACATCATTTTATGCCATAAAAACGTGAAACTGTCATTTACAGCGAAATCAAGAACGTCATAATTTCACTATTCATGATAAATGTGAATAGGACGAAAAGGGATAACTCGAATCTTATCTAGTTGACCACTTATTATATGACTTAATAAGTCAAATTCGCAAACCATAACTAGAAAACCAGTTGTATAAATCTATTTATAGATAACTGGCACCACGAATCTTATCTAGTTAACTACTTATTATGTTACATATTAAGTGAAATTCGCAAACCATAACTAGATAACGCGCTAGTATAATACATCATAAAAAGGTAAGAGGTGGCAGTTCTGGGCGTTTTCAAGCCTATTTCTAGTCTTATGATATTTATCTGACCGAAAATGTATCACGAATATTAACTAGATAGCTAGATAATTATTGCAATAATTAAGTGGTTAACACGAAACAATTCGCGAACGCTATCATGCTAACTGGTGAAAGTAATATGCCACCATAGAAATGTTCGTGAAAAGTCTCAGATTAAAAATTTCAGAAACAATTTAATTTTTGTAGCACAAAATAATCAGTTTGTTTACATCTAAAATTATGTGTTTATGCTTCACTCTTATTTGTTTACATGTTGATGAACCTGACAAATCCTAACTCATCAACCCACTGGCATTTCTTTCATAAATGGTATTTTCAATATGTTAATTTTCGATATCAATGATCACGTTCATTCAACTTTGACATAAAAACAGGTTTAATTGAAAACTCACCAATGGTATTTCGAACAAGTGTACAAAAAGACTCTGTGTAAAGAAAGCAGGAGGACAACTACAGAGGAACACAATATCTGACATAAATGTATTATCTACGGGACATAGTCAGTTTATATTTCGCGGTCTGAGTTACCTACCATTAGGGGATTGTTTCGGAGCTAGATTTGTTACAATCTCTGGTGCCAAACTGTCCAGTTTATCAGTATCAAAAGTGTTCATGACCGTGTCTAAATCCAGTGACTTGACATTTAATCTATCGTGCCCAAACGATATGTTTCCAGGTAGTGGATCTGTTTCCGGGAATTGTATCGGACAGAAAGTCACTGAAATAACAATAATTGTACAGTCTTGATTTTGACCTACATTTTAAACCAACCAAATGTTGTGTAATTACGAAGCGCGTTGTTTTAATATGCAACAAATTAGACGATTTGATTGGTTCCTATTTGAAGCGGAGAGGCATGAAACGGGGTGTATCGTAAATAATTCACCTATTTGTCAAAATTTAATGCAAGAAAAAACGTATTAAGGAGAATTTATTTGTTAGTTTTACTACCAAAAATTATCATGATATTTTTCCAATTTCAATAATATATCGTTGAAAGACATTTCTTTTTCCGCAGCGTACCTCTCTGTCAAAATAGGACGATTCTTGTTACGATTTTTTTATTTAATCTGAATAGAACATTGCGCAATTTGTCGATGTTTAAAGAAAAACTGAGCACAGTACACGAGAAATATTTGGCTAGCGTAAAAAATTATTCATAGTTTTCGATGTAAAATTCCACTACTGTGTTTGAAATAAATTTCTATTTCACATACTTCAAAAAATCATTTCATCCATGCCGTTTATCTTTTTTAAAGATATTTCTTGTTTCAAAAATATATCTGCGTAACTTCGTAAATATGAATTATATATTCTGTTATGTTTCTAATTTGATGCAATATAATTTGTATAAACAGTATATATATATAATTTTCAAACGCAGATATTTAATATTGGTAATATTTCGATAGAAAACAAACACTGACCTCCAATGTACCGGACACAGTCAAAATGTATACATTCTAATGTGTATTGTTGCAGATTTAATACACAATTCATGAACGTTCTGTTTAAATTACAAATAAGCTATTTCACGATGAAACCTGACCTGTGTTCAGTTACGGCGAACAGTCGCAAACGTTTGGTAGTGTATCCCTTGCCCATCGTATCAAAATGCCTGCACATGGGGAACCAAATTGCATAACGTTACGAAACATTAAGAACCTATAGCCTCAAATACTTTTACTGAACGCAGGGCTGTATCAGTGACCAAAATCGATATTCAGGGGTTTAACATTTTCTAACAGATACATTTTCTAGTTTCATTGTTGAACCAAAACAATTGAAATCTTACGTTTACCTTTCTTTTTAAATAGAAATTATAATATCAAGACACAATGCCAAAGTAAACTACACAACGATGGCGTCGCGAGATAAACTCGTAAATCAATCGTACATTAGATTCTTAAAACATAATTTGCTTTTAAAATTGAAAATAAATTGTACAACACTAAAATAACAATTCCACATTCATTTAATATAATAAATCAAAACAAGAGCTGTCACTGTAAGTGACGAATGTCCCCGAAGTGGTATTCTAAGAAGGATGGAATGATAAAAAATAAGTGAAGGAACTGATGATTTAATGTGGCTTGACCTTTGAGGTAGGGACGTGTGTCTTGCACGTGACATATCGGCTGAATACGCCGAACACATGTGCCAAGTTATTTTAATATCCATCAGTACATGATAAAATTACAGCCCGGACACGGCCACCTATACTCTAGATGCGTGTATACATCATTCTATAATGATCAAACTCTAAATGTGGCCTTGATCTTTAAGGCAGGAACATGGGTCTTCCACGCGACATGTTGCCTTTATATGCCGACCGCATGTGTCAAGTTGAATGACAAACTTTCAGCCCGGACACGACCACCTATACTCTTTGTGCATATATATATATATGCAGTAATCCATAATGATCAAACTATAAGTGTGACATTGACCTTTGACGTAGGGACATGGGTTTTGCACGCGACACGTCGCCTTTATATGCCAACGCATGTGTCAAGGTATTTGTAAATTCCGTCAGGACTTGACAAAGTTACAGCCCGGACAATCAAGACAGACGCGCGGAGGGTAGGTGCGATTTTAATATGCCACCATCGGGGTGGGGGATGGTGGTGGGAGCATAATTAAAGCCTCCATACCCCTTCAGTTAAAGCACTTAGTTTGTGACGTCAAAACTTTCATCGGGAAATATTCGACGTCATAACCGCCCTCACTTTTACATTGATAGCAACGGAAGCATTCAAAGCATTCCAAACGGCAATATTTTAAATATTCAACACATTCAAATGTACTCGCATTCATTTTGGCCAGATAGGTCCACCAATGTGCCATTCAATCCATAGCAACTTTCGTCGTGATTCAGTCCGCCAGTTTCGTTCAGAGTGCAAATCTGAAAATTTAACATTTGTGTAGACAAATGCTTACAAAATACACATTGCCATGTCGCAGAACAGGACCTGTATTCATAAAGATTCCACAAAACTTAACTCAGCTGAGTTTTCACTAAATTAAATATTTATGGACTTCATACATTAGCAAAATTCAGGACACGGTAGCCATTGTTCCAGGTTTCAGTTATACGTGTCTCATTTACGACTACACAATAAATGGCACTCCACATAGCTAGTAAGAGAAACATTTGCGTTCAAAGGCGCACTGTGCGGATTTATCAAGTGTGGCAACGTACGTCATCATCATGTGCGCGCGAAGCATCCTTATGTGTTAATTAAGACGAAAAACACCAACCATTCATGATTGCAACATGTGAATATATCAAGCTAGCTGGGAATTGCTGTCGTTTTACAAGTTTCTTAGTGTGTTTAACTGAATAATCTAATAAAATTTAATTTGCATGTATATGATACTGACATGACCGAAATATACGTGTAAATACAATTATTTGAAATGTGCAGGAACGGTAAATCAGTTAATCAAACTTCTCGCAGCAGTTACTTTCCATTGGAATTTAAAAGCAATTCTCGGTACCAATCAACTTTCTGCGCGGCTGTTAGAACATTTTATAGAATAAGTTTGTAACTAATTTACATGTATATTCCTTTTTTTATTTACTTGAGAATGGTAGTAAACAACCCGTGTGGTTGGTAGCCAATGAAAAATGTTTGTTTTGTTAAATATTGACCAATAGAAATAGCGTATTCTCAACTAATTTTAAATCGACGGTATGTAAATATAATACCTTATTGATGTCGATGTACATTGTACGACTTGGTATCGCCATTACGCCGTGTTGAATGGTCGAGTACAGAACTTCCATAACTGTTAATTTGAATACTGGGCCATCTAACGATGTTGCTCCAGTTATGTCGACATCGGTTTCGTGACTGTTTGAGTAAATGTAATACACCATAGATAAGTGACTAGTGTCTAATATTAAAAGAAAAACAGCAAAATGGACATGACTTGTTCACAGTTAGCAAGTCGAAAATGTCATTTGTTATTTATACTTTGAACATTTGTTTACCTGCCCAGACTGTTTATGCAGTAAGGCGAGACATTGCACTAAGACTTTTCTTTGTTACTCTGTAACTTAATTATATTGCAAAGTCTGATTTCCTGGAAATAGCTTCTGCTTCGGTTAAAACCAAAATTTGCACTTATAGGGAACATAATGAGTGTCTCATCAAATTTTAGAACAAATTGACCGACAGACCTAACATCGAATTGTGGTCAGTTGGTCAGTTACGATGGCCTTATTGATCATATTTTATAACACAAAACATATGTACTCACATTACACTTAAACTGTTATCGGAAATTGTCTCATTCGCGTCTTGATCTCCATATTGATCTATCGGCGGGATAACTGTATTGGAACGGAACCCATTGTTTTTAAGCAACAAATGAACTTGGATCGGCTTTGTAGCAATTATTTTATACACCTACAATATTATAATTTCTGTCTTAAATTACAACATAGGTAGGCCCATACAACATAACAGATATATTTTATTCAACATAGTATGTGCATGCACATGGATTATAACTATAAGTGCATGATAGTACATAAATATGGTTAATCAATATTTATTATACACTATATTAATAAACAGAATATAGCTCTATATCAACGAATATTTAATGTTAATTAATAAATTAAGATAATTAGAACATCCATATAACATCATGTAAAGGAAAACACGGAAAAGGGAAACAAATCTATTTTTTCCTTATTGGTCCTTTATTTGTTAACATTTCTAAAAATAACACTTAAGGCATGTAACATTGTAATTATAGCATAGTAGAAACAAGAAATATCTTGAAAAAAAGATGGTCGGCGCAATTTGAATTTTAAGATGTGTTGTGCGAGATAAAAAAAATGCAGAGATGTTACGATTGCTGGTCACTCCAGATCCAAAATGGATATCGGTAAATTCACCGAAATTCAGGAGATTTCGGTATGTGCACACCCCGAGTCAAAAGGTTAACCAATCCGCATCAAGGTTACAAACATAGTTCGGTTGAAGAGATGTTGGTTTAGTGATTAACGTAATATTTGATTGGATAACACAACACTGATATGTAAATAGCAAAGCCATATTAGTACGGCTGTGCTCACAAGTCAGACATTTGAAAGAGAGATTTAGTTGTTACAGGGAACGCCACATACATAAGACAATGCCTCCACACACAGACCCCAGGGAAACAACAGTATACAAAACATGAGCAACTGAGGAGGTGCAAGGGTAAACATGTATGGGGAAAGGAGTGCAAGAAATGGTCTGGCCGACCATCAACACTACTCTGGAGAATTAAAGAGGACACCAAGGGAGAAAAAAGTTTAATGGATGTAATACACCACCGAACAAGCCAAGAAGCTAATCATATGCCGAAAGGGGGTAGTAAATAACATGCATATTATATCATGTAAAGGAACTGCACATAGGGACAGGGGAGTTTCTAACATACTTCTAAAACGTGCCAACCTTGGAACTGTCAGTAAAAATACTGGATATTCAAATCGATTTAACAGCTAGCTGTGAGATCAAACAATAAAATATGCTAGTTAATCACATAGTTAACAAAGAAAAAATATCTCGACAACATTTTCAAGATAATTAGCTGGCTAAATGCATTCAGAAATATGCCACAATACATATATATTGACATCAAACTTATGGAATGTTCTGTATTTTGTTTCTTGCAATACTTCACATTCAGGTAGACCTTGTTCATTTGTAATTGTTTCCAGCTTGTATATGTATTGGGTATGTATACATGGATGACAGGAACGACAGTTTATACGTCAGAGTAGATTATGAAGTTTTATACCTTATCATTGTCCAATGTGTGCCCGTCAGACGATTGCAGTACGACATCATCTACCGTTATTTCTGTATCTGGCTCGGTTCTAACAATTTCAATATCTGCTGGTAGCAGAGTTTGTGTTAGTGGAGGGATAAAATATTTCTTTCCCAACGTTTCTTTAGGTGGAATCTGTACGTATTCTCTCGGATATCCACAAAACACTACCACAGGATAATCGGCTTGTAGTAAGTGGTACTCTCCCAGTGCTGAGAACAAAATGTTTAACGTCTTGTTATTGTATTGTATTTCAAAACTCAAAGTAAAACAACTTATGTTCTATCGAGTGGCTACTATCAAGTTTCTGGTCATAAACAAAAGCGCCTTATTTCTTTCGAGTGGCTTATATCAAATTTCTGGTCATTAACAAAAATGCCACTCAGGCTTATATCAAATTCAAGGCATAAACAAAAATGCCCTATTTTATTCGAGTGGCTTATATCAAATTCTAGTCTTTAACAAAAGCGCCTTATTTCAATCGAGTGGCTTTTATCAAATTCTAGTCATTGACAAAACTGTCTTATTTCTTTCATGGCTAATATAAAATTTCGGACCATAAACAAATATATATCGTGTTACATGTCGTTTTATGACAATTTACGTACCCTTATAGTCACTGTATGTTATATATGCCGGACTTCTTTTGCTTGCTTGTTTGCTGATACCACTTAGTTGTGCGCTCCATTTTATTGCATACACCTCACAGACGACTGGTTTACGAAAGGAATATAGAAATATGTACTTGAAATATAATACATGAAAGTAATAACGTACGGAAGTTAGGGCTGACCACTTCAATATTTGACTTTGTTTTAACAAATAACTCAATTTGACACCAACAGGAAATAAAAAACCAGGAAGACCTCGCACCATCTAGTGAAGAAGTGTTGAAGACCGCGAATTCACGCATTCAATTTAACGAATTCACGCATTCAATTTAACGAATTCACGAATTCAATTTAACAAATTCACGAATTTAATTTAACGCATTCACGAATTCAATTTAACGAATTCACGAATTCAATTTAACGAATTCACGAATTCAATTTAACGAATTCACGAATTCAATTTAACGAATTCACGAATTCAATTTAACGAATTCACGAATTCAATTTCACGAATTCACGAATTCAATTTAACGAATTCACGAATTCAATTTAACGAATTCACGAATTCAATTTAACGAATTCACGAATTCAATTCAACGAATTCATGAATTCAATTTAACGAATTCATGATTCAATTTAACGAATTCACGAATTCAATTTAACGAATTCTCGAATTCAATTTAACGTATTCTCGAATTCAATTTAACGAATTGTCGAATTTATCTTCCATGAAGTTGAAATCATGAATTCTTGAAGGTGAAATCGTGAACTCGTGAACTCGTGAAATTCAAATCGTGAATTTCAGATTGTGAATTTGTGAAATTGAAATCATAAATGCATGTAGTTGAAATCGTGAATTCGTCAAGTTGAAATCGTGAATTCATAAAATTGAATGCGCGAAATCTCGAAGCTGAAATGTCACCACCAGGCTTTCGTTCGTACGTAAAACGAGTACTGGCTTTCCTAGGGAGAGGACTGCACGATTGAAGTAAGCTTTTATTTCAGTTCCTTCACTACAACCAAACTTAATTATATTGGTATTTATAAATTAAACATAGACATAAACATTATTATATGATCTTAAATACATGTATACCAATTACCAACGTAAATGCATAACAATTTACTTTAAATAATGTGTTCCTGTAGTTGTAAGATAATACATGAAAACGTCTCCATCGAACTGCTCACTTAAAATACCCCTCCGACAAATGTTAGATTAAAGGGCGGGGAGAAATACATAACACTGAGGTTTCGATCAAAGTGTCCTCACAAATACGAAGACACAATGTGTAGGGGAGCCACAGTTGGCAAAATGTGTACGCAAGCAATCTGGGAGCATGATATCCATAAACACAATTGTTTTCTAGAGACATTTTCACAAACAAAAGGGTAATTTTTAAGCGTTTTATCTTCAGAAAGTTTATATCCCAAAGTGCATATAAATGTTGAACTGTTGGTCATAGCACTCTGTGTTGTTTTTTTCTATCTTTGATACTCATACATACGCAACGGCGTATTTTGTGTACAGGTGGCCACGCACCTGATTTGTATACAGACTAACCTTCGTCGTCATTGGGCACATCTGAATTAGCAATGTCAACAAACAGATGATAGTTTGGACCTAGTACATCTAGAGGTAATATCCGTCGACCAGTTCGATATCGTGTGGTATCGTCAACCACACGTGAATTCAAATACACTGATACCTCACCTCCTGTTGATTCAATTCGTACCTTGAAATATTTGAGAATACACTTGATAGTAAAAATTCAACACCTAAACATTTAGTGCAGCAAATGAGTGATATAGTGCTAAGTAGATCTGTACTGCAAGCGGAGTTGTATGGTAAAGTAGATCGGAACTGCAAGCGGAGCGGTAGGATAAAGTAGATCGGAACTGCAAGCGGAGCGGTAGGGTAAAGTAGATCGGAACTGCAAGCGGAGCGGTAGTGTAAAGTAGATCTGTACTGCAGGCAGAGCGGTAGTGTAAAGTAGATCTGTACTGCAATCAGAGCGGTAGTGTAAAGTAGATCGGAACTGCAAGCGGAGCGGTAGTGTAAAGTAGATCTGTACTGCAAGCGGAGCGGTAGTGTAAAGTAGATATGTACTGCAAGCGGAGCGGTAGTGTAAAGTAGATATGTACTACAAGCGGAGCAGTAGTGTAAAGTAGATCGGAACTGCAAGCGGAGCGGTAGTGTAAAGTAGATCTGTACTGCAGGCAGAGCGGTAGTGTAAAGTAGATCTGTACTGCAAGCGGAGCGGTAGTGTAAAGTAGATCTGTACTGCAAGCGGAGCGGTAGTGTAAAGTAAATATGTACTGCACGCGGAGCGGTAGTGTAAAGTAGATATGTACTGCAAGCGGAGCGGTAGTGTAAAGTAGATCTGTACTACAAGCGGAGCAGTAGTGTAAAGTAGATATGTACTGCAAGCGGAGCAGTAGTGTAAAGAAGATCTGTACTGCAAGCGGAGCAGTAGTGTAAAGTAGATCTGTACTGCAAGCGGAGCGGTAGTGTAAAGTAGATCTGTACTGCAGGCAGAGCGGTAGTGTAAAGTAGATCTGTACTGCAATCAGAGCGGTAGTGTAAAGTAGATCGGAACTGCAAGCGGAGCGGTAGTGTAAAGTAGATCTGTACTGCAAGCGGAGCGGTAGTGTAAAGTAGATATGTACTGCAAGCGGAGCGGTAGTGTAAAGTAGATATGTACTACAAGCGGAGCAGTAGTGTAAAGTAGATCGGAACTGCAAGCGGAGCGGTAGTGTAAAGTAGATCTGTACTGCAGGCAGAGCGGTAGTGTAAAGTAGATCTGTACTGCAAGCGGAGCGGTAGTGTAAAGTAGATCTGTACTGCAAGCGGAGCGGTAGTGTAAAGTAAATCTGTACTGCACGCGGAGCGGTAGTGTAAAGTAGATATGTACTGCAAGCGGAGCGGTAGTGTAAAGTAGATCTGTACTACAAGCGGAGCAGTAGTGTAAAGTAGATATGTACTGCAAGCGGAGCAGTAGTGTAAAGAAGATCTGTACTGCAAGCGGAGCAGTAGTGTAAAGTAGATCTGTACTGCAAGCGGAGCGGTAGTGTAAAGAAGATCTGTACTGCAAGCAGAGTGGTAATGTAAAGAAGATCTGAACTGCAAGCGGAGCGGTAGTTTTAAGTAGATATGTACTGCAAGTGGAGCAGCAGTGCCAAGAAGATCTGAACTGAAAGCGGAGCGGTAGTGTAAAGTAGATCTGTACTGCAAAGTTGAGCGATGCTGCAAAGTGGAACAGTAGAATAAATAATGCAAACTATATAAACGTGGGGTGGAAGTACCAATAGTAGTGCAATGTATTACAAAAGGGAACGTTATGCAAAAGGGAGATGTAATACATAGTCAAGTGATAGAGCTAGAGATGCATTGCATCGTATACTTGTATTGCAAGTGTCAGCAGAAGTACATATGGAATATGTAGTGCAACGTAGATTTGTATTGTATTGCAGATGTCAGCAGAAGTACATAGGGAAGGTGTAGTGCAACGTAGTGCCGTAGTAAAATGTCGAGCGGTAGTGTAAAGTGGGCTGTTAGTGCAAAAAAGAACGGTTTTGAAATGTGGAGACGTAATGCACAATGGATCGGTAGTGCAAGTTAGAGTGGTAGTGCAAGGTGGACTGGTAGTGCAAATTATAGTGGTAGTGCAAGGTGGGCTGGTAGTGCAAGTTAGATTGGAAGTGCAAGGTGAACTGGTAGTGCAAGGTAGGGTGGTAGTGCAAAGTGGACTGGTAGAACAAGTTAGAGTGGTAGTGCAAGGTGGACTGGTAGTGCAATATAGAGTGGGAGTGCAAAGTGGACTGGTAGTGCAAGGTTGAGTGGTAGTGCAAGAGGGACTGGTAGTGTAAGGTAGGGTGGTAGTGCAAAGTGGACTGGTAGTACAAGTAAGAGTGGTAGCGCAAAGTGGACTGATAGTGCATAGTAGAGTGGTAGTGCAAAGTGGACTAGTAGTGCAAAGTAGAGTGGTAGTGCAAAGGGGACTAGTAGTGCATGGTAGAGTGGTAGTGCAAAGTGGACTAGTAGTGCATGGTAGAGTGGTAGTGCAAAGTGGACTAGTAGTGCAAGGTAGAGTGGTAGTGCAAAGTGGGCTGGTAGTACAAGTTAGAGTGGTAGCGCAAGGTGGACTGATAGCGCAAGGTAGAGTGGTAGCGCAAAGTGGACTCGTAGTGCAAGGTAGAGTGGTAGTGCAAAGTGGACTCGTAGTGCAAGGTAGATTGGTAGTGCAATGTGGACTAGTAGTGCATGGTAGAGTGGTAGTGCAAAGTGGACTCGTAGTGCAAGGTAGAGTGGTAGTGCAAAGTGGACTAGTAGTGCATGGTAGAGTGGTAGTGCAAAGTGGACTCGTAGTGCAAGGTAGAGTGGTAGTGCAAAGTGGACTAGTAGTGCATGGTAGAGTGGTAGTGCAAAGTTGACTGGTGGTGCAAAGTGGAATGGTACTGTTTCTTCCGAGAATGGCCAATAACCACGCATAATTAATAAATACAATACTATTGAAACGTATAGACTTCTAAAATGTTTCTATGGCTTGTCAAAGTATTCCACTCCAGTTGTTCGCCCTAAGTATATTTCACAATTATTTATTTCTAATTAATTTAGCGACTATATTTATTACCGGGTATTTGATTTTTGAAAACTATACAGATGCATACTTCCAACCTATCTGGCTAACACGTGGCGAGTTGTTCATCATCAACACTGTTTTACCAGCAAAACATGGAATTGAGCTTAGGAAATTAACTTATAAATGCATGAAACTTGCCTACCCCAGTGTACGATAATGTTGAATCAAAGTCGCCTTTCGGTACTGTAGTAGTGGTAAGTCGCTGCACTTCTTCTTCATGAAGTATATTATCCGTTGAATGATCATAAAATATTACTGTTGTGTTAATATATGGTGAATATATATATATTGTAAAAGCACCAACATCAGGTTTCCTTAACGGAATTATAAAATCCATGCCAAGGTCATCCGCCCGTCCTTCTGCAAGAAAAACAACACGTTGTAATATGACGGTAACTACAGTTACAGTCAAGTCATTTTAATGTGAAATCTGACCAATATGAACGTGTCCCATATGTCGGTCAACAGGAATCAGCTACAATCAACACAAGCTTCATTATAACATTAGGGTCTAGATTTTCTAAACAGTTTATAACCAGATCATTATCTAGGTAGTTATCTAGCTTACATGAAGCTTGTTTGCGACTCCTGACATATTATCTTATGGCAGAAATATGTTACCATATAACTGTAATAATGAAAACCGCATTATGAGATAAGTTCGGTCACAGATATGCAATAAGAACCGATACAATTGAATGAACGATAGCTGGGACAATCAGTATCACCAACGTGTGCATGTAGGGGGTGTCACATTCAGGAATCCTCACTGTTGATGAGATCACTCAATGACGTCATTGATACAATAAATGTCGTTGCATTGCCCCGCAATAATCATGGTGACTGGATTGACGAGTGCATATTTTTACTGGCTGGTGATATGGGATTATGTACTGTGGATGTTAATTCATTCCAGGCACGTTTGTAACTCTATCATGTAGCAGTTTACCTTAAGAGGGTGAATCTTACATAACTCAACACATCTTTTGATCACCCCTCAATGGTGGCATATTTCTGCCACCAGTTAACTACTTAATTAACTGGAAAAGTATGTGGTTATCACGTTAAAGAAACTAGATAACCACTTAATTAACTAGAACATTATGTGGTCAACTAGACAAGTATCATGATAAATGTTCACACCAGATAAATATTTTAACACGAAAAAGTGTCTGATAGTGCCAACAACTACCACCACTAACCCACTTAACCCCTTAGGTTCAGAACAGACAATCTATTTTAGACAATATATATTTTCTAGTTAATTACGTAGTGAACTTGTGGCAGAAATATGCCACCATACCCCTCGTACGTAGATGTCATACGCGATTATTGTAATATATTTGTCATCAATACACAGTTGGAACATTGACAATATATTATGCATGACTACCAGCACGTATTGCAGGAAACCGAAGCATTAATATACAGTAACATTAACAATGACACAACAGTAACCATAGAAACATATTGATGTACAGTTTAACTTCGATAACTCAAGGACGCTGGGATCCATCCGAGCTACCCGATGGTTCGAGTGACCCAGAGTTTCATCATGTCATTTTAGCGTTTTTTTAATGAAATGCCTTATTTAATAGTTTGTTCACACTTGTACCAGTTGTTTCATATTTGTTTCATAGCATCATATTTCTATTCACTACATTTTCTCATTAAAATAAAAGTAAAGTCAAATTCTTAATAAGAGTAGTATACTTGCATTACTTATTGTTGTTTAACAGACGGAATAAAGATCATGAACACACGTGTTCAATCCGGCCTGCGTTCAAATACGGCTATCAGTGGCGAACGTTTTGTATTTTATCCTTTGTCCATCGTATCACATTGGCTGCACACGGGAACCAAATTGCACAACGATAGGGCTGATAGCCGTAACTGAACGCAGGGCGGATGTTTGCTTTACGCTTGCACCGTTACATTTATGCGTCGTAGGAATCGCACCTTAGTTGCGATCACATGTTATTTACTCATCAACGATCTCATATAATATTAAATTCTCATAAATATTTTCTCATCAATAGTGTATAACTAACTTTATCAGGTATCGCATTGATACTGAAAGCGTTTGAAGTGGTATTTCATCATGTCCGAATGTTCCTCTACTATTTCAATACGCAGCTCATTATTTCAAAACCAGTTTTCTCTACAGTGTGGTTATTTCATTAATTATTTCATAACTGTCGGAGTGATAGTGACGTGGATATGATGGCGGCCGCTCAGTCCGGACTTTGTGGGTTTGAACCATGTACAAGTCAGAACCACACGTTCACATGAGTCACTTGTACTGGCTTGTCCGGGAAGTAAACTTTTTAAAGAGTTATGCAAGTAAGGAGAGTGGATTTTAGTTCGGATTGAGTTGAGATAAATCAGTCTATATTGTAACTGACTCACTTTTCTAAATTCAAAGGAACTCAACTGTGACTTTCACTGCTTCTGACACAAGGTGAAAAAAAACATTTGAAAAACGTTACCTCCTTTGTAGATTTTTCCACAATCTTTCTCAGATATATCTGAAACACATAGAAGTAAATAATATGTGGACAAACAAAACCAGATTCAAACGCATCAACAACATTTTTAAAAAATGCTTCAACTCATACTCCAAATACATCCCGAATTTTAGAAATAAAGCCTTTTTACATATCATTTTCCATTAGATATGCATATGGTGTATTCATTATAATTGAACTTTATTGACATTACAAAAAAAGAAAAAGAAAAGAAAAAGTTACCCCAATGGCGCGGTCAATTTTGACCCTCAGGGGCATAATTTGAACAATCTATGTAGGGAACCACTAGGCAATGCTACATACCAACTATTAAAACCTTGGGTCATCTGGTTCTGGACAATACATTTTTCATAGATATTCCCTATCTAAGTTTATGTAAAACATGTGACCCCTGGGGCGGAGCCAATATTGACCCCAGGGACATGATTTGAACAATCATGGTAGGGGACCACTATGCAATGTTATATACTATGAAAGCTCTTATCCTTACGGTTCTGGACAATAAGATTTTTAAAGTTGACAATTTTAAAATTTATTTTTAGCTCCTGTGACCTTTGTATGCAACAGACCATAGCCGTTTGAACAATTTTGAAAGAGGCCAACCCCAGGAACGTTCCTGTGAAGTTTAGTCAAAATTGGCCAAGCCATTTAGGAGGAGATCTACACGTTTGACTGAACACAAGCTGTAGTTTTGAAATGTCTTTGTCCAGTCAGTAATGTAGTAAATTTGAGATACTATAGACTTTCTATACATAGTTCCCACATTTACAATATTTACTTCCCTTATTCTGAATTGTCGGCCATTTTGATAGACAAATTTCCTTAAAGTTTATTGGGAATATAATGGAAACGATGATAAACTAATCCGTTATATAAAACATAACTTATTCATTATGCTCATGTGGGCATTTGGCTAAGTTAATTGAAGAAATCAATTATCACATACATGTAGGGCTTATCAGTTTTGCCTATCACAATGGCCGACAGTTAAGAACAAGGGAGGTAAATATTATAGATGTGGGAACTATGTATACAGTTTATATCCATGTCACTTTTGATAAAACCAAAAAACGAATGCTTATGATGAATCAGAGTTCACGACAACTTCGTTGATAATGATTGAAACTGTGTCCCTCTTCAATTATTTATATTTTAATAAACCTGTAGGCGCCATTTTGCGATTGCGATCATCCGTTTATTCCACGCGACACCACTCATCCAGTTTTACAATATTAATATTCATTTTAGTGGCTCTATTTTTTGCATTTAATTTTAATATGTTATCTTGCAATCATATAATATAAATGTCTGTTTGCTTGCCTTGATGAACTACGTGATTCGAATATTAATATTGCATGATAACCGTTATACAGCAGTATATCAAATATTGATCATGAATAATGCATTACTACTGGAAACACATCTCGGTCCCATATTGAAACCATGGATACTTGCACTCAGCACTCAACTCTCAAATTTCACTCGTATTAGTCTGATAATGGATTTATGAGTGCGGAAAGTGAGCATGAAAATGTCAAAGGAGTGCCGAATATTCACTTTGGTCCGTTATCTTTGAGATTTTAGTGTGATTATGAGTTATAGAGATATATTTAGATAGATTTATTTCTCATAAAATGCACAAATCACATGGAGTTACAACATATAAAAAAACATAAAAACATGTCATATACATTATATGAAAAGGATAACACAAAAAGGGGATAATTATTCCCTTATTTCCATTGTGGTCCTTGACAATATATATGTAGATCTAGTGACATGGGAAGAAATGACACTAAATGAATAATGATAAATATATATCACAGACAAATGAGGCTATCGACAACTATGAGATCAACAAAATGCACTGGATTATTAAGAAATGCCATGTTTTTAAAAAAAAAAAAAAAGTACTTTTAGTTAAGAGAATTGCTTAAAATGGCAATACAGACCTACAGATACATTAGGTGAGTTTTAACCTTAGACTTAAAACAAGACCGACCATTGGTGACTCTTACATATGTGATAAGCTATTCCAAAAATAACAACCTTTGTAGGCGAAATAATGTTTACCAAATGATTTAACCTTTGGAAGTAGGAGTAATTATTGGAATTAAGTGTCACACTTCTCAACCAGACTGACTTAATAATTACCCCCACATCACATATTACACTCAAATCTCTGAGAAAATATGCCACAAAGAATATTCATTATTCATCTAACATTATCATACAATTTCACACTAAATATATTAACCACTTTTGGACTCGTATAAATATGTTTTGTGAATTGAGATTTGTGTGCTGAGCGTACGTATCCGTTATAATACCGGGCTCTGACTTGAAACCAAATGGAAAGAGAAAAATATTAAACTGATCAAACAACCTTTTGAGCAGTAAAGTATCTTAATAGTTCACAACATCCAACGGTATGAAGTGGTTTATTAATAAATACGTACAACAATTAATGACAATGCATAAAAGCGCTTACATGAACATTTTAGACGTACCTATGCGCATTGAGAATAAATTTCTACATCTAAACTACAACGTTTCATTTTCTACACGAACCGATTTCTGACAGCGCATTACAAGTTTTTAATACACACTTGCACTTATTATTTGTAGCTGTCATTACAAATATAACTAAAACACGAAAAGTGTACCTTCAAATGAGATGTTGGCATTTCCCCCCATATAATTCGCCGCCATTAACACATCCAGTGTATCACTTGAATTGAAATCCTGCAAATATAAGTTTGAATAATATTTTATTTTCAGGGTATGAACTATCTGTTCAACTTTGTAACGTAAATATTTCCAAAACATGATATAACACCTGAATCAATATTTCATGTATATAGATTGTACATATTCCTCGTCCCTCCCTCAATCACCCCTCTCCCGTCCCTCCCTCAAGCCCCCCTCTCCCGCCCCTCCCTAAATCACCCCTCTCCCGTCCCTCCCTCAATCACCCTTCTCCCGTCCCTCCCTCAATCACCCTCTTCCGTCCCTCCCTCAATCACCCCTCTCCCGTCCCTCCCTCAAATACCCCTCTCCAACCCCTCCCTCAATCACACCTCTCCTCTCTCCCCCTCTCGCTCTCTCTCTCTCTCTCTCACCCTTCTCTTTCCCATTAATTCTCCCCTCATTAGCCGTCTTGTAAACAAGACTTTAGTGTACAGTTAGATCTGCTTTGGTGTGTCGTGGAATTAAATACAATACATTGAAATACAGAGAGTATTTTGTATTCTGAAATAAAAATTCCTACAAAAATAGAGTGAAATATGGACTTTATTTTGTAGACATAGTAAACAATATATTCTGTTTTATTCGTCATTATGTAAAGCAATTAGATATTGCTTGAAGCATCCAGTTTCACGTTTTGGTTATATACCAATGGCTGATTACATAACGTTAATTAACTGATTGATTGATTGTTTAGTTGATTGACTGATAAAAGATCTCGCGAACCAGACCTCGTGAATTATGTATTAAATATTTTGCTTACCGTCTGGATTTGATTTGAATTAACAACTATTTGTTCAATGTCTCGCCAGTCTACAGTAAGGTTAGAGGTTGAGCCGGTCAAATTCAATTTTTGCTCACACTTTGATGACATACATATAGAAATCTCTGTCATACTTCCTTGCACCTGCAAAATAGTTGTCATAAATGAATAATAGTCACGAATCGGTAATATTGTATCTTATTCAAATTGTGTTGTTATGGGTGTTGTTGTTCGTCCATCGCACTACTACGAATATGACCACAACATCAGGTCGATGTTTTCAAACTTGAAGTTGTGACAAGCGCGTGGATTAGTTTTATGTGAGGAGATGACTTGCGCAGCATCAACCGCACCCTCTCTGGGTACTCATCCACTGAACAACCTACACAAGTCAAAGGAGAAGATAAATTTAAGTTGTTTTTTCATCGATGCTGCAATTGAACCTGGTGATACGACTGTGGACACACGTACTGACGCACATAATCTTAAAGAACGAGCAAGAGCAATAGGAAAACTCAAGACTCAAGAATAGTAACAAAGTACCAGGGGTAGTCAGGATACATACAGAAATGTTAAAAGCAGGAGAGACAGTGACAACACAAATCCTAACTAATAAACTGCAAGGAATATGACAGACATTGAAAGTACCAGAATGGAACGCTGGGTTAATTGCGATACTACAAAAGAAAGGAAACTGCAATATTTGTAGAGGTTTATCACACTTGCCAAGGTCTAGCAAGATACTCTGCAGAATAACCCTGGATAGAATCCCAGCAGATAAAGACAGATTACTTCTGAAAGACCAGGCATGCTTTCGAAAAGGCAGATAATGTACCGACCATATTTTTAACTTGCGGCCGATAATTGAACGAAGTAATGATGGAACGCCACAGTTTATGTATATTTTGTTGAAAATACCAATGCATCTGACTGTACTAATAGACCAGCACTTCGGAACATATTATCATCCTAAGGAATACCAGTAAAGTCATATATTTAATCAAAATACCAAAGTCAAAGTCATGTATGGGTCAACATTGACAGACTATTTTTCAATTAAAAAGGAGTAAGACAAGGTTGCATTCTGTCACAAATGTTATTTTGCATATTTACAAGTATGCAATATAAAAATGTGACAGCTACAGATAGAAGAGAGATCTCATGGGCACTCCAAGAGCGATTGGAAGATTTGGATTTTGCGGACGAAATAGCACTAATTTCACAATAATTTCAAGATAAACAATCCAAATTATGTCGACAATGGACGACAGATGAATCTAATGCTTAATACAGAAGCAAGATGTTGGAATTAAATGCTTAACAACAACATAGTACTTTGATAATTGAAAACCAACCAGTTGAAGGAATATATAATTTTAATTATTTAGTAAGCAATATCACATCAGATGGTCATTCTGAAAAGGACGGAATCCAAAGGAACCAACAAAGGAAGAGCCACATTTGCAGTACTGATGAATTAACGAAAGGCTACGAAACTCAAGACACCCACAAAACTAGAGATCTAGAAAAGTAACATCTTCGGGTCGTTCTTAATGGTTCAGAATTATGAAATGTAACTACGTGTATCTGCAGCAAGCAGGACGTTTTCCAAACATGGTGTTTGAGACTATTTCTCTAGATAGTCTGGCAGAACAAAATATTCCACCATGAACTATATCGTCGGACCAATATCACCGCCATATCAATAGTGATAACATGCATGTAATGGCTAGGGATTGGACATGCATTGAGAAAAATCAGATTCACATAAAGAGCGGAGGTAAAGAGGGAGACACAAAGCGAGTTGGAGAAGATCTTGCGTCATTTGGTTTTGGTTGGACTTCAGGACAAGTTTAGAGTCGAGCAACAAATAGATTATAGTGGCGTTCTTTTGTGTTGGCCTTATGTTTCAACAGGCACGAAGAGGACTAAGTAGGTAAGTAGGTCGATTTTACAGTTTGTTTTGGATGTTGACACGAAGAATTTCATGCAAGAAAGTGCTAAACAAATTTAAGTCAGGGGAGGGGTTGGAATTCGGTGGGTTGGATGGCGTATCGCATTTTAGCTAGGGCGGTAATGAACATCATCAACAAGAGGGCGCGACAACAATGAAAAACAACACCACACAGCAGCACCACTACCAACAACAATTAAAGCAATAACAATATCTACATGTACGCTAATATCCATGGTTCTATTGTAAGTCATGGGCTTGCTCGGTTAGCTCAGTGGTTAGTGCGTTAGATTGTCGCATCGGAGGTCCGGGTACGATTTCTTCCATGCTGGGCAGGTCATGTCCTTCCGTCTACAGTGATTTGTCATACACGTCTGATTCATGTGGAGAAGTTGTCAGCTGCCTGCGGAATGGCAAATTAGTACTGGTTGTTGATTGATTAAAAAACAAGCTTGGTAGTTCAACTGACCACCATATATAACCCTAAAACAGTTGAAAAACGGTGTATTACTTACATAAAGTCGGACACTTTTTTGTGGAACAGGACTAGTCTGTAATGATAGAATCACAAGTGCTGTTGAAGAGATCGATAGTTTAATGATTGACAAACTGCTGATAGGCAAATACTTCATCGTTCCCGCAGAGGTTAGACTGATAGTTAAACCTAAAACATATAATAAGATAAAAGCTTGTTAAACTAAGGATCAGTTAATGATGAATATCACATAACAATTCCTGTACTGTATACCGTCTGTATTGATGTTGAAGATGACATTGGTAAGTTGTGTTGGGGATGGTTTTGCTGATGCAATGCTTTATAGTAGGAATGTCAACGAATGGCAATTTAGGTATTCGAATATTCGGTCAACCTTCAAAACGAATATTTGAATATTCGAACATTCGACCTTCTTATTTAATAATAAGAACGTTTCAAATTCGAAGTTTAACTTTAAGTTTATGCTTATCAATTTTGTGGTTTAAACTTGTCAATATCCGCGATTACTAATACTTTCAGGGCCTAACTGATATTACCAGAGTGTTATATCTCTCTTGCCCTAAATATACAACATGGCATGTCAATTAACACCTGTATATTATTTTCATGTATAGAATGTCATTCAACGCGATATTGCCCGTCATTGAAATTGAATACACTTGCATTCAGTTTTGTATTGAAAATATATATTTTTCGAATATTTGAATGCCGAATCAGTATTTGAATATTCGAACGTACTAAGGAATACACGATTATCCGAATATATGTTGATATCACTACTTTATAGTCAATCAGTTATACAATTTCACCACTTCGCAGAGCAATGTACTCTATATCTTAAACAAGAATTTGAAGGTTAAGATTTGTTGTACAACATAAAAATATTGCCGAGATGTTACGATTGCTGGTCACTCCAGATCCAAAACGGATTTCGGTAAGATAACGTACCCCGCGTCAAGGTTATACACGTTGTTCGGTTGAAGAGAAGTTTAGTGGTTAACGTATGATTTGATTGGTATACACAACATTGATATGCAAGTAGCATAGCCATGTTAGTCACGGCTGCGTCGAAAAATGTGAATTAGAACTTATGGAATATACCGGTATAACGGTACATTGCAATATTCAGCGAAACTGTATTGTATCACGATATTAAATGAATGTTCCGTATTTATAGGATATATTGCTAGAAATGTACTTACTACAATCTTTAACTAACATGACATTATCTATTCATGAAAAAAACTCAAAGAAGTCATAAACTGAAAGGAGAATGATAACTCTTTAGTTTTAACTTTTTATTTCTAGTCATGAAAACCTTTTTCATTACCACACAAAAACTGTAATGAGACAGATTGTTTGTTTTCATATTTTGCCGGTTATTTTTTGCACCACATTCAAAGAGTTTGGACATGAACAAAAATTTTCAATTAATAGAACTATCTACGGTCATAACTTAGGCTGACGAAGGTATATATCGTGGTACACACTATAATAGGTTGCTAAATATTGCAATATATCGTGGTACATACTGCAATAGGTTGCTGAATATTGCGATATATCGTGGTATATACTGTAATAGGTTGCTGATTATTGCAATATATCGTGGTACATACTGTAATATGTTGATGAATATTGCAATATATCTTGGTACATACTGTAATATGTTGCTAAACATTGCAATATATCGTGGTACATACTGTAATACGTTGCTAAATATTGCAATATATCGTGGTACATACTGTAATAGGTTGCTATATATTGCAATATGTCGTGGTACAGACTTTAAAAGGTTGCTAAATATTCCAATATATCTCGGTACATACTGCAATAGGTTGCTAAATATTGCAATATATCGTGGTACATACTGTAATAGGTTGCTAAATATTGCAATATATCGTGGTAATACTGTAATAGGTTGCTAAATACTGTAATATATCGTGGTACGTACTGTAATAGGTTGCTGAATATTGAACTATATCGTGCACATACTGCAATAGGTTGCTAAATATTGCAATATATCGTGGTACGTACTGTAATATGTTGCTAAATATTGCAATATATCGTGGTAGGCTTAATGCGTGCACAAATCTAAACCTTTATTTATACACTCCAATCGGGCTTTCCGTTATATCTAATGGCGTATTTTGAACTATCCACTTGCACCTGAATGACTGGTTTATTCACAACATTGAAATCCACTCAAGAAAGATAATAAACACCCCAAAATGGTTATTAACCACCAAACACAATTATACAGTATAACTATCACATAGTAAGTTCGCAATAGTTTTAAGTAACTAAACCTCACGAAAATGGTTTCACACTATTTATGGAAGTGTTCGTTAAATTGATAACATAAATATTTCGAACCTAAATCTGTTTCGAGACACTCGTCTTCATCAATAAGTCCATCGCAGTCATTGTCCCTGATGTCTCCTGGTGCCGATGTGCTATTCTTGCAGTTCTTAAAATACAAAGGACTGTTATCCATGAAAACAGGGCAGAATTACAAAATGTTCGATTTTCAGGTTTTCACGTTTTCTGTTTCCTCAGACATTTAGAACCATGAAAATGAAAACCGTTTGACTCTAGGCTATTTCGTTTTCATTTCACCACGTTTTAAAGACATATAGCTTTAATGACGTAGAACTGATGACGTCAACTTTTAACTGTAAATTCCCTGTAACGTTACGAACGTCAATAAGCCCGATTTTTCCTGGAGAAAGATCATTTTAAAATCATTTCTATTTTTAATGTATGTACAAATTATAAATCCAACTAGGTAGCGGGAACTCGGCCGAGCAATATCTTGCCAATACAGTTACCATCGAGCCGGACATTTCTACACATACCGGAAGCCAGTGATAATTTCTTATATTATTACGCGTCTCTTACAGCACTTATGATATAAATAAAACATGATGGCGCGATTATCAAAAATAATCGGAAAATCGTCGCTTGACATCCGACGTCGGCAACAATCGATTATGAACAACAATAATCAATTATAATCGGAAATGTGACTGAAGTGTTATTTCAATCAGTTGATATAAAAAATATTCAAATTTTAAAGAAATAAACCCGGATATACTTTCAAATCTTAAATCTAGTCAATTCATGTACAAAACTTCTAGTCAATAGTAGTCGAATATTCATTGAATGATAAAATGTTCGTATGATATAAGAATAATGTAAAACCCCATTGAATATAAATGTTGTTAAAAGAGAGATACATAAATTTGTATAAATGAATTAAACTCAGCATTATACTTATACTAAAAAGCTAAATATTTCAATTATTTCCAATTCGATTATCGATTGTGAGTTTTCAAACTGATCCGATAATCGATTATAAAATTTATCCGATTATCCATCACTAATGATCACATTCTTGTGCTTAATATTGTACGTCTTTATTTGTTTTACAATTTATCTAAATAGCATTTAAAACATGTTTTATGATTCAGGAATAATGTAGGAAAAATGAAATCGTATATTCCTTAACAGGTTTCTGTGGTTTTACGTAATACAAACATATTGATGGTAGATTTGAGAGCGTAAAGTGAAGTAAGAGATTTGTCAGACCGAAAAAAAAATGCAGAAAAATAATCTACATTCCAATTTAAGAAATACAGTCGGACCACGTTCATTCGAATTCATCAGATCGGAAATTTTATTTCGAATGATACATGGTTTCGTAAAGCCCATTTCAATTAGACGTGTCTAAGAAGATACATCGGGTCCTGCTATTCATTTCGGATGAAACCAAGTATTCGGATAAAAGACTGTCGAATAAACGAGGTCCGACTGTATTTTGTAACTAGATAATGTTGTGATGGAAGAGTATATAGTAAAAGACAGAATAAAGGCCTCAATAATAAGACTACATTTGGGACCCTTGAACACTGCTCTTATCATAGTGGTGGTCTTAATATTGAGGTTCAAAAACATCGAACCAAGTGTAAATGGACTTGAAAATTGTGTTCGTAATTTTGAGGTTGTGTTAATACTGAGGTGGTCTTTAAGTGAGGTTTTACTGTAATGTAATTTACCTCTGCTTCAGGCGTCCAGTTCACACCAATGAGAACAGATGATGTCCCATCGCAGATTCCATAGCCACACACACGATTCATCTTTACCTCAGTCTCATTGTTAGTTGGTAAGCAAATCGCAGCACCAGCTATCTCTAACTCGGGGAATTGTGGTTCACACTCATTGATTGTTGCGCTGTCTGATACCAGGGTAATTAATGAAGCATTGCCGCTCTGACAATAGTAATAATTGTTTTTATCTCTAGAACATTGTCCAGAGTGTTGCACAAGTACCATCGACATTCTATCGCGCATGTTTATGATCTGCATCATGAGAACTGGTTCGGAAGTTGTCACGTATGTAACACCCTGTCTGATACTAAGTTCAACAAATTGTCCACTGTCCGGAATAATAAAAGAAGGACCTTCTCTTATTTGAACTTTAGTAGAATTGAATCGTGTCACAATCTTGAGAATGTCTTTATCGGTATTTGATATAATCGTAAATTCTTTTCCCCATTTGTTGATGGGTGGTATTTGTTCTATTAAGCATGACACTGTGGTCCCGGAGATCACATCTCGGACTCCTACGATCACCGCAACTTTCTTAGTAGCTTTGATGTAAGTCCCAGACAAGTCTTCCTCACTTTCAAATTGTAACGTGTCAAATTCCTGTAGTTCTACAACATACGGTTCGTCATTCGGAACGGATGCGTTATTGCAACGTACCTGGCTAGATCTTATTAATTTAGGGGACAATTTGACACTTACTGTTGTGTGTTTTTTCACAGCAGTGACAGCAAACTGACATGTACCCCCCTGGGAACAATACGTTATAACATAATATCGTTTATTTAGCTCTCCGTCTGGAATTGCGCGGTAACCGTCGCTTTCATTACCTCCACATTTCTGATAAACGTGCAACTGATGGCCTTTTGCATCCACTTCTAGTCCCGTTTGACTTACACCTGTTTCATTAGGTATCAAATCGAGACATGATGACGAACTAAATAACACGGACCACGTATGATCGTCAAGTTGTTTTCTCTCAGCATCGGTGCATGCTTTGTGCTTGGATTTAATTGTAACATCTTTTTTGCTGGTAAGCAGATATCCGATATCCTGATGTAACGTACTTGTGTTGCGTCCCAGGAACGCAATATGGTACTTCTCACAAGCTGAAATATTTGCAACCTCGTAAAAAAAAAGGTCGAATTTTCAAACCTATGCAGTTTGTACGATAAAACTTAGTTCCAGTCATTTCTTCATAGCAAAATATCATGTATACAACACTGTAATGCATCGCATGATTCTGTGCATTAGAAATGTTTCATCGATTCAGTCAATTTAGAACGATACACAAGTGAAACATCACACTGACTGACTTGTGTTGGTGGGTATGTGCGTGTGTGCTTATGATTTCTTTTATGTGATAAAATGCATTTTCAACATTCTTTTCAGTCAAAGACTCAAACAGGATGGTCGTTCAATTAACCAGTTTTTTCTGCAATAATTATCAGCTAACATTCCCAACTACAAGCGAATGACAACTTCTGCGCATGAATCAGAGATGGAGGGCAATGAAAAGAAATACATTTCGTAAAACCAAAATAAAAAAATACATTGCACTAAAAAGTGTCTGATGTCACTTTAGGGGCTCCGTTATTTAATTCAATTATTAGATACAATATTTGATCAGCGCTCATTTCGGCAAAACCTGGTAGTGAAGGGGTGAACAAATAATGTTTACGATACGAAACTTATTTTGACTTCTAAAATACACATATTATGTCATTCATTCCATACTTCGTGTTAACAGCTTATAAGATAAAGCATGCATTAGTCACTACCCGTGTGTAAACATGTCAAGAAGTATATATATCTCTGCCTGCACTTACCTACTTGTGCGAACACCTCAAATAGAAGCCAAAAACCAAAAAGATGGAAACAATCCATGCCTGAATAAAAAAAACAAAAAACTTTAATATACAGTACAACCTCACTTTAAGACCACTCCAATAATAAGACCACCTCGAAATTAAGAACACAATTTCTTTCAAGTCCATTTTAACTGTTTTGCTCTTTATTTAACCTCAATATGAAGTCCACCTCAATAAGAAGACCAGTTTCCAAGAGTCACAAAGGTGGTTTTTTATGGAGGTTTTAATGTATATCTTAATGCATTTAACAGTAAAACAAAGAACTGAAAAATTCGTTATGTAGATTTTCACCACTTTGATAAATTCAATACGTGCTACCGGGCAATGTAGTTGAGAGATTAATGCAATGGTTCTCAGGGGACACGTGGTTCAGTGGTATACATAAGGGTGACAATCCATGGGCGAGTGTCGCCTTAGTAACAATTATTGTTGACAACCAAAAGTCACGTCGCTCAGTGGTAAACATAAATGTTGACAATCCAGGGCCACGTCGTCGCTCAATGGTAAACATTAATGTTGACAATCCAGAGCCACGTCGTCGCTCAATGGTAAACATTAATGTTGACAATCCAGGGCCACGTCGTCGCTCAATGGTAAACATTAATGTTGACAATCCAGGGCCACGTCGTCGCTCAATGGTAAACATTAATGTCGACAATTCAGTGCCACGTCGTATATATAAACAAGAAGTAACTTGAAAAAAGATGGTGGGCGCAATTTGAAGGTTTAAGAAATGCAGAGATGTTACGATTGCTGGTCACTCCAGATCCAAAATGGATTTTGGTAAATTCAGTGAAATTCAGTGGATTTCAGTAAGGTAACGTACCCCTTATCGAAAGGTTAACCAATCCGCGTCCAGGTTACAAACGTTGTTCGGTTGAAGAGAAAGTGCCTTGGTGGCTAACGTAATATTTCATTGGTTTACACAACACTGATATGCAAAAAGCAAGACCATGTTAGTATGGCTGTGCCGAAAAATATAACATATGTTAAGTGATCTAAATATTTTTATTTTAATACCTTAACGTGTTTCTTGTAGAATTTGTTCTGTCGGCAGATAAATATCCAAAACACTGACCGAGTTGGTTTTATCCGAATTGTGTTCTTCACCAAATACCTGACAACGAGCAACTGCAGTTGATTAATGGTTGGGATAAAACTTGTTCAGGTGTATTATGGGAAACTACAAACTTATTAATTATATAATAAATTGTACCTTGTTCACTGAATTAGTTAAGGGTGAAATGGGTTTCATCTGGTTATTAATTTGAATAATTATGATGCTCTAACATTACCGTCATGCCTGACTTTGTACAAAGTTTCTGTACGCTGTGTTGCGCTCCGATGTGTTACATACTGTTAGGCCATCCTTAACAAATTGTTTATTTCCGTTCCTCAGACCGACCCACGTAAAACGGCCGCTACTGAAATGTTTCATGTCTTGGCACCTTCTTCGACGATCGAAGGAGTACATAAAGCAAATATCATTTGAACACTGCCATGACAACCTCTTCTGAAAGTGACGTCATTTCAATAAAATGCAACAAGTGATGTCACTATTTGCAAGTAAGAAACAATATTTACTCAATATGATCATGTCGTTTTTCATATCACCATATTGGGCAAATATTGCTTACTGTCAGTACATGGTGACGTCACATGTGACAATTTCTGGAAATTACTTTAGAAGAGGGTGGAAATCGTACAGGCGCTTTGCTTTCAGTCTCGTCGGTTGGAAAATACTGTTTCGTTATTCGTCTTAAAATCCATAGTATACGTCATTTGGATTGTGGTTGTCTTCGATTTAGAGAACGTTCTCTGTTTTTATGTTATACAACGGCATGGCAATATATAAACAATATTTGAATGTGATATCCTAAATAACACTAAATGTTTATGGTGGGATGGCAGGCAGGTATTTTAAAATGATTTGTATCAACTAATTATATTTAGTCAGACAATTAGACACCAAAACATTCATGCATTACGTATTCGATAAATATTTAGCATACTCCCTAGAATTTAATTAAGTATTGTCCATTAATTATCCACATAAATGCGATATGGAGTAGAAAAGTCATTTCCCGGAACGGGTCTGATGATAATTTGAGCTGTTAGATTATTTATAAAGAGTGTTTAATTGCTAATTAAATAAACGTTATAACACAATACATTCAAGTGTGACAAACTCCTGAGTATGACTTGTATCAAAATTTGAATTTCATTTAATCTGGGAATGGAATGATAGTTTTACCGATGTCTTTAACCAAATCTCAAGTCTGTTCAAGTTTGGTCCCTAAACCCCTGCTTTGCAGCATTTTGACATACTGCAGGTTACTTTGCGGGTAGTAATTTGTGAGTTTCGATTCTGCTTCGCTATGAGTGTCACCCTAAAAGTAGATTTTCTATCAAAATAGTGTAATTAATAATGTCGAGAAAACGGCATGTAAATGCCTTCATACAGAGGTACTCTACAACAGAGAGAATACGTAACTACGGGGAACGCCACATACACAAGACAATACCTCCCCACGCAGACCTCAGGAAAAACAACAATCCACAAAACATAACGCACCTAAGGAAGTCAAACTGTACACATATTAAGGAACAGAGGCACAAGGAACGGCCCAACAGACCATAAGGAATAATTAAGAGATTCAAAGTGGACAGCAAAAGGAGGGGGAGGGGGGAATTAATGGATGGAAAAGCTCACAGGACAATTCATTGAAGACACCATTGTTACCATTCTAGAACTGCCAAACACGAATCCGACACAGATAGTTCCTGCGTTAGTGCTGACTCGGCATGTAGGTCAGGATAGAAAATACCGGTACCAGGCACGTGCATTTGTGGAACATTAGTACACATAATAAAAAAGTGACAATGCAGTTTTGTAGAGCACATCTGTACACAGACAGTTACCACTGATTTTCTCGTATTTATGACTCAGGATATTTTGGTCAACAAAATAAGATGGACCTTTTAGTTTAGAGACGATCATTGGTTGGACAGACTAGGCGAGTACTTCTCACATTTGTCAAAGCGAAACATATCTTCATACGCCAATTAATTATTTTGAACTTGAACGTGTATTGTAATGGATTAGCATTATAGTACAATAAGACATTGTTCTTCTTATATTACCAATTTAATATAGATTTTGTACGGAGTAGTGTCACTTCAAGTAATATAAATATAGAGTATACACCAAAGTCCTGTCAAGATGTTGACACCCGTCGAGCGATCGTGTTTTAAACTTCTATAAGTATGATATCAATATAGTAGCAGAAGTATGATATTTTATTTCGAATTTCAAAGAAAGAGCATTGATTATTGTTCGTCCAATTCTCGATATGTAAAGTATTTCCGGCTTCACGCTTTAGGGTATTGGCTTTGTAAGTAGCATATTGATAGGTGGATATTTGGTTAAGTCTAATTCTTTTAAAACAATTATCCATGTTTGACGAATGCAGTGAATATTAGTTGTCAATTGACCTGGGAAAACATCAGGAAACAGTCATTAAACAGAAGAGTAGCATAAAACCTGACACATTTATGTCATTGTGAGTAGTTCATTGCCGAGTTTTCAATATAAAATAGTGCACTTACCAATGTGCTTTAGTCGTTAATTGTTGCGGAGTAATTAGAAATACAAGTATTCGACAATAAGCATTGACTTTACAGCGTGTGCAATTCTATTGAGATTGGGTCGAAATATTCGACATTATGTTGTATGTATGAACATGTGTAGATGTGCTGCTATGTTTTTAATGTTGATTTCTTACATCGTTGTTGTTTGAAGACAACATTATAAAAAAGTTACACGTGTAGCTTATTGTGATATCTTTATGAAATAAAGATATTATTATTATTATTATCATTATTATAATTAAACATTGACATTACAGTTTATGCAATTCTTTTGAGATCGGGTCGAAATATTATCCGACTTCGATAATATTTTATTTCGTAGTATAATTTTCTTGTTCAAGTTTAATCAAGTACAAAATAAATTGTAGGTGGTACTTGGGAGGCGCAGTGGTCTAGGGGTAGAGCGCCTGACTCCTGATTCGAAGGTTGAGGCGGAGTTTGATCACGAACTTCATAATCCCTAAAAACGGTGCGAGTACTGGTTGGTAGCATAGACCGAGTTCCTTATCTAAGTCAGTGTTAAATGGCTAACTTGACCAATCTTATACAAAATACCGTATAATTTACAATTATTTTCACGTTTTAATGATTTCAATGCTGCATTATAACTGCACATAAAATACAACATCTTTCAATTACAAGCAACATAAATATATAATTTATACTTATCACCATTAAAAACGCAACCCAAAATTGTGCATATATATATAGATAAGTGACATTACAAAGGCAAAAATATTCTTTATTTCTCAAACATAATTTCATAAAATTAATCAATAATGAATAAAAAATAATTGTTCTAGAGTTTAATAAAGTTTTGAACAAGAATTAACATAGATAACTGTAACACGCTTTTGACAGCTGGTACTACAAAATGACGCCTTGTTCAAATAGTTGTGTTTTTAATGGTGTCAAGTATATATAATTATATATAATATGTTTGTCATGTTCAGACATACCCTTCATATACTCTGCACCTTCTCCAATACAGTCTTCTCTTGAGCAACAATCTCTTTTCAACAACACAATCAATTTTTCCAGTAGTAAGAATTTACTATCAATTCAACTTCTCTACAGGAATAACCTCTTAACAACAGTGGATATGTGTATCTCCCTTTTTATATCCCTTCTACAGCACAAGTATGCGTCATACATATCATATGTATATTGTTATGCTAACAGCTTATTTGTGAATTATAAACTTGTTTTAATGTTTAAAATGATGTTTAATGTTAATGAGAACTTATTTACCAATAATATTTACCTTTAGAACATTTGGAAACTTCTAGAATATTAAGAATGTTAGAGATTATTCAAGAGATCTATTTTTGGGCATCTGGTCACATGATTGTTTTGATTGGGTACATACGGGATTGTTCCATGTCATTCTGGAGGGTTGATAGAGGATATATAAGGGACTGGAGGTTTGCGCGGAGTCTTTTTGGTTTGGTCTGCAGTCATTGAAACAAGTTGCTTTGTGAAGGATTCTGGGGTGTTCTTTGGATGTTGTTTGTGGTGATGAGGGCTTTGTGAATTGCTGAAAATATGAGTGTGGAGATTTAATTTAAAAAGTGCTCAGGAACATTCATCAATTGGATTTAGGATTTTAAAAGGATATAAAACAGGATCAGAATACTTTTGGATATTTGGAACTGTGAAACACGTCTTTAGATTTTATTTCAACCTTGTAATTTTGATTATTAAATCTTGTAAAGTTTGCAGCTGGCTTTGTCTTTCTCGTTACGCCTGGCTCGTAACAATATATAGATATATAGTGCGTCCAATGTGGAACTGAGACCAATACCTCTAACACTTGTGTAGCACTCTTCTGACAGAGCTAAGTTGTAACCGACGGCTGTCTATCCCCACACCACTTTATTCCTCCCTCTTCTGGCATTTTAGACTCAACAACCATGGGCCATCATTGAAATAAATAAAGGTGGGAGAGAGCACCCTGTGCAGATCAAACGGTACCCACAACCACATAAACACTATGGCATTCTATAATAAAAACCCTATACCACTACAACTATTGATTTTGAAGGCCTGCATCGCCATTGGAAGAGGCATAGTATCTCCTGGATGACAGTACGGTAAATGTATCTTCAACTGAGAGAGCTTCAGTCACGTTTCACTCTCCACTGGCACGTTCAAGTCGCAAATTTGCAAACAGTTCCACGACTTCTAGCCAAAGTCATTGTGTATTTGTTTTACTGCTCGAAGCACCCAGGAGTTCGAAGGGGTAAATTCTAGCAACTGTAAAACGTCCGATCAGAAAATTAGTCACCTTGATCTGTGATTTATCAATCAATGAGAGACTTTCTGAAAGGTAAGACAAAACCTTGTCAACGGATCGCGTTGAAAGGTAGGGTGGATACGTCTTTGTAATGGTTAAATTCTAAATGTTAACACATAATTATGTTCCATCTGAGATTACCCTTATTGTTGTCGTAGTTATCTATTCGTAAATACGGCAAAAAACATATTTCATGAAACAGTTGCAGACAACGCGACCTGGCTAAATACCGTCTACAACGTGTTGTTTTCTAAAACTCACAGCGCTTATCTCCCCTAGCGGTACATTTGCTCTACTTTGTAAAGGGAGACCACTGTGTTTGAAATTAATGATTTCTCCGTCGTAATAGTCTCCATTCACACAGTTTAGTAAGGTGTGAATCATAATTATGAATTGCACGAATTGGGAACTGATACATTTCTTCGAATAATATCAAATGCGATTAGTTTTGACTCATTATGTTTTGGAAGCTGTCTATAATTTGGCAATTACAAATTCCGGCGAGCCTCTAATATATACGTTGGAAATCAATGAACATATAAGTGTTAGGTTAGCTAGCTGGAAAAAAGAATTTCAAACTCCAGTATTTTCACTGAAAGTTCCAAGGCTGTAATTCGCTGTATGGTTATTACTTCTTTTTTTGTGTTTTGAATGTACACTCAATGGCCAAAATTGAGTTCCCAACGTCACGTCATTTTTTGATACGATAAATCCAGATATATTCTTTCATTGACATTGTTGACTTACCAGTTGTTACTAATATCTTGAAACAGAAAGTATGAACTTTCTTACTATATTTAATCTGACAAGTAATGTCACATAGCGACTGTAAGTAGTGTTATGAAGTAGTCTCTCGGGTTTCCAGCCCCACTCCTTGAAAATTAGCCTATTATTTTTTATGTGAATAGTTTGAGCTCCCACCATATATTTTATAAGTTATTAAGGTCGGGTTTTAAGGATGACGAGCATGAAATTCTAATGTTGTTATAAGGTTTCCAATTATTTGCTAGTTTTGAGCCATGACATAGGACATTGTCTTCCTGAAGATCCAACTGCTATTTGCAAAATATCTAGCTCATGCAGGCCACACATTTTTATCACAAGTTTGAATAAATTAATCACTGTTCATATTTCCATTCATAGAAATAAGGATACTTACTCCAATTCATAGCAGTAGCCTTAAATTAACGTTCAAAATTGCGCCCTGTGACGTCGTTTTCGCTTCCATCCAGTACGGAACGTTTTTGATCTCTAACTTATCATTGGATTTATGTTCGTTATAAAGAATTGAACGTATTCGCCGGTTTATTCCCGCCCCGTTATTTAGCTATTTTTTATCGTGTGATTATCACTCTTGTCTACCCTTACAATCGTTTATTTTACCCCCACTGTCGATTCTTTGCCACGCGTGCCGTCGTTACATCTCGCGGAATTATTCTGTTGTCGCGTCACCAAGGATGACGTGCGTAGCATCAGTTTCCATACATACTCGACTCATTAATCCTACGAAGTATCATTACAATCGAGCATGTATTTATAGAATTATTTACTCTCAAACATACTGGTACTCTAGAACGGCCTATTGTTGCGAGCTGTCTTGACCTGTCTTTTGATCTTTTCCATCCATTGAACCCCCCCCTTACTGTTTGTCCTCTTTGATTCACCTAGTTATTCCTTATGGTCTGCCAGGCCATTCCTTGCGCCTCTTTTCCCTAATGTAAATACTCTTTAACGTCATTAAGTGCCTTATGTTTTATGAATTGTTGTTTTCCCGGAGGTCTGTGTGGGGATGCACTTATGTATGTGGCGTTCCCTGTAGCAACTTATTCTTTCTCTTCTAATATCATTTATGTTTTGTGCACATATTACTAGCGTTATTGAACCGTAGTCTAGAAGTAAAACACCTGGTCTTGTCTAATTATATAATTTTGTGTAACTTGTTGCTTTATGTTGCTGACACTGAATGGAGCTAGGATTTTGTATCGAAACCTTTTAATGGAGCTTATATTAGTCTCTGGAATAGATGAGTGGAAAACAAATTTTGATACAGCATGTGATGCATGCTCACCATTGTGTCACATGCTGTCACTGATGTTCAGAGATTTTAATAGTGTCATTTTAGTAATTTTCCACTCGGGCCATATCTTACTATATTCCTTATGTAATAGGTTATATAGTGGATCTAAAGCTATAGTATGACAGGACCCGTGATTTTCCGTGTGTCTTTTTCTGATGTTGCCATTTTTTTGGCTGTCACAAAAGTACATGTAAATTTTAGGAATGCCTTGTTTGATCACATTGCACTCGGCCAAATCGGATTACTTCGCCATTTGACCGACTAAGACGATGCATTTCGAGTGGGTAACTGAAACGTCCGGAGTGTTCCGAATAGTACAAAAAGAAATACAATTTTAGCGAGACTAATCTATTTAAGGCAAATATAATAAATTCAATGTATGATACAATAAAACAATTAATTAACACTGAGTGTAAAATGCAAGGTGAGCATGAACTCAATTAGTCACAGAAGGCATGAAGGCAACCAAATAATTCAATGTTTGATACAATAAAAACAATTAATTAACACTGAGTGTAAAAGGCAAGGTGAGCCTGAACTCATTTAGTCACAACAGAAGGCATGAAGGCAACCAAATAATTCAAAGTATGATACAATAAAAACAATTAATTAACACTAAGTGTAAAAGGCAAGGTGAGCCTGAACTCAGTTAGTCACAACAGAAGGAATGTATAGTCAACTACCACATATATAACAACAGAAGGAATGTAGAGTCAACTACCACAGAAATAACAACAGAGGGAATGTATAGTCAACTACCACAGATATAACAACAGAAGGAATGTGTAGTCAACTACCACAGATATAACAACATATAGCTGATGAAAATAAGGCTATGATTATAAAACCAATAAATGGTAGTAACTGCCAGAAACAGACAGAAACATTAAACCATACTCTGATAAAAGCATATTTAATTAAAGCTATTATAAATAACTAATTCATTAACAATGCACGCCACAGTGATGATTAAAACGTATAAAGCAATTTGTACAGGCATACTTACATCAATATTCATGCAAAACAAAGTGTCATATTTCTGCCACACAAATGCAATATCGTCCATGTATTATGCATTTCCATTTCATTGTTCCAACTTTATGATGATGACAAGTTGATTTCTACTATCCCATTTGATTTATAGTTGTAACACCGACAAATAAATCATTTAGTGAAACTTTACCCCAGAGAGAAATGCATTGCGATAGATTGGAGTGTATTAAAGCGATATATACCCTAGAAAATTATATTATAGTCATATTTCCTTTTTGCAATATTTTAGAAACTACATATTATAGCAAGGTGATATGTACACTGTTTTATCGTTATAGCGTCCTTCAACGAATACTGCTATAAGTTTGTAAAACTATTGAAAAATAATGCAGTTATTTGAACTTTTGGAACAGTCAAATTGTACATGTTGGCCCAAGCGTTAATTTTGCAAAAGAAACACATGTATACAAAGATAATAATCAAATCTACCTCATGCTATCGATATTTAAAAGAAACCACTTAAATAACAACAACAGAAACAAGGGGTGAGTACGGAAAATCTAGTTTATTATATTTTTATTGATCTAATTTTGAAAAAAAATCGATAGCATAAGCTAGTATACTTTATCTCCTTTCCAAAAAGACTTTTGATATCAAAAAAATATTTAACATAATTTTGTGTGCATTTACCGGAATTTAAAACTTCAAAAGTCACTCTACATGTACAAATGTACTATGCAGTGTATATAGTTAATACATAAATGTGTATATTGATAAACTTGTCAAAAACATGGCGACTTCACCACCTTAATACATTTTGTGTTGTGTATGTTGACTGGAGTGTTAAATACATTTTGTTAATGTTATTAGGAGTGAATAAATACCTTTGGTAAATGTTGATTGGAGTGTTAAATACATTTTGTTAATGTTGATAGGAGTGAATACATACATTTTGTATAATATGTAAATTGTATATGCATTGCATATTTCTACAAACTGTGCAAATATATAAAACGATCAAATTAAAAAGCCAAATATAAAATCTTATTAAAGCTTGTTTGATAAAGGCATATTGTTTGTCTTCATTTCACAGCATAATGAAAAATGAGCGCTGCTATGGAATTTACGACCTCTTCTGTAAGTGACGTCATTTCAAGAAAACGCAACATATGATGTCACTATTTTTCAAGCAGGAAACAATATTTACTCCATATGGTTACTTCGTTTTCATATTGCCGTTTGGGGCAAATATTGCTTACTGACATTACATGGTGACTTCACATGTGACGTTTTCTGAAAATGACGTCACTTAAAGAAGAGGTTGGAAATCGTAGAGCGGCGCTCAAATACAGGTAATTATCAATGGAAGCTATGCACATCTGTGTAAGGGTTATAGAGTTAAAAAAATATATGTTAATTACGTCTTCGTGAAATAATGACGTCACATACTAAGCGCCTTTTAGGAAGTGTCTTTGGTTGCTCAATTTTTATTTATTGAATTTTTTAAACGAGCATGAACAAGTTTATATGTTTTACGTATTTCATTCGAAAAACAGAATAGTATTAAAAATTGATTTACTTTGGAGTCAAAGCTTTCTGGCGTGACGTCAATTTATACTTTACTTTTGCATTATTTTCTTAATATTTGAATTGCTATAACAAAGTAGACGTCCGATTTTAATATATTTAGTATTAAATGAAAGTAGAACAATATACTTAGAAACTGTAAAAAAACCTGACGATTGTTGATCTTTACCGCAGGTTTTACATGTTGTGTTTATTACTGATTGTTGATCTCTACAGCAGGTTTTACATGTTGTGTCTATTACTGATTGTTGATCTTTACAGCAGGTTTTACATGTTGTGTCTATTACTGATTGTTGATCTCTACAGCAGGTTTTACATGTTGTGTCTATTACTGATTGTTGATCTTTACAGCAGGTTTTACATGTTGTGTTTATTACTGATTGTTGATCTTTACAGCAGGTTTTACATGTTGTGTCTATTACTGATTGTTGATTTCTACAGCAGGTTTTACATGTTGTGTCTATTACTGATTGTTGATCTTTACAGCAGGTTTTACATGTTGTGTCTATTACTGATTGTTGATCTTTACAGCAGGTTTTACATGTTGTGTCTATTACTGATTGTTGATCTTTACAGAAGGTTTTACATGTTGTGTTTATTACTGATTGTTGATCTTTACAGCAGGTTTTACATGTTGTGTCTATTACTGATTGTTGATCTCTACAGCAGGTTTTACATGTTGTGTCTATTACTGATTGATGATCTTTACCGCATGTTTTACATGTTGTGTTAATGACTAATTGTTGATCTCTACAGCAGGTTTACATGTTGTGGTTATTACTGATAGTTCATCTCTACAGCAGGTTTTACATGTTGTGTTTATTACTGATTGTTGATCTTTATAGCAGGTTTTACATATTGTGTTAATAACTAAATGTTGATCTATACGGCATGTCCTACATGTTGTGTTTATAACTGATTGTTGACCTTTTGTTATGCTGTTTTTTTTACTTAATGCATCAATTTATATTGAAATTAACTTGTTTTAATTACTGTTAATTTGAATTGAGATCGACATCTGCCAAAAAACACATTCAAATAGTACTTAGAGTACTTTAAATTATTAACTTTAGAACGGTCGTAAACAAAATGTGAATTGGTCAGCCAATGAAAAAACTGTTACGGAAATATTGGGAAATAGACATACTGTACATAATAACTGTATTCTCAGTTAATTTTGAATCGACAGTTTTGGTATTATTACTGTCCACAAGCCTGTCGTAAATTGTGAATCATTGTTTTTAGATCTCTCCGAAGGTTGTTAATGTCCAGCAGCAGCAGCATACCAAACATCACACACAACCACACCACGCATACAATCCCTACTGCTTTGACCTCAAATCTGTCATCCGAGGCGCTGGTCAGTCGACGAATCTGAAATGCATTCAGCTTTTATATTTGAAATATATATTTTTTTATCGAATATTCCAATGTTCCGGATATTTCCGACAATTTCCGTGTATTTCCGGCTTATACAATCGGAATACTACAGATCAAATGAGTTCATTGAGGATTATAACGTAAACAATGTTTCGTTTAGATTTCTGAATTACGTAAATTTATCACGAACGAGAAATAACAGAGACTCTCAAACATAGTTTACGCGAGAGAATGTCGAACTGGTAAATATATGACCAAAAAAGATCTTTAAAAAAATGGTCGGCGCAATTTGAAGGTTAATATTTGTTGTGCGACATAAAAAAATGCCGATATGTTACGATAGCTGGTCATTCCAGATTCAAAAAGGATTTTGGTAAATTCATCGAAATTCAGTGGATTTCGGTAAGGTAACACACCCCGTTATCGAAAGGTTAACCAATCCACGACAAGGTTACAAACGTTGTTCGGTTGAAGTGAAGTTGATATAGTGGTTAAAGTAAGATTTGATTGGTTTACACAACACTGATATGCCAATAGCGAAGCTTTGTTAGTATGGTTGCGCCGAAACACTTTAAACTGTACCTGTTTGCTTAATTTGTTTTTATCCAATATAAGTTTCTCATGTAGAGCTTTAACTCGTTCTCGTATTTTATCCTCAGAAAGTTCAGTTGGAGTTTTCCATGCACAAGGACAAACACATGGCTGTAGGCATTCTCCATCCTCTGTTTCTAAAACAACATATTTTCTTTATTTTCCAAGGAAAATCTTTCTACATTTTTTCTTTATTTCCGGTAAATGTTCAAATTAATATATTCAATTATCAGAGCAGGACTGTTAAAGAATTCACGTGTGGAAGACACGCAACATGCTATGCAGTGGTTAATACAGAATATGTGTTTGAAATATAATTGTTTTTTGCACGTTTTCCTTATTTCCGAGGAAACTTTTTCTCCCATTTTTATTGCTTAGAAATGCTTACCGAGCCGAATAGATAATGCAATCACCAGAGCAGCAGATCTAGGTCTACTTATTAAAGAATACATGCTATGCATTGGTCAACATAAAATATGTATTTGAAAATTAAATGTCTACGTTACAAAACTGGTGATGAATGATATAATAAACAAAGATTAAAAACATAGTCAGTGTTGTTTTATAAGGCTTGAGCAAAACCAAAAAATGACCAAATAGTTACGCCCTCCCCCCATAAAACCAAATCCTGGATCCGCCATTGACACTATATATATTTTATTAATACAAAGTTTCAGTATACGTAAATGTATATTGTTTGATTGCTCAGTAAACATGAATTGCAATTATCATAAGCATAAAGGTTATGAGACTTACTCTACGACAGACTGGTGGTGCCATCTTTATACATCATTTTATGCCATAAAAACGTGAAACTGTCATTTACAGCGAAATCAAGAACGTCATAATTTCACTATTCATGATAAATGTGAATAGGACGAAAAGGGATAACTCGAATCTTATCTAGTTGACCACTTATTATATGACTTAATAAGTCAAATTCGCAAACCATAACTAGATAACCAGTTGTATAAATCTATTTATAGATAACTGGCAACACGAATCTTATATAGTTAACTACTTATTATGTTACATATTAAGTGAAATTCGCAAACCATAACTAGATAACGCGCTAGTATAATATACATCATAAAAAGGTAAGAGGTGGCAGTTCTGGGCGTTTTCAAGCCTATTTCTAGTCTTATGATATTTATCTGACCGAAAATGTATCACGAATATTAACTAGATAGCTAGATAATTATTGCAATAATTAAGTGGTTAACACGAAACAATTCGCGAACGCTATCATGCTAACTGGTGAAAGTAATATGCCACCATAGAAATGTTCGTGAAAAGTCTCAGATTAAAAATTTCACAAACAATTTAATTTTTGTAGCACAGAATAATCAGTTTGTTTAAATCTAAAATTATGTGTTTATGCTTCACTCATCAGCCTATATGGAAGAAAGACGTCTACTGGTCATATTTGTTTACATGTTGATGAACCTGACAAATCCTAACCCATCAACCCACTGGCATTTCTTTCATAAATGGTATTTTCAATATGTTAATTTTCGATATCAATGATCACGTTCATTCAACTTTGACATAAAAAGCAGGTTTAATTGAAAACTCACCAATGGTAATTCGTATACATGTGTACAAAAAAGACTCTGTGTAAAGAAAACAGGAGGACAACTACAGATGAACACAATATCTGACATAAATGTATTACTCTACGGGACATAGTCAGTTTATATTTCGCGGTCTGAGTTACCTACCATTAGGGGATTGTTCCGGAGCAAGATTTGTTACAATCTCTGGTGCCAAACTGTTCAGTTTATCAGTATTAAAAGTGTTCATGACCTTGCCTAAATCATGTGGCTTGACATTTTGTCTACCGCGCCCAAACGATATGTTTCCAGGTATTGGATCGGTTTCCGGGAGATGTATCGGACAGAAAGTCACTGAAATAACAATAATTGTACAGTCTTGATTTTGACCTACATTTTAAACCAACCAAATGTTGTGTAATTATGAAGCGCGTTGTGCAACAAATTAGACGATTTGATTGGTTCATATTTCAAGCGGAGAGGCATCAAACGGTGTGTCTCGCAACGATAATTTATCAAGTCTTTATTAAAATTTAATGCAAGAAGAAACGTACTAAGTAGAAGATATTTGTGAGTTTTACTACCAAAAATTATCATGATTTTTTTCAATTTCATAGTAATAATATATCGTTGAAAGACATTTCTTTTTCCGCAGCGTACCTCTCTGGCAAAATAGGACGAATCTTGTTACGAATATTTTATTTAATCTGAATAGAACATTGCGCAATTTGTCGATGTTTAAAGAAAAACAGAGCACAGTACACGAGAAATATTTGGCTAGCGTAAAAAATTATTCATAGTTTTCGATGTAAAATTCCACTATTTTGTTTGAAATAAATTTCTATTTCACATACTGCAAAAAATCATTTCATCTATGCCGTTTATCTTTGTTTAAAGATATTTCTTGTTTTAAAAATATAACTGCGTAACTTCGTAAATATAAATTATATATTATGTTATGTTTCTAATTTGATGCAATACAATTTGTACATAATTTTCAAACGCAGATATTTAGTATTGGTAAATATTTTTTCGATAGAAAACAAACACTGTCCTCCAATGTACCGGACACAGTCAAAATGTATACATCCTAATTTGTATTGTTACATATTTAATACACAAATCATGAACGTTCAGTTTAAATTACAAATAAGCTGTTACACGACAAAACCTGACCAGCATTCAGTTGCGGCGAACAGCCGCGAACGCAGGACTGTATCCGTGACCAAAATCGATATTCAGGGGTTTAACATTTTCTAACAGATAAATTTTCTAGTTTCTTTGTTGTACCAAAACAATTGAAATCTTACGTTTACCATACTTTTTATAGACATTATAATATCAAGACAAAAATGCAAAAGTAAACTACACAACGATGGCGTCGCGAGAGAAACTCGTAAATCAATCGTACATTAGATTCTTAAAACATAATTTGCTTTTAAAATTGAAAAAAAGTGTACAACACCAATATAACAATTTCACATTCATTTAATATAATAAATCAAAACAAGAGCTGTCACTGTAAGTGACGAATACCCCGAAGTGGTATTCTAAGTATGATGGAAAGATAACAAATAAGTGAAGGAACTGATGGTTAAATGTGGCTTGACCTTTGAGGTAGGGACGTGGGTCTTGCACGTGACATGTCGCCTGTATATACTTTAAAATCCACCAGTACATGGTAAAGTTACAGCCCGGACACGACCACCCATACTATAATTGTATGTATACAGCATTCTATAATGATCAAACTCTAAGTGTGGCATTGATCTTTAAGGCAGGAACATGGGTCTTGGACGCAACATGTTGCCTTTATATGCCGACCGCATGTGCCAAGTTATTTTAAAATCCGTCAATAAATGAAAACCTTTCAGCCCGGAAACGACCACCTATACTCTATGTGCATATATATGCAGTATTCCATATTGATCAAACTATAAGTGTGACATTTACCTTTGACGTAGGGACATGGGTTTTGCACGCGACACGTCGCCTTTATACGCCAACGCATGTGTCAAGTTATTTGTAAATTCCGACATGACAAAGTTACAGCCCGGACAAGAAAAATCAAGACAGACGCACGAACGGGGTGGGGGCATAATTAAAGCCTTCATAACCCTTCCAATAAATCACTTAGTTTGTCGGGAAATATTCGACGTCATAACCGCCCTCACTTTTACATTGATTGCAATGGAAGCATTCAAAGCATTCCAAACGGCAATATTTTAAATATTCAACACATTCAAATGTACTCGCATTCATTTTGGCCAGATAGGTCCACCAATGTGCCATTCAATCCATAGCAACTTTCGTCGTGATTCAGTCCGCCAGTTTCGTTCAGAGTGCAAATCTGAAAATTTAACATTTGTGTAGACAAATGCTAACAAAATACTCATTGCCATGTTGAAGAACAGGACCTGTATTCATAAAGATTCCACAAAGCTTAACTCAGCTGAGTTTTCACTTAATTAAATATTTATGGACTTCATACATTTGCAAAATTCATGACACTGTAGCCTTTGTTCAAGGTTTCTGGTGTACGTGTCTTCTTTCGACTACACAATAAATGGCACATAGCTAGTAAGAGAAACAATTGCGTTCAAAGGCGCACTGTGCGGTTTTATCAAGGGTGGCAACGTACGTCATCATCATGTGCACGCGAAGCATCCTTAAGTGTTATTTAGGACGAAAAACACCAACCATTCATGATTGCAACATGTGAATATATCAAGCTAGCTGGGAATTTCTGTTGTTTTACAAGTTTATTAGTGTTTGTAACTGAATAATCTAATAAAATTTAATTTCCATGTATATGATACTGACTTGACCGAAATATACATTTAAATACAATTAGTTGAAATGAGCAGGAACGGTAAATCAGTTTATCAAACTTATCACAGCAGTTACTTCCCTTGGCATTTAAAATCAATTCTCGGTACTTTCTGCGCGGCTGTAAGAACATTTTATAGAATAAGTTTGTAACAAATTACATGTATAGTCCTTTTTTTATTTACTTGAGATTGGTTGTAAACAACCCGTGTGGTTGGTAGCCAATGAAAAATGTTTTGTTAAATATTGACCAATAGAACTAGCGTATTCTCAACTAATTTTGAATCGACGGTATGTAAATATAATACCTTATTAATGTCTCTGTACAATGTATGACTTGGTATCACTATTAGGGCGACTTGATTTCCAATTTGGTATGTAACTTTCATAATTGATAATTTGAATACTGGGCCATCTGACGATATTGTTCCATTTCTGTCGACACTGGTTTCCTGACTGTTTGGGTAACTGTAATACAACCTAGTTAAGTGTCTAGTGTCTAATATTAAACGAAAAACACAAAAATTGACATGATTTGTTCGCAGTTAGCAAGTTGAAAACGTCATTTGTTATTTAAACATTTGATTAATGTTCTTGCCCAGTCTGTTTATGCAGTAAGGCGAGACATTGTACTAAGACTTTTGTTCGTGTCTCAGTAACTTAATTATTTCAAAGTCTGATTTCCTGGAAATAGCTTCTGCTACGGTTAAAACCAAACTTTGCACATATAGGACGTAATGAGTGTCTAAGAAAAACATATTTTACAACAAATTGACCGACAGACCTAACATCAAATTGTGGTCATGTTGTCAGTTACGATGGTCTTATTGATCATATTTCATAACACAAAATATAAGTACTCACATTTCACCGAAATTTTCGCCGGATATTTCCTCATTTGCGTCTAGATCATCATATTGATCTATCGGCGGGATAACTGTACTTGAAAGTAACCTATTGTTGCGAAGCAACAAATGAACTTGGATCGGCTTTGTAGCAATTATTTCATACACCTACAATATTATAATTTCTGTCTTAAATTACATAGGTAGGCCCATACAACATAACAGATATATTTTATTCAACATAGTTTGTGCATGCACATGGATTATAACTATAAATGCTTGATAGAACATAAATTTGGTTAATCAATATTTATTAAACACTATATTAATAAACAGAATATAGCTCTATAGTAACGAATATTTAATATTTACTAATAATTAAGATCATTAGAATATCCATGTCAACACAATATGTTGTTAAAGGAAAACACTTTAAAGGAAAACAAATGTATTATTTCTATATTGGTCCTTTATTTGTTAACATTTTAAAACAATAACACCAAAAGGCATGTAACACTGGAATTATAACATAGGAGAAACCAGAAATATCTTGAAAAAAGATGGTCGGCGCAATTTAAATGTTAAGATTTGTTGTGCGACATAAAAAATTGCAGAGATGTTACGATTGCTGGTCAATCCAAAATGGATATCAGTAAATTCACCTAAATTCAGTGGATTTCGGTAAGGTCACGCACCTCGTATCGAAAGGTTAACGAATCCGCGTCAAGGTTACAAACATAGTTCGGTTGAAGAGAAGTTGGTTTAGTGGTTAACATAAGAATTGATTGGTTAACACAACACTGATATGCAAATACCAAAGCCATATTAGTACATCTGCGCCGAAAAAGGCTCACAAGTCAGACATTTTAAAGAGAGATTTAGTTGTTACAGGGAACGCCACATACATAAGACAGTGCCTCCACACACAGACCCCAGGGAAACAACAGTATACAAAATTTAGCGACTGCGAGGTGCAAGGGTAAACATGTATAGGAATAGGGGTGCAAGAAATGGTCTGGCCGACCATCAAAACTACTCCGGAGATTTAAGGGGGACACCAAAGGAGAAATGGTTTAATTGATGTAATACACCACCGAACAAGCCAAGAAAGTCAGTAATCGTATGCCGAAAGGGGGTACACAAAACCATGCATATTATATCATGTAAAGGAACTGCACATAGGGACAGGGGAGCTTCTAACATACTTCTTAAACGTGCCATCCTTGGAACTATCAGTACAAATACTGGGTATTCGAATCGATTTAACAGCTAGCTTTGATTTCCAACAATATAATATGCTATTATCACGTTAACTAGTTAATCACATAGTTAACAAAGACAAAATATTTCGACATAATATTGCAACATTTCATGATAATTATCTGGCTAAGTGTATTCAGAAATATGCCACCATGCACATAGATTGACATCAAACTGATGGAATGTTCTGTATTGTGTTTCTTGCAATACTTCACATTCTGGTACACCTTGTTCATTTGTAATTGTTTCCAGCAATGCTTGTATTGTGCATGTATACATGGATGACAGGAACGACACTTTATACGTCAGAGTATATTATGAAGTTTTATACCTGAAGACTCTGCAAAGTGTCGCTGCTCGATGTTATTTCTGTGTCAGGCTCTGTTCTAACAATTTCAATATCTGCTTGTAGTACAGCTATATTTAGTGGAGGGATAAAATATCTTTTTCCCAAAGTTTCTTTAGGTGGAATTTGTACGTATTCTCTCCAGGCTGGTCTTCCACAAAACACTACCACAGGATAATCGGCTTGTAGTAAGTGGTAATCTCCCAGTGCTGAGAACAAAATGTTTAACGTCTTGTTATTGTATTGTATTTCAGAAGTCAACGCAAAACGATTTATGTTCTATCGAGTGGTTAATGTAAAATTTCTGGTCATAAACAAAAATGCCTTATTTTATTCGAGTGGTTAATATAAAATTTCTGGTCATAAACAAAAGTGCCTTATTTCTTACGAGTGGCTTATAGTAAATTTCAGACCATAAACAAACCTGTCATATTTTTTTCTAGTGGTTTATATAAAATTTCAGACCATAAACAAAACTGTCTCATTTCATTCGAGTGGCTAATATAAAATGTTGAGCTCTTTCGAGTGGTTTATACAAAATTTCGATCTCTTTCGAGTGGTTTATATAAAATTTCGAGATCTTTCGAATGGCTAAGACAGAATTTCGAGCTTTTTTGAGTGGTTTAAATTTCGAGCTCTTTCGAGTGGTTTATATAAAATTTCGAGATCTTTCGAAGGGCTAAGACAGAATTTCGAGCTCTTTTGAGTAGTTTAAATTTCGAGCTCTTTCGAGTGGTTTATAAAAAAATCGAGCTCTTTTGAGTTGCTTATATAAAATTTCTAGCTATTCGATTCATTTATATAAAATTTCGAGCTCTGTTGAGTGGCTTATATAAAATTTCGGACCATAAACAATACTGTCTCATTTCTTTCGAGTGAATTGTGTGCTCAATGGTCGAATTTTAGAGGACTTATCGTAAATTTATATAAAATTCCAGAAATGTGATTGAATTGGGTGTGGGAATATAAATAAAGTCGTATTATATGTTGTTTTATGACAATTTACGTACCGTTATATTCACTGTAGGTTATATTTGCCGGACTTCTTTTGCTTGCTTGTTTATTGATTACACTAAGTTGTGCGCTCCATTTTATTGCATACACCTCACAGACGACTGGTTTGAATAAAGAATATAGAAATATGTACTTGAAATATAATACATGAAAGTAATAACGTACGGAAGTTAGGACTAACCAATTCAATATTTGACTTTGTTTTAACAGATAACTCAATTTGACACCAACAGTAAGAGATAACCAGGAAGACCACGCACCATCTTGTGAAGAAATGTTGAAGACCGTGAATTCAAGAATTCAATTCAACGAATTCACGAATTCAATATAACGAATTCACGAAGTCAATTCAACGAATTCATGAATTCAATTTAACGAATTTACGAAATCAATTAAACGAATTCATGTAATCAATTAAACGAACTCACGAAATCAATTTTACGAATTCACGAAATCAATTGAACGAATTCACGATTTCAATTTCACGAATTCACGAAATAAAATTAACGAATTCACGATTTCAACTTCTCGAATATCCATGAAGTTGATATCATGAGTTCTTGAAGGTGAAATCGTGAATTCGTGAAGTTGAAATCGTGAATGTATGAATTTGAAATCGTGAATTCGTGAAGTTGAAATCATGAATTCATGGAGTTGAATTCCCGAAATCATGAAGCTGAAATGTCACCACCAGACTTTTGCACGCACGTGAAACAAATAAGAAGTGGACTGCACATCGATTCAAGTAAGCTTTAATTTCAATTCCTTCATTACACCCAAGATTAATATATTGGTATTTATAAATTAAACGTAAAATAAACATCATTGTATGGTCTTTAATATACCAATTACCAACGTAAATGCATAACAATTTACTTTAAATATTGTGTTGCTGTAATTGTAAGATCATATATGAAAACTTCTCCATTGAACTGCTCACTTAACTACCCAACCAACAAATGTTAGATCAAAGGACAGAGAGAAATACATTACACTAATACGAAGACACAATTTGTACGCGCGTAGCCACAGTTGGCAGAATGTGTACGCAAGCAATCTGGGAGCATGATATCCAGAAACAAAATTGTTTTCTAGAGACATTTTCACAAACAAAAGGGTATTTTTTAAGCGTTTTATCTTCAGAAAGTTTATATCCCAAAGTGCATATAAATGTTGAACTGTTGGTCATTGCACTCTCAGTGTTTTTTTTCTATCTTTGATTATACTCAGGTACGCAACGGCGTATTTTGTTTACAGGTGGCCACGCACCTGATGTGTATACATACTAACCTTTGTCGCCATTGGGCACACCTGAAGTAGCATTGTCAACAAACAGATGATAGTTTGGACCTAGTACATCTAGAGGCAATATCCGTCGACCAGTTCGATATTCGGAATTGTCATCCATACGTGAAACCAAATATACTGATACCTCTCCTTCTGTTGATTCAATTCGTACCTTGAAACATTTGAGAATACACTTGATAGTTCCGATTCAACACCTAAACATTTAGAGAGTGCAGCAAAGGAAATATATAGTGCTGAGTAGATATGTATTACAAGCGGAGTGTTATTGTAAAGTAGATCTGTCCTGCAAGCGGAGCGGGAGTGTAAAGTAGATATGTACTGCAAGTAGAGCGGTAGTGTTAAGTAGATATGTACTGCAAGTGGAGCAGCATTGCCAAGAAGATCTGAACTGCAAGCGGAGCGGTAGTGTTAAGTAGATCTGTGCTGCAAAGTTGAGCGATGCTGCAAAGTGGAGCAGTAGAATAAATAGTGCAAACTATATAAACGTGGGGTGGAAGTACCAATAGTAATGAAAAGTAGATATGTATTACAAACGGGAACGTTATGCAAATGGGAGATGTAATACATCGTCAAGTGATACAGCTAGAGATGCAGTGCATCATAGAATTGTATTGCAAATGTCAGCAGAAGTACATATGGAATATGTAGTGCAAAGTAGATTTGTATTGTATTGCAAATGTCAGCAGAAGTACATATGAAATATGTAGTGCAACGTAGATTTGTATTGTATTGCAAATGTCAGCAGAAGTACATATGGAATATGTAGTACAACGCAGATTTGTATTGTATTACAAATGTCAGCAGAAGTACATGTGAAATATGTAGTCCAACGTAGATTTGTATTGTATTGCAAATGTCAGCAGAAGTACATATGGAATATGTAGTACAACGTAGATTTGTATTGTATTGCAAATGTCAAAAGAAGTACATATGGAATATGTAGTACAACGTAGATTTGTATTGTATTGCAAATGTCAGCAGAAGTACATATGTAATATGTAGTACAACGTAGATTTGTATTGTATTGCAAATGTCAGCAGAAGTACATATGGAATACGTAGTGCAATGTAGATTTGTATTATATTGCAAACGTCAGCAGAAGTACATATGTAATATATAGTGCAACGTAGATTTGTATTGTATTGCAAATGTCAGCAGAAGTACATAGGGAAGATATAGTGCAACGTAGTGCCGTAGTAAAATGTCGAGCGGTAGTGTAAAGTAGGCTGTTAGTGCAAATAGGAACGGTTTTGAAATGTGGAGACGTAATGCACAATAGATCGGTAGTGTAAATTAGAGTTGTAGTGCAAGGTGGACTGGTAGTGCAAGTTAGAGTGGTAGTGCAATTTTGTCTGGTAGTGCAAGGCACATAGGTAGTGCAAAGTGGACTGGTATTGCAAAGTGGACTGGTAGTGCAAGGTAGAATAGTAGTGCAAAATGGACTAGTAGTGCAAGTTGAGTGGTAGTGCAAGGTGGGCTAGTAGTGCAAGGTAGAGTGGTAATGCAAAGTGGACTAGAAGTGCAAGTTAAAGTGGTAGTGCAAGGTGGGCTAGAAGTGCAAGTTAGAGTGGTAGTAAAAGGTGGACTAATAGTACAAGTTATAATGGTATTGCAAGGTGGACAAGAAGTCCAAGTAGGAGTGGTAGTGCAAGGTCGACTGGTAAAGCAAGGTAGAGTCGTATTGCAAGGTGGGCTGGTAGTGCAAGTTTAAGTGGTAGTGCAAGGTGGACGGGTAGTGCAAGTTAGAGTGGTAGTGCAAGGTGGGCTAGTAGTGCAAGTAAGGGTGGTCGTGAAAAGTGGACAGGTAGTGCAAGTTCGAGTTGTGGTGCAAGGTCGACTGGTAGTGCAAGGTAGAATGGTAGTGCAAAGTGGACTAGTAGTGCAAGGTAGAATGGTAGGGCAAAATGGACTAGTATAGGAAGTTAGAATGATAGTGCAAAGTGGACTGGTGGTGCAAGGTAGAATGGTAGTGCAAGGTAGAATGGTAGTGCAAACTGGACTAGTAGTGCAAGGTAGAATGGTAGTGCAAAATGGACTAGTAGTGCAAGTTAGAATGGTAGTGCAAAGGGGACTAGTAGTGCAAGGTAGAATGGTAGGGCAAAATGGACTAGTATAGGAAGTTAGAATGATAGTGCAAAGTGGACTGGTGGTGCAAGGTAGAATGGTAGGGCAAGGTAGAATGGTAGTGCAAAGTGGACTAGTAGTGCAAGGTAGAATGGTAGTGCAAAGTGGACAAGTAGTGCAAGGTAGAATGGTAGTGCAAAGTGGACTAGTAGTGCAAGGTAGAATGGTAGTGCAAAATGGACTAGTAGTGCAAGGTAGAATGGTAGTGCAAAGTGGACTATTAATGTGCAAGGTAGAATGGTAGGGCAAAATGGACTAGTATTGGAAGTTAGAATGATAGTGCAAAGTGGACTAGTAGTACAAGGTAGAGCGGTAGTGCAAAGTGGACTGGTAGTGCAATGTGGTCTGGTAGTGCATGGTAGAGTGGTAGTGCAAGGTGGACTGGTAGTGCAATGTAGAGTGGTAGTGCAAAGTTGACTGGTACTGCAAAGTGGACTGGTAGTGCAATGTGGACTGGTAGTGCATGGTAGAGTGGTAGTGCAAGGTGGACTGGTAGTGCAATGTAGAGTGGTAGTGCAAAGTTGACTGGTATTGCAAAGTGGACTGGTAGTGCAAGGTAGAATGGTAGTGCAAAGTGGACTAGCAGTGCAAGGTAGAGTGGTAGTACAAAATTGACTGGTATTGGAAAATGGACTAGTAGTGCAAGGTAGAATGGTAGTGCAAAGTGGACTAGTAGTGCAAGGTAGAATGGTAGGGCAAAATGGACTAGTATTGGAAGTTAGAATGATAGTGCAAAGTGGACTAGTAGTGCAAGGTAGAGCGGTAGTGCAATGTGGACTGGTAGTGCAATGTGGACTGGTAGTGCATGGTAGAGTGGTAGTGCAAGGTGGACTGGTAGTGCAAGGTAGAGTGGTAGTGAAAGGTGGACTGGTAGTGCAAGGTAGAGTGGTAGTGCAAGGTGGACTGGTAGTGCAATGTAGAGTGGTAGTGCAAAGTGGACTGGTAGTGCAATGTGGACTGTTGTGCTAGGTAAAGTGGTATTGCAAGGTGGACTGGTAGTGCAAGGTAGAGTGGTAGTGAAAGGTGGACTGGTAGTGCAAGTTAGAGTGGTAGTGCAAGGTGGACTGGTAGTGCAATGTAGAGTGGTAGTGCAAAGTGGACTGGTAGTGCAATGTGGACTGTTGTGCTAGGTAAAGTGGTATTGCAAGGTGGACTGGTAGTGCAAGGTAGAGTGGTAGTGTAAAGTGGACTTGTATTGCAAGTTAGAGTGGTAGTGCAAAATGGAGTGGTAGTGCAAGGTGGACTGGTATTGCAAGTTAGAGTGGTAGTGGAAAGTCGACTAGTAGTGCAAGTTAGAGTGGTAGTGCAAGGTAGAGTGGTAGTGCAAAGTGGACTGGTGGTGCAGGGTAGAATGGTAGTGCAAAGTGGAATAGTAATGCAAGGTAGAGTGGTAGTGAAAGGTGGACTGGTAGTGCAAGGTAGAGTGGTAGTGCAAGGTGGACTGGTAGTGCAATGTAGAGTGGTAGTGCAAAGTGGACTGGTAGTGCAATGTAGACTGTTGTGCTAGGTAAAGTGGTATTGCAATGTGGACTGGTAGTGCAAGGTAGAGTGGTAGTGAAAGGTGGACTGGTAGTGCAAGGTAGAGTGGTAGTGCAAGGTGGACTGGTAGTGCAAGGTAGAGTGGTAGTGCAAGGTGGACTGGTTGTGCAATGTAGAGTGGTAGTGCAAAGTGGACTGGTAGTGCAATGTGGACTGTTGTGCTAGGTAAAGTGGTATTGCAAGGTGGACTGGTAGTGCAAGGTAGAGTGGTAGTGAAAGGTGGACTGGTAGTGCAAGGTAGAGTGGTAGTGCAAGGTGGACTGGTAGTGCAATGTAGAGTGGTAGTGTAAAGTGGACTTGTATTGCAAGTTAGAGTAATAGTGCAAAATGGAGTGGTAGTGCAAGGTGGACTGGTATTGCAAGTTAGAGTGGTAGTGTAAAGTGGACTTGTATTGCAAGTTAGAGTGGTAGTGCAAAATGGAGTGGTAGTGCAAGGTGGACTGGTATTGCAAGTTAGAGTGGTAGTGGAAAGTGAACTAGTAGTGCAAGTTAGAGTGGTAGTGCAAGGTAGAGTGGTAGTGCAAGGTAGAGTGGTAGTGGAAAGTGAACTAGTAGTGCAAGTTAGAGTGGTAGTGCAAGGTAGAGTGGTAGTGAAAAGTGAACTAGTAGTGCAAGGTAGAGTGGTAGTGCAAGGTAGAGTGGTAGTGCAAAGTGGACTGGTATTGCAAAGTGGCCTGATAGTGCAAGATAGAATGGTAGTGCAAAGTGGACTGGCAGTGCAAGGTAGAGTGTTAGTACAAAGTGGACTGGTGGTGCAAGGTAGAATGGTAGTGCAAAGTGGAATAGTAATGCAAGGTAGAGTGGTAGTGCAAGGTGGACTCGTAGTGCAAGTTAGAGTGGTAGTGAAAGGTGGACTGGTAGTGCAATGTAGAGTGGTAATGCAAGGTAGAGTGGTAGTGCACGGTAGAGTGGTAGTGCAACGTGGAACGGTACTGTTTCTTCCTAGAATGACCAATAACCACGCAGAATTAATAAATACAATACCATTGAAACGTTAGACTTCTAAAATGCTTCTATAGCTTGTCAAAGTATTCCACTCCAGTTATTCGCCATAAGTATATTTCACAATTATGTATTTCTAATTAATTTAGCGACTGAATTCTGAATTAATTATTTGTCTTTTGAAAACAATACAGATACATACTTCCAACCTATCTGGCTAACACGTGGCGAGTTGTTCATCATCAACACTGTTTTACCAGCGAAACATGGAATTGAGCTTAGGAAATGAACTTATAAATGCATGAAAATTGCCTACCCCAGTGTACGCTGATGTTGAATTAAAGGCGCCTTTGAATACTTTAATAGTGGTAAATCGCAGCACTTCTTTTTCATGAAGTAGATTATCAGTTGAATGATCATAAAATCTAACTGTGGTCGTAATATTTGGTGAATATATATATATCATAAAACCATGAAAACGATTGTTCCGTAGCGGAAGTATAAACTCCTTGCCAAAGTCATCCGCCAGTCCTTCTGCAAGAAAAAAAACATGTTGTAATATGACGGTTATTAAAGTTACAGTCGAAATCTGACCAATATGCGCGTGTCCCATATGTCGGTGATCAGAAATCAGATACAATCAACACAAGCTGCCTTATAATATTAGGGTCTAGAATTTCCAAACAGCAATTCTGTATGCTCTTGTGCTACATACCTTGTTTCTGTGCCGTAAAACAAAAATCAAATCGTCATTCGGAACACCTCGTACAATTCTACGAATCATATATGTTCCGTATGAATGTGACCAAGGTGGTCCGAATGATCTACTCGTAAGTAACTGGCAACGAGGCATTCGAGCACCAACTATAGTGACTATGGTGACTATGGCTGATGATAAAACCTGTCTGGTCTGGTTACCTCTTCAAAATTGGAGGTTTGAATAATGTATAGAGGTGTTCCGAACATTAACTATTATGTGGTTCAACCACCGAATTAGAACAGTTGAACGGTATTCTAAACACCTCTATAGGTTTTTCAACCCTCCAAATTCTATGAGTGACCTGAGTAACTAGACCATAGATGAACTAGACTGAGTTTTATCATCAAACCATAGTCACCATAGTCACTATAGTCACCATAGTCACTATAGTCACCATAGTCACTATAGTCACCATAGTCACTATAGTTGGTGCTCGAAGTGCCTCAACTTGAAACCCTAAACAATACAATGCACAACGAATGACATTTCAACGGAATGCCATATCTTAAATGATTATCATGATGCACCGTCCGATTTAATTTTGTTAAGAATGATAGGTGAAACATAGTTTGACCAAATATCTGGTTTCGTAAAGTGTACAAATCGAATCCCCGTGGGGGGCACAACTGTTGATAAGTGCATGTAAATATGTGACTTTAAATATGTTAAATTCAGCACAAACTCACTTTTGTTTTGGTAATTGATTGAAAGATTTCCCATATGTACATGTTCTAAAATGCAAACATTAGCTATCCACACAATATCTTTATATTCAAATCTAAATTTATATTATCCCTCAGTTAACCATTCATTAGGTAACTTCGGAAGAAAAAAAAGGTCTACATTCCAACTTCTGTTAGAACACCAGAATGCGACACAGTGACCCATATTTTGCGATTGCGCGCTGACGAGAGTGTTACAACAACACGTACATTTTTTAACATGTTATTTTAAAATACATGTCTAGTTACTTAATAAGAAGAAAAACATTAATTAAATCATGACCAAACACGGCTGTCACAACGAAGATTTTGATGTGACGAGTGTCTAACCCCACACTACTACACTCCTTCCCCTTCCGGCATTTGAGGCTCAACCACCATTGGCCGTCAAATACCACTGCCACCATTGAAGTAATTCAAAGTGCGCCCGATGGGGGACTTGAACCCAAAATCCCCTAAACACTAGTACAGCGCTCTGCGGACTGAGCAAGTCGGGTCGCCGTCTGACCCCTTACCACTACAGCTATGAATCCTAGCAGTGGGAATTAATCAACGCCACATCCGGAATTGGCGGCGGAAATTGCCGTACGCGCCACGGAAAAAAAGAACTATAAAATCATGTTTTTTTGCAATAAAGATATATTTTTCAATTCTTAAGGGGGGCGGGGGTCACAAAATCGTATCACTGAGGCAAAATACATTACAATAAGCACACATGTGTAATATTTGTCAGCTGACCTTTAAGTGGAAACGCGAATGATAACGAGCTATCCTATTACAGTAAAACCTCACTCAAAATTAAGACCAGTTTTCAAGTCCATTTTCAGCTCTTTATTCAACCTAAATATTAAGTCCACCTCATAATTTCGACCAGTTTTCAAGGGTCCCAATGGTGGTCTGATTATCGAGGTTTTACTGTATTTTACGATAACAATGTTCTGCCGAACGAGATATTGTTCGCAAACATGTTTAGCTACAATAATTAATACAATAATTATCTTGTTATTTGCATTGCTGGTAATGCGGAAATGATTATATCCGTGGTGTTCCGATTGTCAAATAACTAGCTACACGAATTTGTTCGTGATGACCAATTCGATATATGACAACGTAAATCTGTGGCAGGGGATGTTAACTGAGTTACGACATTTATCTTACGGTAAACATATTCACGAACACTAACTAGATAACCAGATAATTATCTAAGTAGTTATCTAGCTAACACGAAGCTTGTTTGCGACTCCTGACAGGTTATCTTATGGCAGAAATATGTTACCATAGCAATGTAATAATGATAACCGCATTATGAGATAAGTTCGGTCACAGATATACAATAAGGACCGATGCAGTGGAATGAACACTAGCTGTGTCAATCAGTATCGCCAACTTGTGCATGTAGGGGGCGCCACATTCAGGAATCAATGACGTCATTGATACAATAAATGTCGGTGCATTGCTCCGCAATAACCATGGTGACTGAATTGACGAGTGCATATGTTTACCACTGGTGATATAGGAGTATGTACTGTGGATAATAATTCATTCCAGGCACGTTGTAAATCTAGCATGTAGCAGTTTATCTTAAGAAGGTGGATCTTACACAACACAACACATATTTTGATCACCCCTCTATGGTGGCATAGTTCTGCAACAGTGAACAAGCTCTACTTAATTAACTAGAAAAGTATGTGGTTAACTAGACAAGTATCGTGATAAATTTTCATACCAGATAAATATATTAACACGAACAATTGTCTGATAGTGCCCACAACTGCCCCTACTTACACACTTAACCCCTTAGGTTTTCAGAACAGACAATTTATTTTAGATAATACATATTTTCTAGTTAATAAAGTAGTTAACTGGTGGCAGAAATATGCCACCATACCCCTCGTACGTAGATGTCATACGCGATAATTGTAATATATTTGTCATCGATACACAGTTGGAACATTGACAATATATTATTCATGACTACTAGCACGTATTGCAGGAAACCGAAGCATTAATATACAGTAACATTAACAATGAAACAACAGTAACCATAGAAACATATTGATGTACAGTTAAACTTCGATAACTCGAGGACGCTGGTTCAATCCGAAAAGCTCGAGTTACCCGATGTTTGGAGTGACCCAGAGTTTCATCATGTCATTTTAGTGCTTTTTTAATGAAATGCCCTTTTTTCATATTTTTTTCACACTTGTACCAGTTGTTTCATATTTGTTTCATAGCATCAAATTACTATTCACTACATTTCCTCATTAAAATAAAAGTAAAGTCAAATTCTTAATAAGAGTAGTATACTTGCATTACTTATTGTTGTTTAACAGACGGAATAAAGATCATGAACACACGTGTTCAATCCGGCCTGCGTTCAAATACGGCTATCAGTGGCGAACGTTTTGTATTTTATCCCTAGTCCATCATATCACATTGGCTGCACACGGGAACCAAATTGCAAAACGATAGGGCTGATAGCCGTAACTGAACGCAGGGCGGATGTTTACTTTACGCTAGCACCGTTACATTTATGCGTCGTAAGAATCGCCCCTTAGTTGCGATGACATGTTATTTACTCATCAACGAGCTCATATAATATTAAATTCTCATCAATATATTCTCATCAATATTGTATAACTGTAACTTTATCAGGTATCGCATTGATACTGAAAGCGTTTGAAGTGGTATTTCATCATGTCCCAATGTTCCTCTACTATGTCAATACGCAGCTCATTATTTCAAAACCAGTTTTCTCCACAGTGTGGTTATTTCATTAATTATTTCATAACTGTCGGAGTGATAGTGACGTGGATATGGTGGCGGCCGCTCAGTCCGGACTTTTTGGATTTGAACCATGTACAAGTCAGAACCACACGTTCACAGGAGTCACTTGTACTGGCTTGTCCGGGAAGTAATGCAAGTAAGGAGAGTGGGTTTTAGTTCGGATTGAGTTGAGATAAATCAGTCTATATTGTAACTGACTCCCTTTTCTAAATTCAAAGGAACTCAACTTTGACTTCACTGCTTATGGCACAAAGTGAGAAAAAAAACATTTGAAAAACGTTACCTCCTTTGTAGATTTTTCCGCAATCTTTCTCAGATATATCTGAAACACATAGAAGTAAATAATATGTGGACAAACAAAACCAGATTCAAACGCATCAACAACATTTTTAAAAAATGCTTCAACTCATACTCCAAATACATCCCGAATTTTAGAAATAAAGCATTTTTACATATCACTTTCCATTAGATATGCATATGGTGTATTCATTATAATTGAACTTTATTGACATTACAAAAAATAAATTGTGAAAAAGTTACCCCAATGGCGGGGTCAATTTTGACCCCCATGGGCATAATTTGAACAATCTATGTAGGGAACCACTAGAGAATACTACATACCAAATTTTAAAACCTTGGGTCTTCTGGTTCTGGACAAGATATTCCCCATCTAAGTTTATGTAAAACATGTGACCCCTGGGGCGGAGCCAATATTGACACAAGGGACATGATTTGAACAATCATGGTAGGGGACCACTATGCAATGTTACATACTATGAAAGCTCTTATCCTTACGGTTCTGGACAATAAGATTTTTAAGTTGACAATTTATTTTTTGCTCCTGTGACCTTTGTATGCAACAGACCATAACCGTTTGAACAATTTTGAAAGAGGCCAACCCAAGGAACGTTCCTATGAAGTTTAGTCAAAATTGGCCAAGCCATTTAGGAGGAGATCTACACGTTTGACTGAACACAAGCTGTAGTTTTGAAATGTCTTTGTCCAGTCAGTAATGTAGTAAATTTGAGATACTATAGACCTTCTATACATAGTTCCCACATTTACAATATTTACTTCCCTTATTCTGAATTGTCGGCCATTTTGATAGGCAAATTTCCTTAAAGTTTATTGGGAATATAATGGAAACGATGATAAACTAATCCGTTATATAAAAAATAACTTATTCATTATACTCATGTGGGCATTTGGCTAAGTTAATTGAAGAAATCAATTATCACATACATGTAGGGCTTATCAGTTTTGACAATCAAAATGGCCGACAGTTAAGAACAAGGGAGGTAAATATTGTAGATGTGGGAACTATGTATACAGATTATATCCATGTCACTTTTGATAAAACCAAAAAACGAATGCTTATGATGAATCAGAGTTCACGACAACTTCGTTGATAATGATTGAAACTGTGTCCTTCTTCAATTATTTATATTTTAATAAACCTGTAGGCGCCATTTTGCGACTGCGACCATCCGTTTATTCCACGCGACACCACTCATGCAGTTTTACAATATTAATATTCATTTTAGTGGCTCTATTTTTACGCAATATCATATAATATAATTGTCTGTTTGCTTGCCTTGATGAACCACGTGATTCGAATATTAATATTGCATGATAACCGTTATACAGCAGTATATCAAATATTGATCATGAATAATGCATTACATATTGAAACCATGGATACTTGCACTCAGCACTCAACTCTCATATTTCACTCGTATTAGTCTGATAATGGATTTATGAGTGCGGAAAGTGAGCATGAAAATGTCAAAGGAGTGCCGAATATTCATTTTGGTCCTTTATCTTTGAGATTTTAGTGTAATTATGAGTTATAGAGATATATTTAGATAGATTTATTTCTCATAAAATGCACAAATCACATGGAGTTACAACATATAAAAAAGACAATATATATGTAGATCTAGTGACATGGGAAGAAATGACACTAAATGAATAATGATAAATATATATCACTGACAAATGAGGCTATCGACAACTATGAGATCAACAAAATGCACTGGATTATTAAGAAATGCCATGTTTTTTTTAAAAATGATTAAAGTACTGTTAGTTAAGAGAATTGCTTAACATAGAAATACAGACCTACAGATACATTAGGTGAGTTTTACCTTAGACTTAAAACAAGACAGACCATTGGTGACTCTTACATCCTGTGATAAGCTATACCAAAAATAACAACCTTTGTAGGCGAAAGAATGTTTACCAAATGATTTAACCTTTGGAAGTAGGAATAATTATTGGATTTAAGTGTCACACTTCTCAACCAGACTGACTTAATAATAACCCCCACATCACATTACACTCAAATCTCTGAGAAAATATGCCACAAAGAATAGTCTAACATCTAACATTATCAAACATTTTCACACTAAATATATTAACCACTATTAGACTCTTATGAATAAGTTTTGTGACTTGAGATTTGAGTGCTGAGTGTAAGTATCCGTTATAATCCCAGGCTCTGACTTGAAACCAAACGGAAAGAGATAAATATTAAACAGGCCAAACAAACTTTTAAGCAGTGAAGTATCTTAATAGTTTACAACATCCAAACGGTATGCAGGGGTTTATTAATAAATACGTACAACAGTTAATGACAATGCATAAAATCGCTTACAAGAACGTTTTAGTCGTACCTATTGCATAACAAGTTTTTAATACACACTAGCACTTATTATCTGTAGCTGTCACTACAAATATTACTAAAACACGAAAAGTGTACCTTCAAATAAGATGTCAGCATTTCCCCCCATATAATTCGCCGCCATAAACACATCCAGTGTATCACTTGAATGGAAATCCTGCAAATATAAGTTTGAATAGTATTATCTGTTCAACTTTGCTAACGGGAAAAATCATAAACTTGACATAACACCTTATCAATACTCCATGTATAAAGGTTGTACATATCCCTCGTTCCTCCCTCAATCACCCCTCTCCTCTCACTTTGTCTCTCTCTATCTTCCTTCCTTACCCATCACTTCACTTCACCCCCTCGTTCGCCTCTCTACCAAACCTCTCCCCCGCCCCTCCCACCTTTGGCATTCGCCTTTCTCCATTCCCCTCCCCCGTACCTACCATTTCTCCCCCTCAACTCTCAATCCCTGTTTTCTTCGCCTACCTACCCTCTCCTTCCCCTATTTCCCCTTCCACTCACAATCCCTAACTCCTTCGCATCGCTACCCCTCCCCCTCTTCGCCATACCTCCTATTCCATTCGCCTCTTTGAATCGGTCTCATTGGCATTAAGAAATATCCTTCAATACATAGCTAGACTTTTGATGACATAATTACTTAATCAGTATAAATGGGTTGAGATTCATTGTAAACAATACGTCAGTGTCTTTAGTAAACTTTAGTAAACGTAGAAATAAGGCAGAAGCAATATTTGAACGCGTTTAAAATTGCTTTCTTTAAATTATTGTATACAGGTACATATGGCAAATCAGTATCACCTAAATCTGGAAAACGTATTGTAATTTACAGAAAAGTATGTACTATGTATGAAAGTTCTGCTCCATTTCTATCTTGATGACTGTTTCACGTAATATTTATGTGTCTATAGTATGGACGTTATTTGTTTCTCCATGTGAATGACCATAATAGCGATTAATGGCGATGAAACTAGCCGTTAAATCGACCTGCACCCCGCTATTTTTCCCGACAGTTCAAAGGCTGTAAATCGCTGTATGGTTATTATTTCTATTTAAGTTTTTAGATGTATGTTATGTTCCGCTTTCCGCATTAGCACTTCTTTCATCTCTCATGATTATACATGTATCATATGCTTCATGTTCTTTCCCCCCATTTCGTCCTATTATTACTGATTATCTTGACTTGTTCAGTGATATATTCCATCCAATAATGATTTCCCACTAAATTATCCTTAGAAACTATTTATGGTTGTACAGACCATTCCTTGTACAACTGTTTCCAATGTTTACCCTAGCACCTCATCGGTGTCTAATATGTTTTCCCGGGAGTTTATGTGTGTGTCGGGGGGGGGGGGGGGGGGGGGCATTGTTTTGTGCATGCGGCGTTCCCTGTAATAATTTAATCTCTCTTTCATACATATTGTTAGCGCAGATTTTGAAATGAGTTATTATGATTTATAGATTTAGCATTATAATAATGCTTATTCTTTATGTTTTCACTTACTTTTGTAACAATTTGTGCATGTATGAAGGCCTCTAGTAAGATAAGTTTATGTATGTATGTTTTTTATATGCATGACCTTATGAGTCACCTTCAATAAATAAAGTGTGTTCATTGGTTCATTGGTTCATTTCTTCATTCATTCATAGATTCATAGATTCATTAATTCAGAGAAAATTTCGACGGTAAGCATAATATTTATTACATAATTAGTGAAGTCTGGTTCGGTGGATATTTGTATCAATGAATCAATGAATCTATGAATTAACAAGTATGTTTTCAATGTTTCGCCAGTCTACAGTAAGGTCAGAAGTAGAGCCGGGCAACTGCAAAGTTGACTCACACTTAGATGACACACATATAGAAACCTCTGTCATATTACCTTGCACCTGCAAAATAGTTGTCATAAATGAAAAACAGTCATGAATCGATATTACTGTAGCTTACTCAAATTGTTAACAAAAAGTATTGGTATGGGTGTTGTTGTTCGTCCATCGCACTGCGTTAATTGTTATACTACAAAATAAAGGAAATATATCAAACTGTACCATTTTTAGAGGTTTATCACACCTGCCAAGGTCTAGCAAGATACTCTGCAGAATAACCCTGGATAGAATCACAGCAGATATAGACAGATTACAGACAGGCATGCTTTCGAAAAGGATGATCATGTACCGACCATAGTTTAACTTACGGCCAATTATTGAACGAAGTAACGATGGAACGCCGCAGTTAATGTACGAGAAATATTTGATGTACATGTATATTGTACATGTATATTTTGTTGACAATACCAATGCATTTGACAGTACTTATATACCAGCACTTTAGAAAATATCATCATCCTAAGGAATACCAGTAAAGTAATATCTTTAATCAAAATACCATACACAAACTTCAAAGCCAAAGTCATCTATGGGTCAACATTGACAGACCATTTTTCAATTAAAAAGGAGTAAGACAAGGATGCATTCTGTCACAAATGTTAGTTTGCATATGTACGAGTATGCAATATAAAAAGGTGACAGCTACAGATAGAAGAGAGATCTCATGGGCACTCCAAGAGCGATTTGAATATTTGGATTTTGCGGACGAAATAGCACTAATTTCAGAAATATTTCAAGATAAACAATCAACATCAACTGATCTTGTCGACAATGACAAACAGACGAGTCTAATTATTAATACCGACAGAACCAAGATGTTGAAATTAAATGCTTAACAGTAACATACTTTGATAATTGAAAACCAACCGGTTGAATAAATAGATAATTGTAATTATTGAGGCAGCTATATAACATCCGATGGTCATTCTGAAAAGGACGGACACCAAAGAACCAACAAAGGAAGAGCCACATTTGCAGTACTGATGAATTTAAGGAATGCTACGAAACTCAAGACACCCACAACACCAGAGATCTAGAAAGGTAACGTCTTCGGGTCGTTCTTAATGGTTCAGAATTATGAAATGTAACTACGTGTATCTGCAGCAAGCAGGAGGTTTTTGAGACTATTTCTCTAGATAGTCTGGCAGAACAAAATATTCCATCATGAACTATATCGTCGGACCAATATCACCGCCACATCAATAGTGATAACATGCAGGCAATGGCGAGGGATTGGACATGCATTGAGAAAAATCACATTCACCTAAAGAGGAGGTAAAGAGGGAGACACAAAGCGAGTTGGAGAAGATCTTGCGTCATTTGGTTTTGGTTGGACTTCGGGACAAGTTTAGAGTCGAGCAACAAATAGATTATAGTGGCATTCCTTGGTGTTGGCCTTATGTTTCAACAGGCACGAAGAGGACTAAGTAGGTAAGTAGGTCGATTTTACAGTTTGTTTTGGATTTCATGCAAGAAAGTGCTAAATAAATTTAAGTCAGGGGAGAGGTTGGAATTCGGTGGGTTGGGTGGCGTATCGCGTTTTAGCTAGGGCGGTTATGAACATCATTAACAAGAGGGCGCGACAACAATTAAAAACAACACCAAACAGCAGCACCACTACCAACAACAAAAATTAAAACAATAACAATATCTACATGTTCGCTTATTCCATGGTTCTATTGTAAGTCATGGGCTTGCTCGGTTAGCTCAGTGGTTAGTGCGTTAGGTTGTCACCTCGGAGGTACGGGTAAGATTTCTTCCAGGCTGGGCAGATCATGCCCTTCCGGCTACAGTCATTTGTCATCCACGTCTGATTCATGTGGAAAGTTATCAGCTGCTTGCGGAATAGCAAGTTAGTACTGGTTGTTGATTGATTAAAAAACAAGCTTGATTGTTCAACTGACCACCATATATAACCCTAAAACAGTTGCAAAACGGTGTATTACTTACAGAAAGTCGGACACTTTTGTGTGGAACAGGACTAGTCTGTAATGATAGGATCACAAGTGCTGTCGAAGAGATCGATATTTTAATGATTGACAAACTGCTGATAGGCAAATACTTCATCGTTCCCGCAGAGGTTAGACTGATAGTTAAACCTAAAACATATAATAAGATAAAAGCTTGTTAAACTAAGGATCAGTTAATGCTGAATATCACATAACAATTCCTGTACTGTTTACCGTCTGTATTGGTGTTGAAGATGACATTGGTAAGCTGTGTTGGGCATGGTTTTGCTGATGCAATGCTTTATAGTAGGAATGTCAACGAATGGCAATTTTGGTAGTCGAATATTCGGTCAACCTTCAAAACGAATATTTGAATATTCGAACATTCGACCTTCTTATTTAATAATAATACATTTGAAATTCGAAGTTTACATTTTAGTTTATGCTTATCAATTTTGTGGTTTAAACTATAGTCAATTCCCGCGATTACTCATACTTTCAGGGCATAACTGTCATCACCAGAGTGTTATATCTCTCTTGCCTCCAAATATACAACATGTTATGTCAATTAACACCAGTATATATTATTTTCATGTGGAGAATGTCATTCAACGCGATAATGCCCGTCATTGAAATTGAATACACTTGCCGCATGATTCAGCTTTTTTATTGAAAAATATATTTTTCGAATATTTGAATGCCGAATAAGTATTTGAATAAAAATATTGCCGAGATGTTACGATTGCTGGTCACTCCAGATCCAAAATTGATCTCGATAAATTCACCGAAATACGGTAAGATAACGTACCACGCGTCAATGTTATACACGTTGTTCGGTTGAAGAGAAGTTTAGTGGTTAACGTAAGATTTGATTGGTATACACAACATTGATATGCAAGTAGCATAGCCATGTTAGTCACGGCTGCGTCGAAAAATGTGAATTAGAACTTATGGAATTCATGATTTCACAGATTATTTTTTCACTTCCTCGGAAAGAAAACGAAATATACGCGTATATTAGCTTCATGAGAGGTACGATTGCTGCGTTCTGAACTACTAAACACTACACTTAGAAAATATGTACGATCTTAACGGAAATGTTTACTATCATTAACTGTTTTCATTGTCGAGCAGCTAAGGGAGTGGGTAGCAGGGAGTGTGTTAGAATATACCGGTATAACGGTACATTGCAATATTCAGCGAAACTGTATTGTATCACGATATTAAATGAATGTTCCGTATTTATAGGATATATTGCTAGAAATGTACTTACTACAATCTTTAACTAACATGACATTATCTATTCATGAAAAAAACTCAAATAAGTCATAAACTGAAAGGAGAATGATAACTCTTTAGTTTAAGCATTTTACTTCTAGTCATGAAAACCTTTTTCATGACCACACAATAACTGTAATGAGATAGATTGTTTGTTTTCATATTTCGCCGGTTATTTGCACCGCATTCAAAGAGTTTGGACTTGAACAAAAATGTTCAATTAATAGAACTATCTACAGTCACAACTTGCAATAGGTTGCGAAATATTGCAATATATTGTGGCACGTACTGTAATAGGTTGCTGAATATTGAAATATATCGTGCACATACTGCAATAGGTTTCTAAATATTGCAATATATCGTGGTACGCTTTATGCGTGCACAAATCCAAACCTTTATTTATACACTCCAATCGGGCTCTCCGTTATCTCTAATGGTGTATTTTGAATTATCGACTTGCACCTGAATGACTGGTTTATTCACAACATTGAAATCCACTCAAGAAAGGTAGTAAACATTCAAATATGGTTATTAACCACCAAACACAATTATTCAGTATAACTATCACATAGTAAATTCGCAATAGTTTTAAATAACTAAACCTCACGAAAATGGTTTCACACTATTTATGGAAGTGTTCGTTAAATTGATAAGATAAATGTTTCGAACCTAAATCTGTTTCGTGACACTCGTCTTCATCAAATAAGTCCATCGCAGTCATTGTCCCTGATGTCTCCTGGTGCCGATGTGCTATTCTTGCAGTTCTTAAAATACAAAGGACTGTTATCCATGAAAACAGGGCAAAATTACAAAATGTTCGATTTTCAGGTTTTCACATTTTCTGGTTCCTCAAACATTTAGAACAATGAAAATGAAAACCGTTTGACTCTATGCTATTTCGTTTTCATTTCACAACGTTTTAAAGACATATAGCGTTAATGACGTAGAACTGATGACGTCAACTTTTAACTGTAAATTCCCTATAACGTTACGAACGTCAATAAGCCCGATTTTCCTGGAGAAAGATCATTTAAAATCATTTTTATTTTTAATGTATGTACAAATTATAAATCCAACTAGGTAACTGTAAAGGCGGGAACTCGGCCGAGCAATATCTTGCCAATACAGTTACCATCGACCCAGATATTTCTGCACGTAGCGGAAGCCAGTGATATTCTTATATTATTACACATCTCTTACAGCACTTATGATATAAATAAAACATTATCAGTTGATAGTATTGTACGTCTTTATTTGTTTTACAATTTATATAAATAGCATTTAAAACATGTTGTATGATTGTGGAATAATGTAGGAAAAATGAAATCGTATTTTCCATAATACATTGTAGTTTTCTGTGTTTTACGTAAAACAAACATATTGATGGTAGATTTGAGAGCTTAAACTGAACTAAGAGATTTGTCAGACCGAACAAATATGCAGAAATAAATCTTCATTCCAATTTAAGAAATACAGTCGGACCTCGTTCATTCGAATTCATCGGATCCGAAATTTTATTTCGAATAATACATGATTTCGAAAAGCCCATTTCAATTCGACGGGTCTAAGAAGATACATCGGGTCCTGCTATCTATTTCGGATGATACCTTGTATTCGGATCAAAGATTGTCGAATAAACGAGGTCCGACTGTATTTTGTAACTAGATAATGTTGAGTATTATAGTAAAAGAGAGACAATGAATACCTCAACAGTAAGACCACCCTTGGGAACCTTGAAAACTGGTCTTCTAATTGAGGTGGTCTAAATATTGAGGTTCAAGAAGAGCGAAACAAGTGAAAATGGACTTGAAAATTGGGTACGAAATTTCGAGGTGGTGTTATTATTGAGGTGGTCTTTGAATGAGGTTTTACTGTAGTGTAATTTACCTCTGCTTCCGGCGTCCAGTTCACACCAATGAGAACAGATGATACCCCATCGCAGATTCCATAGCCACACACATCATTATCCATCTTTACCTCAGTCTCATTGTTAATTGGTGAGCAAATCGCAGCACCATCTGTCTCGGTGAATCGTGGTTCACAATTGTCGATTGTTGCGCTGTCTGATACCAGGGTAATTAATGAAGCATTGCCGCTGTGACAATAGTAAAACATTTGTTTATCTCTAGAGCATTGTCCAGAGTGTTGCACAAGTACCATCGACATTCTATCGAACATGTTTATGATCTGCATCATGAGAACTGGTTCGGAGGTTGTCACGTATGTAACATTCCGCCTGATATAAAGTTCAACAAATTGTCCACTGTCCGGAATAATAAAAGAAGGACCTTCTCTTATTTGAACTTTAGTAGAATTGAATCGTGTCACAATCTTGAGAATGTCTTTATCGGTATTTGATATAATCGTAAATTCTTTTCCCCATTTGTTGGTGGGTGGTATTTGTTCTATTAAGCATGAAACTGTGGTCCCGGAGATCACATCTCGGGCTCCTACGATCACCGCAATTTTCTTAGTAGCTTTGATGTAAGTACCAGACAAGTCTTCTTTACTTTCAAATTGTAACGTGTCAAATTCCTGTAGTTCTACAACATACGGTTCGTCGTTCGGAACGGATGAGTTATTGCAACGTACCTGGCTAGATCTTAATAATTTAGGGGACAATTTGACACTTACTGTTGTGTTGTTTTTCACAGCAGTGACAGCAAACTGACATGTACCACCCTGGGAACAATACGTTATAACATAGTATCGACTATCTAGATGTCTGTCTGGAATTGCGCGGTAACCGTCGCTTTCATGACCTCCACATTTCTGATAAACGTGCAACTGATAGCCTTTTGCATCCACTTCTAGTCCCGTTTGACTTACACCTGTTTCATTAGGTATCAACTCGAGACATGATGACGAGTTAAATAGCACGGACCACGTATGATTGTCAAGTTTTTTTCTCTCAGCATCGGTGCATGCTTTGTGCTTGGATTTAATTGTAACAACTTTTTTGCTAGTAAGCAGATATCCGATATCCTGATGTAACGTACTAGTGTTGCGTCCCAGGAACGCAATATGGTACTTCTGACAAGCTGAAATATTTGCAGCCTCGTTAAAACGTCGAATTTTCAAACCTATACAATTTGTATGATAAAACTTAGTTCCAGTCATTTCTTCTTAGCAAAATAGCATGAATACATTACTGTGATGCATCGCATGATTATGTGCATTAGAAAATAATTTCACCGATTTAGTCAATTTACAGCGTTACAAAAATGAAACATTAACGTTAAGAAAGTCACCCCCAAAACACATTAATAACTCGTCTGTGTGCGTGTGTGCGTGTGTGCGTGTGTAGGTGGGTGCGTGTGTGCGTGCGTGCTTATGATTTCTTTTATGTGATTATATGCATTTTCAACATTCTTTTCAGTCAAAATGAATTAATTAATTATCAACTAACATTCCCAACCACAAGCAATTGACAACTTCTGCACATGAATCAGAGATGGAGGGCAATGAAATGAAATACATTTCGTAAAACTAAAATAAAAAAATACATTGCACTAAAAAGTGTCTGATGTCACTTTAGAGGCTCCGTTATTTAATTCAATTATTAGATACAATATTTGATTAGCGCTCATTTCGGCAAAACCTGGTAGTGAAGGGATGGAAAAAAAATTACGATACGAAACTTATTTTGACTTCTAAAATACACATATTATGTCATTCATTCCATACTTCGTGTTAACAGCTTATAAGATAAAGCAGGCATTAGTCACTACCCTTGTGTAAACATGTCAAGAAGTATATATCTGCTTGCACTTACCTACTTGTGCGAACACCTCAAATAGAAGCCAAACACCAAAGAGATGGAAATAATCCATGCCTGAATAAAAAATACAACAAAAAACTTTAATATACAGTACAACCTCACTTTAAGACCACTCCAATAATAAGACCACCTCGAAATTGAGAATACAATTTTCAAGTCCATTTTCACCGTTTTGCTCGTTATTTAACCTCAATATTAAGACCACCTCAATAAGAATACCAGTTTCCAAGAGTCCCAAAGTTGGTCTTATTATGGAGGTTTACTGTATATCTTAACGCATTTAACAGTAATACATAGAACAACTGAACAATTCATTTATGTAGATTTTCACCACTTTGATAACTTCAAAACGTACTACCGGGCAATGTAGTTGAGAGGTTAACGCAATGGTTCTCAAGTGACACGTGGTTCAGTGGTAAACATAAGGGTGACAATCCATGAGCGAGTGTCGCCTTAGTAACAATTATTGTTGGCAATCCAGGGCCATGTCGCTACTTGGTAAACATAAATATTGACAATCCAAGGCCGCGTCGTCGCTCAGTGGTAAACACAAATGTTGACAACCCAGGGCCACGTCGTCGCTCAGTGGTAAACATAAATGTTGACAATCCAGGGCCACGTCGTCGTTCAGTAGTAAACATAAATGTTGACAATCCAGGGACACGTCGTCGTTCAGTGGTAAACATAAATGTTGACAATCCATGGCCACGTCGTCGCTCAGTGGTAAACATAAATGTTGACAATCCATGGCCACGTTGTGGCTCAGTGGTAAACATAAATGTTGACAATCCATGGCACGTCGTCGCTCAGTGGTAAACATAAATGTTGACAATCCAGGGTCACGTCGTCGCTTTTTTCCCAATGTTGTTTTAATTCATCTTCACAGTTTTGACCTTAGACAAGCAAAATGTATTTTGCACTACCTACTATCAATATGATTTACAACGAAACTTATTTCATGGTCAAAATATGAATAATCATAGAATTAGAAGGACTTATGTGACACCACATCAATCTGCAATTTTCCGCAGAATACACGCATATAGCTTATAAATACATATTTTGCGTTTGGTTGCATGAAATGAGTAAGCACAGTTTCCGTATATATGTAAATTTATTTGCTGCTCACAGACTAAAAGAAAATCAAGGTCAACATTACTTTTGAAGTGTTTCCCAAGGTCAAAGTTATAACATGTTGAAAATGAAAAAAAATTGAAAATATGTTTTTATCTTGTTAAATAATCAGTAGTATTAGTGTTTCATAGGCTAGGCTACCAGTTACTGTTTTGTCTTTACCTGTGTTCCATGCAATTTATAACAGAACTTAATTATTGGTCCTAATTTTAATAATGGTATAATTAAAAGAAATTACGAGGCACCACCACTATCTGTATTTTTGCATAGAATATACGAGTGTAGCCAATGAATGCATCTTCTGCGTTTGTTTAAGCACACATTCTATATGTACACGTGAATGTGTTTGCAGCTTATTGACTAAAATGAAGTCAAGGTTACCATCCAAGGGCATGGGTCTAGGTCATTTGAGTTCAAATCAATAAAAAACATTAAATGGTGTCTTCTTTCATTACAAACGATAATGAGATGAAGTGATTAGTATTTGATTCTAAATATGATACCGATTCTAGTCCTATCATTTTATTTAGTTGACAAAACAAAACATTTATCAATTCATAAGTGACTAGTTTGTTTTTTGGTATTTTTTATGTCCCCACTTTGAAAGGGGGCGTATAGATTTGCCCTTTTCCGTCCGTCATAAACTCAGCTATTGAGATGGGTATATGAGCCAGAGACATGGAACTTAAGAGCAATGTTAACCAGCATGTGAGGTTGTGCATCTGGGTTTTTTGGTGTGGATGTGTCCAGCAGCAGTGTATGACCCTTGTCATAATTAAAATTAGGCATTTAGTATAATACTTATCTCATAATGTATTTGGTTTACAGTATTAAACCTTCACACAAATATAATTCTACATGTGAAGTTTTGCACCAGCGGTCAAGATTAAGGCCACTATTACTAAAAATAGAAAAAAAGGTTTTTACTTATTATATGATAAGATATTTAGTTCAAATTAAGGTATAGTGATAAATATCATATGTAGGTTTAACTTGTTTTAACTTGCATTGCAGATTACTGAAAATGAATTGCAGTTATGACCATCAAACTTTCCTGTAATGTTTATCAGCATGTGAAATTGTGCACCAGGTAATTCTGATGCCCTTGCTTTTGTGACAAAGGCGGAAAATGGGGGCATCTGTGTCCTATGTAGCATTTCTAGTTTATTAATGCAATACAAACGGAACACAAATCAGAATCATAATGTCATATTATAACATGAATAATCTTCATTCAAAAAACCTGATATTGCAGTGTATCTTCACAAATACAGGTATTGATACAAGAACAATAACAGGTACATGTATATGATTATTATCTACACAATTTTTATGCATGTACATGTAATAGTACTACTAAGATCAGCTAGGAGACATGAACATTTTTGTACTTGAAATCGTGGTATAAAATCAGATTTCTTCAAAATTCGATATTGTTTCAACAACCAACAACTAAATCCATGAAAACCATCGTCCCATGAATTATACCGGTTCTGCAGTTACTGTAAACAAAAGAAGTACAACCAGATTCCGGTTCTATAATTGTATTCTATATCCGGAAAGTATGACATTTTTACATACAATGCTCAGTAAATTGTTTCTACATTTATAATACGTGCAGCATGAAATCCCATTTTAACTGCAAAGACACCTCTTTGTATGACAATTTTTGCACTCTCATGTCATAGCAATGCTGTCTGGAACACTCCTGCATGTATATGTGGGCACTATAGGTGCAGTCTTTAGTTTAATCAAATTGAAACCAGCTGTGCAAAATGTGCATTATCATACATAGTGGAATCCTCAACCAGTTAAGAAAAAAATCATACTGCTTTTCCAGTGACATGGACCTTATTTCTGGAACACATTGTCAAAAGATGGCATGGAGGAGACAATGGTGTTCATGGATCTGGTTCTTGATGGTTGAAACAATACTGTAGCTGTTAAGATACATCACATATTACGATCATGTTCTTCAGCTTTGTCTGAAAGGTCAGATATTAGAATAAAATAATGTTTATGTTATTATATGACATTATAGGTAGGTTCAACTGATTATGATTTGTAATGCATTAGTAAACAAGAAATAGCTTCAAAAGGATGACCTGCACAAATTGAAGTAAGCGAAAATATTGTAAGATTTTGACTTATAGCACGAACACATGTTAATAGAATGAATAAATAAAGACAACGAAATATTTCAGTTCTGCTTTCATTCAATGTTTTAACTTATATATGTGCAGTAAAAAATGATAGCAGGTGTGGTAGAAATAGTGTGTCACATGTCTAACAGAATATAATAAAACGCGTAAATAAAATTACATCAAATCTCCATTACAGGACCCTTGTGGTAATGTCCATTGACCTTTCAGAGATTTTTTTCCCCCATAAAATTACGGTTTACGTGCATATTTTATAAAAGAACATATATCGGTACATTAATACAATATTAACGCATTTACCTCGTGTTTAAATTAATGTTTTTAATGATACAAGGTATAATAAATAATAATTGGGCCTGTCTACGTTAAACCATATCAAAGATTTTAAAACTTTCAAATCGATAACGGCATTTAAAGCTTAGACAATATTTGTCCCATAGTCCTCTTGATTTGGTCAAGAACCTTTAAATACATTTTGAAAGCAAACAAGATTTCTTCGAACATTTATTTTCACTGTATTTTGTGTTGAATCGCTATGTCTGTCACAACTACAGTGAACAAATGTATTACTGTTGACTTTGTCTGAGTAACATCTACTAAGATAATAGTGAAAAACAGAAAAGAAATTATCAACCTGTAAGCAAGAACTCATATCACGACCATTTTTTTATTGAAGTGTTATTCCTCTTATAACCGCATGGGAATTTCGTGTCTTTAAGAATGCATGATTGTATGATTTAAGCGTTATCAGCACTCGCATAAATACCGTAATCATGTGACATCGTAACAATCGATTTGCCGCAGTTTCTGTACTATTTTGTTCTGCATTATAATTTATTTAGCACATAATTGTTCACATGCATTGTATGTATTTATTAAGTTAATTTCAATATCAAATTCACTTTCGTGATTTGTATTGTTATTGCTTAATTTGTAACAATCAAAGTATTTAATAATTTAGATATGTTCGTAGTATGAAACTTTGCCTCTATTGAAAACTAACAATGGAATAGTTTTGTTTTATAAAAAGCAAACACGTTGTTATCCTGAAATTCCACTTCAATATAATGAAAATACAGTAACAGGTTTTAAAGTAAATGGAAATACCACGATCGCATATTTGATGTGGAAAATGTGATATGGACCATGTATGATATATAAATGTACAGAATACTGAAGCAGTGGACACTTTAAAATTACTTTATTCAGTTATCATGTTTAATGTATATATACATTTCATTTCTATATTTGTATGTCAAGATGGCCAGTCTATAGAATCAGTGAAGATCTTGAGCACCATGAGGTCGTATTTCTTAAATCCCTTTGGTCTCAATTTGGCTCAATAATGTTCAATGTGATAGACTAATACCATTAGCATCAGGCTGTTACAAACTACAAAATACTGTCAAATTTGTATTTTTAAAGTTGATTTAATAAAGGGATTTAACATTTAAAAAAAGATAAAAGTGAAAAGTTTAGTCAGTATTTCCAAAGTCAAGTAAGGATGTGTAGCACAATCATAAATAAATATGTCTAAATTCAAACCATAATTTAGGAAATACGAATTCATTCATTCCCAGTCCGTCATTTACAATGTGCAGATTTGAATATGCTTCGAGATTGATAGGCTTACACACCGTGGTGACGCAAGTAGCAAAAGCGAGCTTAATACGGTTGCGCTTGAAAAATACCTTAACACACTAGGTATGTAATGAATTGATGTGTTTGTCAGTTGAAAGAAAAGGACTGGAAGTTGTGTCATATTTAGTATTAAAGTCTAATCACTTTCATCTCATTATCACTTGTAAAAAAATGAGCACCATGTTATGTTATAATTGATTTGACCTCAAATGACATTTCCCTCTGACCTTGGCGGGTGACCTTGATTTTACTTCAGCCAATGAGCGGCAAACATATTCATATGTATTATACACGTTATGTATACATAATAGAAATATATACATAATGTTCTATATGATTGTATTGCCTATACTTATATATTCTACGCAAAAAAGATAGATAGAGGTGGTGTCTAGTCATTCATTTTAACTGCATCGTTATTCAACTTATGGCCATAAACTAAGTTTGTTATAAATTGCAGTGAACACAGGTAAAGTGGAAGCATAACTTATGAAACACTTAATACTACTGAACTTTTAACAAGATAAAAAAAAATTCAACATGTAATGACCTTGACCTTTGGTGACCTGAACAGTCCGATGGAAATTTTGACCTTGATTTTCTTTTAGTCTGTGAGCAGCAAATACATTTACATAAATGCAGAAACTGTGCTAACGCATTTCATGCAACAAAACGCAAAGTATGTATTTTTAAGCTATACGCGCGTATTCTACGGGCTTATGAAATGGCTGCCATCTTGGTTTCCATGGAAACTGACATGGTGTGTTGCAACCCGTAATAAAAAACCGTTTTGTAATAAAAAATTCAAAGTTGACCGAAACGTCGTATTTCATCATGAAAAAGCTAAACACCAGTCTACAATTGTAAAATGCGTCCTATTTTCAAAGGAAAACTCGAACAATAAAGGCATAATTTCAAAGAACCCGTTTTGTATACCATTTTTTGAGACTCAACCCGTTTTGTAACAAAAATCTCAAAGTCGACAGAAACGTCTTATTTCATCATGAAATAACTATAAACTAGTATACAAATGTAAAATGAGTCTCCTTTCACAAGATATAATAGGAAAACTCAAGCAATTATGACATACTTTTAAAGAACCCGTTTTGTAATACCATTTTTTGAGACTCAACTCGTTTTGTAATAAAAATTTCAAAGTTACAGAAACGTCTTATTTTATTATGAAATAGCTGTATACCAGTCTACAACTAAAAAATGAGTCTTATTTTACAAGACTTTAAAGTTAAACTCGACCAATACAGACATTAATTTAAAGAACCCGTTTTGTAATACCATTTTTTAGGCTCAGCACGTTTTGTAATAAACACCTTCAATTTGACGTGAACAATCAACGGAATTTTCATGAGGACATTACTATTGGCCTTTTCGGGCTTAGCATTTCAGTCATATATGGCGGTCACCTGACCTAACCAGTGCTCCTGGGTTATCAACCAGTACCAACCTGCTCTTCTGCAAGAAAATAACTTCTCTTCGTGAATCAGAGTTCAGAGGTGGAGGACAAATGACTTTGGATACAGTATCGTCAGTAAAATTATCTGTTTAGACAAAATAAGCTCCTGATTCATTTAATAATTGATTAAATTTTCCCATCGCATATATGCATTTAACCAGTTTTACGGATGGTGAACAGCTGAAGATTATGAAACTGCACAGACGTGATACATTGGTGATATGCTTGTCTCGAGAATGTTAGCTAAGTTTAGCTTTTGAAAGTTTGACTGCTTGTCATAATTTTGTTTCTTCAAAGTGAACATTTCTTGTCAATATTTACTGTTTAAGACCTAACTAAATACTGTAATCGACAATTTGTGAGAAGTATTATAATGTTATTTTCACCAAATATCACATAATACCGGCTTGTATAGTCTGCACACGATAACAAATTCACCGCTGACATACAGTTAATAATGTGATAATTTATTTACAAACAAGTCACTACATCTCTTCCAAGCAAGCAAATCCACAATCCAGATATCAGCAGCCCTAGGTCTTAAGCGCTCACAGCGCTTTGATTTAAATTCAACCCTTATAATCCTGACATTATGAAAACTCCCGACTGTAAGATTTTGAAAGAAATCAACTATCGATAGATTTTCGTACATTGTTAACTGCATGCCGGACACTAATGTTTAAAGACGAAATGAAGTTATATCTGTAAGGGAAGGATTAAATTGGTACAAGGATGGCCACAATCCCACGGAAACATCAGCATACGATATTCGGAGTTTAAGAGGTTTAAGGGGAAACATCTATAGGAATAAGGAAGTACGGACTTGTGTGACTAATAATCAAAAACAAACATGAAAATTGTAAGGGACAACGAGAGGGGGAATGAATGGACAAGCTAATTGACCATGGACAGATAGGGGCGGGAAAATTGTAATTGTGGAAATAGTACAGAGTGAGTTTTATAATTAGCGATTAAGTGTGAGGTTAGCAAGTTAGTGTGAGAGTTCAGAGTCTGTAAATCGCTGTATTGTTATTAGTTCTATTTATGTTTTATATGTATTTGAAGTTCCCCTTTCCACATGTGCAGTTATTTTGTTTCCCTCTCCGAGGAAGACATATTGTTTTTGTCTTCGGCGTCTGTCTGTCCGTCTGTCCACTTAAAGCTTGTCCGCGCTTCATCTCCAAACATGGTGGTTGGATTTCAGCTAAAGTTCATAGGATTGGTCAGCATCAAGTGTAGTTGTGCATCCTGGTACTGGTGTACAGCTATTGCATGATGAAATAAGAAGTTTCTTTCAACTTTGAAATTGTTATTACAAAACGGGTTGAGTCTCAAAAAATGGTATTACAAAACGGGTTCTTGAAAGTAATGTCTGTATTGGTTGAGTTTTTGTAAACTAAGACTCATTTAACAATTGTAGACTGGTGTAAAGCTATTGCATGATGAAATAAGACGTTTCTGTCAACTTTGAAATTTTTATTACAAAGCGAGATGATTCTCAAAAATGGTATTACAAAACGTGTTCTTTAAAATGATGTCTTTATTGCACGAGTTTTCCTTTGAAGTCTTGTAAAATAAGACTCATTTTACAATTGTAGACTGGTTGCCTGTTATTTTATGATGAAATAAGGCGTTAATGTCAACTTTGCATTTTTTATAACAAAACGTGTTTTTATTACAAAACGGGTTGCAACAATGGTGTCAACTGTCCACCCTCGCTAAACTTCATGCACCCCTCTACAAAAATGTACAAAGAAATGCTCTGGACAAAACAATCACACAAATAAGTCCAGGGACTGTACTATTAGTGGTTAACGTAAGATTTCCTTGGTTTACACAACACTAATATGTAAATAGAGAATAATAGGTTAGTGACGTTGAATGAGAACGTTTATCAGACAAGGCGGAGGAATTTATCGGGTGAGCCCGATAACTACCGAAGCTAGAAATAGTTCCCATGAGTCAGACACATTTTCAGTGGCAATATGAATTTATCTGCGTTTGCGAACATATTCAAATCAAGAAAATCTAAGAATTTGCAACAATTTAGTAAGAGTCAAAAATAAAAAATTACTATTAGTGCATACGCAATTTCCCATGGTTTCTTTACAAATGCTGAGAAATGTCAAGTGCCACAGAACACGAGAAAAAGAAGTGATATTTACATTTTTTTAATGAATATTTGGACATTTAAAACTGCACAAGAAAACAAGGAAACATATGTGGATTCAGTCTATCAGTGTCATTTACGATCGCAAAGGAATTTTCGGCACAAATGGATGAAAATGGGACTCTAAAATTGAGAAGATGGGTGGGGTACGTACTGCTATTGCTACTGATCAATACGTTATTTTCGTGTGAAACTCGACCGCACGGTTATCCGTGATGAGTTCAAACGCAGACAGACTCAAATGGCCGACATGATTTTGTTCCAATGGTGTAAACAGCGGACAATTTGTTTGACTACGTTGTTTACTACATGTTCCAGTTAGCACTTAAATTCGGGTCAAAAATGCAGACCGAGTAACTGATAAGATTAAGCATTGTTTGAATGAAAACAGAACAATTTGGGAAAATGAACATTTTATTGTATGCATTATACAAAAAAGATGAAATTTGTGGTAGGATTCAATTAAAAAATCCATTGTTTTAAATCGCCGGAAAAAAAGATAACATCGCGATACTTTACCAAAGAAGTCCGGCTAGTCACGTGGTCATGTGACGTGAGATAAAAATCATGTCACCAAGTGACCTGATAAAGCAAAAAATATCAATCACCCTGTTATCGGGTCGAAATTACGGCAAGTGACAGGATAAATAGCATAACCATGTTAATACGGCTGCGAAAAATATAACATACGCTCAGTGATCTAAATATTTTAATTTTAATACCTTAACGTGTTTCTTGTAGAATTTGTTCTGTCATCAGATAAATATCCAAACACTGACCGAGTTGGTTTTGTCCGAATTGTGTTCTTCACCAAATACCTGACAACGAGAAACTGCAGTTGATTAATGGTTGGGATAAAACTTGTTCAGGTGCATTATGGGAAACTCTACAAAATTATTAATTAAGTAATAAATTGTGCTTTGTTCACTGAAGTAGTTAATGGTTGAATTCTGTTTATTGCATGATCAACTTGCATTAGAATCAACATACTGATTAATAAAACATTTGAATTTGAATTAAAAAGCAAATACCGATGGCAATCCTCTGGGTACATATTAAAATGGTTTTCATCTGTTTATGAATTTGAATAATTATGATGCTCTAACATTACCGTCATGTCTGACTTTGTATCAAGTTTCTGTACGCTGTGTTTCGCTCCGATGTGTTACATACTGTAAGGCCATCCTGGACAAATTGTTTAGTTCCGTTCCTCAGACCGACCCACGTAAAACGGCCCTACTGAAATGTTTCATGTCTTGGCACCTTCTTCGACGATCGAAGGAGTACATAAAGCAAATAACATTTGAACGCTGTCATGGGATTTACAACCCCTTCTGAAAGTGACGTCATTTCAAGAAGACGCAATATGTGATGTCACTATTTGCAAGCAAGAAACAATATTACTCAATATGATCACGTCGTTTTCATATCACCATATTGGGCAAATATTGCTTACTGTCAGTACATGGTGACGTCACATGTAACAATTTCTGGCTATGACGTCAGAAGAGGTTGAAAATCGTATAGGCGCTTTGCTTTCAGTCTCGTCGGTTGGAAAATAGTGTTTCGTTATTCGTCTAAAAAGAGACAACCAACCACCGCCAAATAAATCCATATTACACGTTATTTGGCCATTCTCGACAGCTCTCGGATATTTCCGTACCACAACGTTACTCTACGAAACCTGGAGGTAGTGTGCCGAGGTTTTCCGAAAGGTTATTGGCTTGTGCTTGTCTTCGATTTAAAGAACGTTATGTGTTTTATGTCATACAACGGCATGGCAATATATAAAAACTATTTGTATGTGATACCCTAAATAACAATAATTGTTTATGGTAGGATGGTAGGCAGGTATTTTAAAATAATTTGTCACGAATAATTGTATTTAGTCAGACAATTAGACACAAAACCATTCCTGCACGAATTTCGGTCGGTCTGCCGAGTTTTCGATAAATATTTAGCATACTCCTTAGAATTACATTAAGTATTGTCCATTAATTATTCAGATAAAATGCGATATGGAATAGGAAAAAGTCCTTTCCCGGAACTGGTCTGATGATGATTTGAGCTGTTAGATTATTAATCAAGAGTGTTAAATTGCTAATGAAATAAACATTATAACACAATACATTCCAGTGTGACAAACTCTTGAGAATGATTTGTATCAAAATTTGAATTTCATTCAATCTGGGAATGGAATGATAGTTTTACCGATGTCTTTAGCCAAAGTCCAAGTCTGTTCAGGATTTGTCCCAAAACCCCAGTTTTGCAGCATTTTGACATACTACAGGTTACTCCGCGAGTAGTAATGTGTGAGTTTCGATTCCGTTTCGCTATGAGTGTCACCCTAAAGGTAGATTTTCTATCAAAATAGTGTAATTAATAATGTCAAGAAAACGGCATGTAAATGCCTTCATACAGAGGTACTCTACAACATAGCATGGTTACCTGCCTTCATACAGAGGTACTCTACAACATAGCATGGTTATCTGCCTTCATAGAGAGGTACTCTACAACATAGCATGGTTACCTGCCTTCATACAGAGGTACTCTACAACATAGCAGTGTTACCTGCCTTCATACAGAGGTACTCTACAACATAGCACATTGTTACCTGCCTTCATACATAGGTACTCTACAACATAGCATGGTTACCTGCCTTCATACAGAGGTACTCTACAACATAGCATGGTTACCTGCCTTCATACCGAGGTACTCTACAACATAGCATTGTTACCGTTTTCGTAAAAGATTCCTAGAACTGCCAAACACGACACATGTATTTCCTGTGTAAGTGCTGACTCGGCATGTAGGTCATGATAGAAAATACCAGTACCAGGCACGTGCATTTGTGGTTTGGTTTTGGGTAACAAATAAGAACAAAGTGTTGTAGAGCACATCTGTACAAACACAGTTACAACTGATTTTCTCGTATTGATGAGTCTAGATATTTTGGTCAAAATAAGATGGACCTTTTAAGTTTAGAGACGGTCATTGGTTGGGCATACTAGGCGAGTACTTCTCACATTTGTCTAAGCGAAACATATATTCATACGCCAATTAACTATTTTGAACTTGAACGTGTAATGTAGTGGATTAGCATCATAGAACAATAATACATTGTTCTTCTTATATTACCAATTTAAAATGTCACTTCAAGTAATATCAATATAGAATATACACCAAAGTCCTGTCAAGATGTCGACACCCGTCGAGCGATCGTATTTTAAACTTTTATATAAGGATATCGAGTTAGTAGTAGAAGTATGATATTTTATTTTGAATTTCAAAGAAACAGCATCGACAATTCTCGATATATATGTAAAGTATTTCCGGCTTCACACTGTAGGGTATTGGGTTTGTAAGGAGCATATTGATAGGTCGATATTTGGTTAAGTCTAATTCTTTTAAAACAATTATCCATGTTTGATGAATGCAGTGAATATTAGTTGTCAGTTGGCCTGGGAAAACATCAGTTAACAGTCATTAAACAGAAGATTAGTTTAAAGCCTGACACATTCATGTCATAGTGAGTAGTTCATTGCAGGGTTTTCAATATAAAATAGTACACGTACGTGCTATTTTTGCTTAAGTCGTTAATTGCTGCGGAGTAATTAGAAATACAAATAGAATAAATTGTTACTGGTACTTGGGAGGCGCAGTGGTCTAGGGGTAGAGCGTCTGACTCCTGATTCGAAGGTTGCGACTTCGAGCAATAAGAGGAAGTTTGATCACGAACTTCACAATCTCTAAAAACGGTGCGAGTACTGGTTGTTGGTAACCAGGAAACAATCATCGAATGTGATTAATATAAGTTGTAAGAACTTGTTTCACAATCGATGTAAAATAAATAATTTTAAACCTAACTGGTAATTGCCTAACTGTCTAGTCATAGAAGTTAAGTGCATTTGAGAGCTACTCGCTTTAAAGAGGTTGTTGCCGTATCATTTATATTATGTTGAAACTTTTATGATGGTTCAGTTGGTATATCCATACAATCTTGATACCGGTACTTTTATGCTAAAAATCAAGTTATTGTCTACAATAATGTTTCAAGTTTGTTCATTTGTTATCAAATAATATTTCTCTAAATTATAGGTAAATTAGTAAAATCCAGTCCAAAATTATCAAAATGACCCTTGAGATTCAGCACAGGTGGTGGAACTCCTGCTAATATGGTATATTTTTAGTAGATATTTAGAGACAAACGTTCCTGCTTGGAAGAATGAAATAAATTTGAGTAAGCTGAGGTTGGTCTTAGGTACTTTGCTATATACAAGGCAAACTGCAAAATACCTACATTTTATCATTATAGATCAATACATAAAACAAATACTTAAATATCAAACACTCATTGATGTAATACATAAATACCTACATCAAGTAATTTTAACCAAGGCAATTCCAATAGTTTATCAATGATAAACATAGACCGAGTTCCTTATCTAAGTCAGTGTTAAATGGCCAACTTGAACAATCTTATTATACAACTTCAAAATACCGTAACATTTAATGTAACTTCTGTGACAATTATTTTCATGTCCTCATGACTTCAGGCCAGCTTGACTGCTGCATTATAACTATATAAAATACAACATCATTCAATTACTAGCAACATACATGTATTTGTATTTGCATTACTGGTTTATGAGGTCGTCCGTCGCCGCGCACATTTGATAATGCACTTTATGGTATTTTGGTCGACCCGGTATGTCCCCCGCACACCATAAATAGACTTTTTGAAACCGAAGGGGGAAATTTACCTGCCAGTATAGCAGTATCGATCAAACAGACAATTTTTGAAGCCGAAGACGGTCACTGCACAGTGCCAATGAGACCTATCGTACAGTTACCATTGTCCTGGCACCTAACCAGTACTTTCCAGTACTTTCCTGGAATCTACCCAGTACTTTCCTTGTAACATGCCAGTACTATGTTAGGTGGGATACACTGAAAAGCATTTTCTGTTTTATCCGGCGAGACGAGGGATCGAACCCACGACCTTCGGATTCGTCAGCAGCGTTAACCACTGAGCCACAGGGCCACCTATATGATGCCCCATTTATACATTAATTTAGTTTATGTCATCTACTATTAACGATATTTTAATTTTGAAAGGAAATTTGCCCAGTTCTTAAAATGCTATTTGCATACATGTAAAACACAATATTTTCTTTGAATTTCTTGTTGCTGTTTCTTACATTACTTTAATCTACATATCTGATTAGTACAAAGATGGTTTCCTAAACAAGAAATATTACAAAATAAGAAGTGAAATGATATTTTTCCTTTTACTGGTCATTTTTGTACGGATAACGTTTTCATGAAGGAAGTTTACATAGAAAAAAGGTCATAACTTTTTTTTAGAACGGTAAATATTTTTGAAATTTTAAATTTTTATCCGCATTATAGTACAGATTGAATCTATACAAGTTTCATTTGCCTTTGGAGAAATGTCCATTATGGGTGGAATACCTTAATGTTGTTATAAGGCTTCCAATTATTTGCTAGTTTTGAGCCATGCCATAGGACATTGTCTTCCTGAAGATCCAATTGCTATTTGCAAAATATCTAGCTCAAGTAGGCCACATATTTTTATCACAAGTTTGAATCAATTAATCACTGTTCTTATTTCCATTCATAGAAAATAGGAAACTTACTCCGTAAAAACACGTTTACCACCTATTCATAGCAGTAGCCTTAAATAAATGTTCAAAAGTGTGACGTCGTTTTTCGCTTCCATCCACTTCGGAACCTGATCACTAACTTATCATTGGATTTAAATTCGTTAAAAAGAATTGAACTTGTTCGCCGGTTTATGCCCGTTATTTATCTAAAAAAATGCGTGTGATTACCCCTCTTGTCTACCCTTACAATCGTTTCTTTTACCCCCACTGTCGATTCTTTGCCGCGCGTGCCGTCGTTACATCTCGCTGAATTATTCTGTTGTCGCGTCACCAAGGATGACGTGCGTAGCGTCAGTTGCCATACATACTCGACTCACTAATCATACGAAGTATCATTACAATCGAGCATGTATTTATATAATTATTTACTCTCAAACATACTGGTACTCTAGAACAGCCTATCGTTGCCAGCTGTCTTGACCTGTCTTTTGATATTTTCCATCCATTAATTCCCCACCCTCTTCACTGTTTGTCCTCTTTGATTCTCCTAGTTATTCCTTATGGTCTGCCAGGCCATTCCATGCGCCTCTTTTCCCTGATGTAAATACCCTTTAAAGTCACCAAGTGCCTTATGTGTTATGTATTGTTGTTTTCCCGAAGGTCTGCGTGGGGAGGCACTGTCTTATGTATGTATGTGGCGTTCCCTGTAGCAACTTATTCCTTCTCTTCTAATATTATTTATGTTTTGTGCACACATTACTAGCCTTATTAACTGTAGTCAAGGAGTAAAAAACCTGGGCTTGTCTAATTATATCATTTTAACCATACCAGAACACATCATAAATTATAATAAATTAAATAATCCACTAAATTGAAAGTTCCTTATGTAAATACTTCCTGAATACTACTGCAATGTTGACAGTTAACCCTCTTACGCTCGTACCATTATTTTATGACGTTGTTTACGTCATGCGGAAGTGACGTATGATTCGCGCAAAATTATATGACGTTCTAATTAATTATCTATTACAAAAACGACGTAACCGTAGATGTAATACAATGTGTTTATAAAAAATGATCAACCACGTGCAGACTTGTTTTGATTACTCTACGCTTTTGGTTTAATTTCATTCTATATAGCTATATGTGGGACTGTAAACGCATACAAAATTGAGCTAAATATGGTTTAAAGTTCTTATCTTAGCTGTCTGTATTCATCTAAACACCTACAAGCTTGTTGATAACAGACCGCAACAATAATGTTCAAACACATTTATCTTTTATTTCATTTTGAAAATAAAAATTCTTCAATCAGTCGACATTATAGCGGCATATGATAGTCTTTGAAACAACTGATACAAAGACCAACTTTTCAGTGAGGACACCAAGTTCTTATTCTTGAGCCAGAGTATGTGCTCATTCCCCGGTTTGCACATTGAGCGCTCTTCATCCGTTTCCCGTTTGGAACGTATTCAACATAGTGTCCTGTTGGTCACAAAGCGCATGTTGATGTAACTGAAAATAGACTTCTGTTATTTAATATTTGATCAACACTAGTGAATACAAGTGTTTAATAGCATGTGTACTAAGTTGCATGAGGTAAAACTATAGATTAGAATCAATCTGAAGATTGCCAGAATGCCGCGGTACTATAAAAATGTTACACCCTATAAAAAGTACAGGATATGTAACATGTGCATTGACATCTCACACCTGGTCTGCTACGCACTGACTATAGATAGTCTCCAAAAAGACCAAACACTAAGGTACTGTAGAATGATGGTGGTTTAATGTTTTCTCCAAAAGATGTGTGTTCGTATACAAAATGTATGCATTTACCGACAAATATTTTTTAATTATGAGGAATTGTATTTGATAAGACTATCAAATGTGGAAACTATTTTTTACTTAGCTATTGAGTGTTTATATAACATGTTTATTTGCAGTTCATAAGTTATGAAAAGTTATATCAGTAAAGTTCATGTTACCCGCTGCTGTAGTCAAGAGGTTTAAAAGCATTTTTTGTTCCATATTTTGACACTTCGGAACATACTTGACAATCATCTGATCTCCAATGTCGACTCCTCCTTTGTACGGTTGTAAAGAGTCACAAATATGTCAGAAATGGTAGTATGTTATCTAATTGGAAGTGACGAAAGTATCGAACTACACAATGTGAGTAACACACCTTTCACATTGAGCCGAATTGAGTACGAATGCAGTACGAAGTTAAATTCGTGGTGATTCGTAGCGATCCATAATGACTTCGTAGTGAGTCGTGTCAATTTCACATATTTGTGGGCTGTTCGTGGTGCCAGTATGACAATTTTGAACCTGCTCAAAACATTCATAGCGATTCGTAGTACTCTCTTTTTCTTAGCGCATTTCGTGCAAACTTCGCGTACAGTAGGCTTATATGCTCTCATGTACAGGTCATGAACAAATACGGGAACAAAATGAAATAATGCATATTTTATATAGAGGGTGATATCCGGGTTGTCCTCTTCTAAAACTACTCTGTTATCTGCACAATATCTCTTTATTTTAAGAAAACGTACCACGATACATTACACTGCAAAAATGTGGTATTGAACACAACACAAAGTGTGTAGTGAAATTATGATTTTGGAAATATGTTTAGCTCTATAACAGCCTCTACCTGCCTGGTATATTGGAATGCAGTTCAAATATATAAATAACGAACGTGTCGTGAATTTCATTAATTTTTAATCACACTCTTCTCATATTATAATTAGCTCTATTATAATAAACTTAGTAAAAACACACCAGTTAGACTAGTTTCTGACCGCAATATTTCCCACAAGAAGAAAAAAACATATCAAAAACAGACTCCGGGTCTCTGTTCAAGACTGGGTATTAAAAATCGATTTCATATGTTTGCTCTAAATTGCGCTGGCGACAAAACGTTGAACCATGACTATTGGCATCGTGCTTGATCCACCATCTTCTGTTTGGAACGTAATATGCCGCGTTTTCGCGCTAAAATGACGTCATGTTAAATAAATGACGTTATGGTACATTAGAATAGTTCCCGCCCTTTGGCACATATTTTATAACTTTAATTTGAACATTAAATTTTATGAAATTATTCACTTTTTGGTAAAGACATGTTCTCGGCGACATATATGTCGCATCGAGCGTCACCCGACAGACGACGTTAACGTCGCATTGGGTTTTAAAGGGGAACGACTTATACGTCGCATTAAGCGTAAGAGGGATAAGTCCGGTTTGCAGTTTTTACTTTTTGTTCAAATCAATCATTGAATAATAATGTCCGTGTAATTTGTTGCTTTATGTTACTCACGCTGAATGGAGCTAGGATTTTGTATCGACACCTTTTAATGGAGCTTATTAATCTCTGGAATAGATGAGTGGAAATAAAATGTTGATACCGTATGTGTTGCATGCTCACCATTATGTCACATGATGTCCAGAGATATTAATGGACAGGTGTCATTTTAGACATTTTCCACTCGGGCCACATCTTACTATAGCTATTGCTACTATCCCTTATGTACCATGTTATATAGTATGCTATAGTATGACAGGACCCATGATTTTCCGTGTGTCTTTTTCTGATGTTGTCATTTTTTTGGCTGTCACAAAAGTACATGTAAATTCTAGGTATGCCTTGTTTGATCAGATTGCACTCGACCCAATCGGATTACTTCGCAATTTGACCGACTACGACGATGCAATTCGAGTGTGGTACTGAAACGTCCTGACTGTTCCGAGTAACATAAAAATAACAAAATGAAATTTAAGCGAGACTAATTTATTCAAGTTACTAAGGCAAATATAATAAATTTAATATGTGATACAATAAAAACAATTAATAAATAATAAGTGTAAAATGCAAGGTTAGTCACAACAGCAGGCATTAAGGCAACCAAATAATTCAATGTTTGATAGAGTAAAAACAATTAATTAACATTGAGTGTAAAATGCAAGGTAAGCATGAACTCAGTTAGTCACAACAGAAGGCATAAAGGCAACCAAATAATTCAAAGTATGATACAATAAAAACAATTAATTAACACTGATTGTAAAATGCAAGGTGAGCATGAGCTCAATTAGTCACAACAGAAGGCATAAAGGCAACCAAATAATTAATGTTTAATACAATAAAAAAATTAATTAACACTAAGTGTAAATGCAAGGTGACCATGAACTCATTTAGTCACAACAGAAGGAATGTATAGTCAACTACCACAGATATAACAATATATAGCTGATGAAAATATGACTATGATTTCAAAACCAATAAATGGTAATAACTGCCGGACACAGACAGAAACGCTAAACCATACTCTGATAAAAGCATATTATATAAAAGCTAGTATAATAATTCATTTAACAATGCATGCCACAGTGATGATTAAAACGTATAAAGCAATTTGTACAGGCATACGTACATTAATATTCATGCAAAACAAAGTGTAATATTTCTGCAGTACAAATGCAATATCGTCCATGTATTATGCATTTCCATTTCATTGTCCCAAATTTATGATGATGACATGTTGATTTCTACTATCCCATGTGATTTATAGTTGTAACACCGACAAATAAATCATTTAGTGAAACTTTACCCCAGAGAGAAATGCACTGCGATAGATTGGAGTGTATTAAAGCGATATATACCCTAGAAAATAGCTGATGTTTTAGCTTTTTAGCAATATTTTTGAAACTACATATTATAGCAATGTGATATTTACACTGTTTTATCGTTATAGCGTCCTTCAACTCATAATGCAGTTATTTGAACTTATGGTGCTGTCAAGTGTACATGTTGTTCCGGTAAATCAGGGTAATTGCCCAAGCGTTAATTTTGCAAAAGAAACACATGTATGCAAAGATAATAATCAATCAACCTCATGCTATCGAGATTTAAAAAAACACACTGAAATAACAATAACAGAAATAGGGGGTGAGTACGGAAAATCTAGTTTTTCTATATTTTTATCGATATAATTTTGAAGAAACTCGATAGCATAACATAACATAACATATATATAGTTTATAGGCATAAAATATTACATAATTATAGTCAAACAAACAAATAGACAAATGTACATGTATAAGTCGTGAAAAATGTTTTTGTTCAAGAACAAGATTTCATATTTGGAAGTAAGTACATGTATTAACAGTATTTTTAACGTATTTATAGTTCTAATTTCTTTCCTTAAAGCGAAAAATAAACATTTTGCTAAGTTACCTATAAATTTGATTGATTTTGAGGACATAAGAATTTCAAATTTTTGGATAGTTGTCCAATTACGAAAATATGGTTGGAAGCATTTTAATTTTAATTGTCTATATTTAGGACATACTACAAAACATGATACTGATTTTCTATAATGTGCATATTACATTGTGAGCAGATACGATGTTGTCTTTCTAAATTGTTATATCTGCCAGTCTCTATTGTTAGGTTATTTGAGTTTAGTCGAAATTGTGAAAGGACAATTAGATATTTCTGAACAATATTAATATTAAGATATTTTTCCATAACAAAATCATGCTTGAATAAATAATATTCAGATAATCTGCTCGAGTAATTTATATTAGTATACCAAGTTTGTTTAAAAATATCCAATAGTCTTTGTTTAATAGCCTTATAGTTAATAATATTTGGATTTTGTGATATCCAGACATTTCCTAGACCGTTTACATCTAATAATAATTTTATATGATAAGCCCAGTTTAACCCATGTATGACAGTCCAATATTTGCATCTTCTGACAGCATTTTATAAATATTAATGATCAAAGGATTGTTTTATTTAAGTACAGTAAGTCAATATTTAATCATTATGATTTGTCTCGCAGTTTTCATATGATAACGATTTAGTTCTCCGTAATGCGCGTCTAAGTTTGTTGATTTTTTTACATTTAAATCTTTTTGGATTTGTTCTACGAGTTATGCATCATGATAACCCCCAATGGATGCATTGTAGTTTAATATAGATCCGACTAGACTATCAAATAATCGACATTTTTCAACAGAATTTAATATTATTTGGTTATGCACCATAAATAGACTATGTAACGCATGCGTTGATTGTTGGGCAATTCGTTATTGTGTTCTATACCAAGAACCATTTTTAAATAAATGGGTACCGAGATATTTTGATTATTACTGAGTGTTGATCTATACAGCATGTTTTACATGTTTTGTTTATAACTGAGTGTTGATCTATACAGTATGTTTTACATGTTTTGTCTATTACTGAGTGTTGATCTATACAGAAGGTTCTACATGTTGAATTTATTACTGATTGTTTATCTATACAGCATGTTACACATGTTGTGTTTATTACTGATTGTTGATCTATACAGCATGTTTTACATGTTTTGTTTATTACTGAGTGTTGATCTATACAGCATGTTTTACATGTTTTGTCTATTACTGAGTGTTGATCTATACAGCATGTTTTACATGTTTTGTCTATTACTGAGTGTTGATCTATACAGAATGTTCTACATGTTGTTTTTATTACTGATTGTTGATCTATACAGCATGTTCTACATGTTGTGTTTATTACTGATTGTTGATCTATACAGCAGGTTCTACATGTTGTATTTATTACTGATTGTTGATCTATAAAGCAGGTACTACATGTTGTGTTCATTACTGATTGTTGATCTATACAGCAGGTTCTACATCTTGTGTTTATTACTGATTGTTGATCTATACAGCAGGTTCTACATCTTGTGTTTATTACTGATTGTTGATCTATACAGCTGATTCTACATGTTGTGTTTTTTACCGATTGTTTATCTTTACATCATGTTGTACATGTTGTGTTTATTACTGATTGTTGATCTTTACCGCAGGTAGTACATGTTGTGTTTATTACTGATTGTTGATCTATACAGCAGGTTCTACATCTTGTGTATATTACTGATTGTTGATCTATACAGCAGGTTCTACATCTTGTGTTTATTACTGATTGTTGATCTATACAGCAGGTTCTACATCTTGTGTTTATTACTGATTGTTGATCTATACCGCAGGTACTACATATTGCGTTTATTACTGAGTGTTGATCTATACAGCATGTTTTACATGTTGTGTTTATTACTGATTGTTGATCTATACAGCAGGTTCTACATGTTGTGTTTATTACTGAGTGTTGATCTATACAGCATGTTTTACATGTTGTGTTTATTACTGATTGTTGATCTATACAGAAGGTTCTACATGTTGTGTTTAGTACTGATTGTTGATCTATACAGAAGGTTCTACATGTTGTATTTATTACTGATTGTTGATCTATACAGCATGTTCTACATGTTATGTTTATTACTGATTGTTGATCTATACAGCAGGTTCTACATGTTGTATTTATTACTGATTGTTGATCTATACAGCTGATTCTACATGTTGTGTTTATTACTGATTGTTGATCTTTACCGCAGGTACTACATGCAGTGTTTATTACTGATTGTTGATCTATACAGCAGGTTCTACATGTTGTGTTTGTTACTGATTGTTGATCTTTACAGCTGATTCTACATGCAGTGTTTATTACTGACTGTTGGTCTATTCAGCAGGTTCTACATGCAGTGTTTATTACTGACTGTTGGTCTAAACAGCAGGTTCTACATGCAGTGTTTATTACTGACTGTTGGTCTAAACAGCAGGTTCTACATGTTGTGTTTATTACTGATTGTTGACCTTTTGAAATAATGTTTTTTCCTTAATGCATCAATTTATATTGAAATTAACTTGTTTTATTATTGTTAATTTGAATTGAGGTTGACATCGGCCAAAACTCACATTCGAATAGGACTTTGAGTACTGAAATTATTAACTTTAGAACGGTCGTAAACAAAATGTGAGTTGGTCAGCCAATCAAAGAAATGTTACGGAAATATTGGGCAAAAGACATACTGTACATAATAAATGTATTCTCAGCTAATTTTGAATCGACAGTTTTGTTATTATTACTGTCCACAAGCCTGTCGTAAATTGTGAATCATTGTTTTCAGGTCTCTCCGAAGGTTGTTAATGTCCAGCAGCAGCAGCAAACCAAACATCACACACAACCACACCACGCATACAATCCCTACAGCCTTGACTTCAAATCTGTCATCCGAGGCGCTGGTCCGCCGACGAATCTGAAATGCATTCAGCTATTATATTGGAAATATATATTTTTTTATCGAATATTCCAATATTCCGGATATTTCCGACAATTTTCGTGTATTTCCGGCTATCTGATATATCCCTTCTACAGTACATGTACAGGTACATGTATACGCATACTCGTACTTACACATTCATGCACATGCTATAAAAGGATATAGAAGGGGGAATAACTCATGACAATCTACCGTTCTTCTCAACTTGCAAAACATCCAAGCATGCAGCTTGTTTCCAAACTATTTACAGGGTTGTTCCCCTTATACAATCGGATAACTTAAGACCAAAAAGTGATACATCAAAGTATGCACCTTGTTTTTAAACTTTAAAAAGGGTTGTTCCCCTTATGCAATCGGATGACTTAAGACCAAAAAGTAATACATCCAAGTATGCACCTTGTTTTCAAACTATAATCAGGGTTTGTTCCCCTTATACAATCGGATGACTTCAGACCAAAAAGGAATACATCCAAGCATGCACCTTCTTTTCAAACTATAAACAGGGCTGTTCCCCTTATGCAGTAGGACGATTTAAGATCAAAAAGTAATACATCCAAGCATACATCTTGTTTTCAAAGTATAAAACGGGTTGTTCCCCTTATACAATCGGATGACTTCAGACCAAAAAAGTAATACATCCAAGCATCCACCTTGTTTTCAATCGGATGACTTCAGATCAAATGAGTTCATTGAGGATTATAACGTAAACGACATGTTTCGTTTAGATTTCTGAATAACGTAAATTTATCACGACCGAGAAATAACAGAGACTCTCAAACATAGTTTACACGAGAGAATGTCGAACTGGTAAATAGATGACCAAACAAGAACTATCATTTAAAAAAATGGTCGGCGCAATTTGAAGGTTGTTCGGTTACAGAGAAGTTGCTATAGTGGTTAAAGTAAGATTTGATTGGTTTACACAACACTGATATGCCAATAGCGAAGCTTTGTTAGTATGGCTGCGCCGAAACACTTTAAACTGTACCTGTTTGCTTAATTTGTTTTTATCCAGTATAAGTTTCTCATGTAGAGCTTTAACTCGTTCTCGTATTGCATCCTCAGATAGTTCAGTTGGAGTTTTCCATTCACAAGGACAAACACATTGCTGTAGGCATTCTCCATCCTCTGTTTCTGAAATAATATATTTTTCTTTATTTGCCTCGGAAAATCTTTCTACTTTTTTTCTTTTATTTCCGAGAAATGTTCTCCGAGCGGAATTAATATATTCACTTATCAGAGCAGGACTGTTAAAGAATTCACGTGTTGAAGATACGCAACATGCTATGCATTGGTCAACATAAAATATGTATTTGAAAAAATTAAATGTATACGTAACAAAACTGGTGATGAATGATATTATAAACAAAGATTAAAAACACATTCAGTGCCGTTTAATAAGGCTTGAGCAAAACCAAAAAAATACCAAATAGAACGTCACGATTTCATTATTCATGATAAATGTGAATAGTAAAGGGGTAACTCGAATCTTATCTAGTTGCCATCATTATTATGTTACTTAATAAGTCAAATTCGCAAACCATAACTAGATAACCAGTTGTATAAATCTATTTATAGATAACTGGCAACACGGATCTTATCTAGTTAACTACTTATTATGTTACATAATAAGTGAAATTCGCTAACCATAACTAGATAACCCGCTAGTATAATACATCATAAAAAGGTATGAGGTGGCAGTTCTGGGCCTTTTCAAGCCTGTTTCTAGTCTTATGATATTTATCTTACCGAAAATGTATCACGAATATTAACTAGATAGCTAGATAATTATCGCAATAATTAAGTGGTTAACACGAAAACATTCGCGAACGCTATCATGCTAACTGGTGAAAGTAATATGCCACCATAGAAATGTTCGTGAAAAGTCTCAGATTATAAAAAAATCACAAACAATTTGATTTTTGTAGCACAAAATAATCAGTTTGTTTACATCTAAATTTATGTGTTCATGCCTCACTCATCAGCCTATATGGTCCGAACAAAGACGTCTACTGGTCTTATTTGTTTACATGTTGATGAACCTGACAAATCCTAACTCATCAACCCACTGGTATTTCTTTCATAAATGGTATTTCAATATGTTAATTTTCGATATCAATGATCACGTTCATTCAACTTTGACATAAAACAGGTTTAAAAAAAGACTCTGTGTAAAGAAAACAGAAGGACAACTACATGTACAGAGGAACACAATATCTGACATAAATGTATTATCTACGGGACATAGCCAGTTTATATTTCGCGGTCTGAGTTACCTACCATTAGGGGATTGTTCCGGAGCTAGATTTGTTACAATCGTTGGTGCCACACTGCCCAGTATATCAGTATTAAAAGTGTTCATGACCGTGCCTAAATCCAGTGACTTGACATTTTGTCTACCGCGCCCAAACGATATGTTTCCAGGTATTGGATCTGATTCCGGGAGATGTATCGGACAGAAAGTCACTGAAATAACAATAATTGTACAGTCTTGATTTTGACCTACATTTTAAACCAACCAAATGTTGTATAATTATGAAGCGCGTTGTTTTAATATGCAACAAATTAGACGATTTGATTGGTTCCTATTTGAAGCGGAGAGGCATGAAACGGGGTGTATCGTAAATAATTCACCTATTTGTCAAAATTTAATGCAAGAAAAAACGTATTAAGTAGAAGATATTTGTTAGTTTTACTACCAAAAATTATCATGATATTTTCCAATTTCATAGTTTTCAATAATATATCGTTGGAAGATAATTATTTTTCCGCAGCGTACCTCCCTGACAAAATAGGACGATTCTTGTAACGATTTTTTATTTAATCTGAATAGAACATTGCGCAATTTGTCGATGTTTAAAGAAAAACTGAGCACAGTACACGAGAAATATTTAGCTAGCGTAAACAATTATTCATAGTTTTCGATGGAAAATTCCACTACTGTGTTTGAAATAAATTTCTATTTCACATACTTCAAAAAATCATTTCATCCATGCCGTTTATCTTTTGTAAAGATATTTCTTGTTTCAAAAGTATATCTGCGTAACTTCGTAAATATGAATTATATATTCTGTTATGTTTCTAATTTGATGCAATATAATTTGTATAAACAGTATATATATAATTTTCAAACGCAGATATTTAATATTGGTGAATAGTTTTTCGATAGAAAACAAACACTGACCTCCAATTTACCGGACACAGTCAAAATGTATACATTCTAATGTGTATTGTTGCAGATTTAATACACAATTCATGAACGTTCTGTTTAAATTACAAATAAGCTGATTCACGATGAAACATGACCTGTGTTGAGTTACGGCGAACAGTCGCAAACGTTTGGTATTGTATCCCTTGCCCATCGTATCAAATTGCCTGCACATGGGAAACCAAATTGCATAACGTTACGAAACATTACGAACCAATAGCCTCAAATACTTTTACTGAACGCAGGGCTGTATCAATGACCAAAATCGATATTTAGGGGTTTACATTTTCTAACTGGTATATTTTTCTAGTTTCATTTTTGTACCAAAACAATTAAAATCTTACGTTTACCTTTCTTTTTATAGAAATTATAATATTAAGGAAAAAATGCAAAAGTAAACTACAAAACGATGGCGTCGCGAGAGAAACGCGTAAATCTATCGTACATAAGATTCTTAAAACATATTTTGCTTTTAAAATGGGAAAACACTTTTTTTTCACAATTTAATTTAATATAATAAATCAAAACGAGCTGTCACTGCAAGTGACGTTGCCCCCGAAGTGGTATTCTAAGAAGGATGGAATGATAAAAAATAAGTGAAGGAACTGATGATTAAATGTGGCTTGACCTTTGATGTAGGGACGTGGGTCTTGCACGTGACATGTCGCCTTTATACGCCGGACACATGTGCCAAGTTATTTTAAAATCCATCAGTACATGGTAAAGTTACAGCCCGGACACGACCACCTATACTCTAGTTGCATGTATACAGCATTCTATAATGATCAAACTCTAAGTGTGTTCTTGATCTTTAAGACAGGAACATGGGTCTTCCACACGACATGTTGCCTTTATATGCCGGCCGCATGTGCCAAATTATTTTAAAATCCGTCAATAAATAACAAACTTTCAGCCCGGACACGACCACCAATACTCTATGTGCATATATATATGCAGTATTCCATAATGATCAAACTATAGTGTGACATTGACCTTTGACGTAGGGACATGGGTTTTGCACGCGACACGTCGCCTTTATATGCCAACGCATGTGTCAAGGTATTTGTAAATTCCGTCAGGACATGACAAAGTTACAGCCCGGACAAGAAAATTCAAGACAGACGCACGAACGGTAGGTGCGATTTTAATATGCCAACCATCGGGGGACGGGGGGCATAATTAAAGCCTCCATAACCCTTCAGAGAACGCACTTAGTTTGTCGGGAAATATTCGACGTCATAACCACCCTCACTTTTACATTGATTGCAATGGAAGCATTCAAAGCATTCCGAACGGCAACATTTTAAATATTCAACATATTCAAATGTACTCGCATTCATTTTGACCAGATAGGTCCACCAATGTGCCATTCAATCCATAGCAACTTTCGTCGTGATCCAGTCCGCCAGTTTCGTTCAGAGTGCAAATCTGAAAATTTGACATATGTGTAGACAAATGCTTACAAAATACACATTGCCATGTTGTAGAACAGGACCTGTATTCAAAAAGATTCCACAAAGCTTAACTCAGCTGAGTTTTCACTTAATTAAATATCTGTGGACTTCATACATTTGCAAAATTCATGACACTATAGCCTTTGTTCAAGGTTTCTGGTGTACGTGTCTTCTTTCGACTACACAATAAATGACACATAGCTAGTAAGAGAAACAATTGCGTTCAAATGCGCACTGTGCGGTTTTATCAAGGGTGGCAACGTACGTCATCATCATGTGCGCACGAAGCATCCTTAAGTGTTATTTAGGACGAAAAACACCAACCATTCATAATTGCAACATGTGAATATATCAAGCTAGCTGTGAATTGCTGTCGTTTTACAAGTTTCTTAGTGTTTTTAACTGAATAATCTAATAAAATTTAATTTGGATGTATATGATACTGACATGACCGAAATATACGTGTAAATACAATTATTTGAAATGTGCAGGAACGGTAAATCAGTTAATCAAACTTCTCGTAGCAGTTACTTCCCTTGGCATTTAAAAGCAATTCTCGGTACCAGTCAACTTTCTGCGCGGCTGTAAGAACATTTTATAGAATAAGTTTGTAACAAATTACATGAATAGTCCTTTTTTTATTTACTTGAGAATGGTTGTAAACAACCCGTGTGGTTGGTAGCCAATGAAAAATGTTTTGTAAAATATTGACCAATAGAACTAGCGTATTCTCAACTAATTTTGAATCGACGGTATGTAAATATAATACCTTATTAATGTCTCTGTACAATGTATGACTTGGTATCGCTATTAGGGCGACTTGATTTGCTTTTGTGTATGCAACTTTCATAATTGATAATTTGAATACTGGGCCATCTGACGATACATTTCCATTTCTGTCGACAACGGTTTCCTGACTGTTTGGGTAAATATAATACAACCTAGTTAAGTGTCTAGTGTCTAATATTAAAAGAAAAAAAACAAAATTGACATGATTTGTTCGCAGTTAACAAGTTGAAAACGTCATTTGTTATTTAAACATTTGAACAATGTTTTACTTGCACAGTCTGTTTATGCAGTAAGACCACACATTGTACTAAGACTTTTGTTCGTGTCTCAGTAACTTAATTATGTCAAAGTCTGAATTCCTGGAAATAGCTTCTGCTACGGTTAAAACCAAACTTTGCACATATAGGGAACGTAATGAGTGTCTAAGAAAAACATATTTTACAACAAATTGACCGACAGATCTAACATCAAATTGTGGTCATTTGGTCAGTTACGATGGTCTTATTGATCATATTTCATAACACAAAATATAAGTACTCACATTTCACTGATATTCTCGCCGGATATTGTCTCATTCGCGTCTAGAGCATCATATTGATCTATCGGCGGGATTACTGTACTGGAAAGGAACTCCTTGTTGCGAAGCAACAAATGAACTTGGATCGGCTTTGTAGCAATTATTTCATACACCTACAATATTATAATTTATGTCTTAAATTACAACATAGGTAGGCCCATACAACATTACAGATATATTTTATTCAACATAGTATGTGCATGTACATGGCTTATAACTGTAAATGCTTGATAGAACATAAATTTGGTTAATCAATATTTATTAAACACTATATTAATAAACAGAATATAGCTCTATAGTAACGAATATTTAATATTAACTAATAAATTAAGATCATTAGAATATCCAAGTCAACACAATATGTTGTTAAAGGAAAGCACTTTAAAGGAAAACAAATGTATTATTTCTATATTGGTCCTTTATTTGTTAACATTTTTAAAAAATAACACCAAAAGGCACGGAACACTGGAATTATAACATAGTAGAAACAAGAAATATCTTGAAAAAAGATGGTCGGCGCAATTTAAATGTTAATATTTGTTGTGCGACATAAAAAAATGCAGAGATGTTACGATTGGTGGTCAATCCGAAATGGATATCAGTAAATTCACCTAAATTCAGTGGATTTCGGTAATGTCACGCACCTCGTATCGAAAAGTTAACGAATCCGCGTCAAGATTACAAACATAGTTCGGTTGAAGAGAAGTTGGTTTAGTGGTTAACATAAGAATTGATTGGTTAACACAACACTGATATGCAAATACCAAAGCCATATTAGTACGGCTGCGCCGAAAAAGGCTCACAAGTCAGACATTTTAAAGAGAGATTTAGTTGTTACAAGGAACGCCACATACATAAGACAATGCCTCCACACACATACCCCAGGGAAACAATAGTATACAAAACATAAGCGACTGAGGAGGTGCAATGGTAAACATGTATGGGAATAGGAGTGCAGGAAATGGTCTGGCTACTCCGGAGATTTAAGGGGGACACCAAAGGAGAAATAGTTTAATTGATGTAATACACCACCGAACAAGCCAAGAAGCTAATCATATGCCGAAAGGGGGTACAAAAAACCATGCATATTATATCATGTAAAGGAACTGCACATAGGGACAGGGGAGCTTCTAACATACTTCTAAAACGTGCCATCCTTGGAACTGTCAGTACACATACTGGGTATTCGAATCGATTTAACAGCTAGCTTTGATTTCCAACAATATAATATGCTATTATCACGTAAACTAGTTAATCACATAGTTAACAAAGACAAAACATTTCGACATAATATGGCAACATTTCATGATAATTATCTGGCTAAGTGTATTCAGAAATATGCCAACATGCACATAGATTGACATCACACTTATGGAATGTTCTGTATTGTGTTTCTTGCAATACTTCACATTCTGGTACACCTTGTTCATTTGTAATTGTTTCCAGCAATGCTTGTATTGTGCATGTATACATGAATGACAGGAATGACAGTTTATACGTCAGAGTATACTATGAAGTTTTATACCTGAAGACTCTGCAAAGTATCGTTGCTCGATGTTATTTCTGTGTCAGGCTCTGTTCTAACAATTTCAATATCTGCTTGTAGTACAGTTATATTTAGTGGAGGGATAAAATATCTCTTTCCCAAAGTTTCTTTAGGTGGAATCTGTACGTATTCACTCCGATTTCCACAAAACACTACCACAGGATAATCGGCTTGTAGTAAGTGGTAATCTCCCAGTGCTGAGAACAAAATGTTTAACGTCTTGTTATTGTATTGTATTTCAGAAGTCAAAGCAAAACGATTTATGTTCTATCGAGTGGTTAATATAAAATTTCTGGTCATAAACAAAAATGCCTCATATCTTTCGAGTGGCTTATATAAAATTTCAGACCATAAACAAAACTGTCTCATTTCTTTCGAGTGGCTAATATAAAATGTTGAGCTCTTTCGAATGGTTTATATAAAATTTCGATCTCTTTCGAGTGGTTTATATAAAATTTCGAGATCTTTCGAATGGCTAAGACAGAATTTCGAGCTCTTTTGAGTAGTTTAAATTTCGAGCTCTTTCGAGTGGTTTATAAAAAATTTCGAGCTCTTTTGAGTGGCTTATATAAAATTTCGAGCTCTTTCGATTCATTTATATACAATTTCGAGCTCTACTGAGTGGCTTATATAAAATTTCGGACCATAAACAATACTGTCTCATTTCTTTCGAGTGAATTGTGTGCTCAATGGTCGAATTTTAGAGGACTTATCGTAAATTTATATAAAATCCCAGAAATGTGACTGAATTGTGTATGGGAATATAAATAAAATCGTATTATATGTTGTTTTATGACAATTTACGTACCGTTATATTCACTGTAGGTTATATTTGCCGGACTTCTCTTGCTTGCTTGTTTGTTGATTACACTTAGTTGTGCGCTCCATTTTATTGCATACACCTCACAGACGACTGGTTTACATAAGGAATATAGAAATATGTACTTGAAATATAATACATGAAAGTAATAACGTACGGAAGTTAGGACTGACCAATTCAAAATAGTTGACTTTGTTTTAACAGATAACTCAATTTGACACCAACAGTAAAAAGATAACCAGGAAGACCGCGCACCATCTTGTGAAGAAATGTTGAAGACCGTGAATTCAAGAATTCAATTCAACGAACTCACGAATTCAATCCAACGAATTCATGAATTCAATTTAACGAATTTACGAAATCAATTAAACGAATTCACGTAATCAATTAAACGAATTCACGAATTCAATTTTTCGAATTCACGAAATCAATTTAACGAATTGACGATTTCAATTTAACGAATTCACGAAATCAATTTAATGAAATCACGAATATCGATGAAGTTGATATCATGAGTTCTTGAAGGTGAAATCGTGAATTCGTGAAGTTGAAATCGTGAATGTATGAATTTGAAATCGTGAATTCGTGAAGTTGAAATCGTGAATTCATGGAGTTGAATTCCCGAAATCATGAAGCTGAAATGTCACCACCAGGCTTTTGCACGCAAGTAGGAAGTGGACTGCACATCGATTCAAGTAAGCTTTAATTTCAATTCCTTCATTACAACCAAGATTAATATATTGGTAATTATAAATTAATCGTAAAATAAACATCATTGTATGATCTTAAATATAACAATTTACTTTAAATAATGTGTTGCTGTAATTGTAAGATCATATATGAAAACCCAACCAACAAATGTTAGATCAAAGGACAGAGAAAAATACATTAAACTGAGGTTTCGATCAAAGTGTTCTCACAAATACGAAGACACAATTTGTACGCGCGTAGCCACAGTTGGCAGAATGTGTACGCAAGCAATCTGGGAGCATGATATCCAGAAACAAAATTGTTTTCTAGAGACATTTTCAAAAACAAGAGGGTAATTTTTTAAGCGTTTTATCTTCAGAAAGTTTATATCCCAAAGTGCATATAAATGTTGAACTGTTGGTCATTGCACTCTCAGTGGTTTCTTTCTATCGTTGATTATACTCTACAGGTGACCACGCACCTGATGTGTATACATACTAACCTTTGGTGCCATTGGTTACACCTGAAGTAGCATTGTCAACAAACAGATGATAGTTTGGACCTAGTACATCTAGAGGCAATATCCGTCGACCAGTTCGATATTCGGAACTGTTATCCACACGTGAAACCAAATACACTGATATCTCTCCTCCTGTTGATTCAATTCTTACCTTGAAACATTTGAGAATACACTTGATAGTAATAATTCAACACCTAAACATTTAGAGAGTGCAGCAAAGGAAATATATAGTGCTGAGTAGATCTGTACTACAAGCGGAGTGTTATTGTAAAGTAGATCTGTACTGCAAGTAGAGCGGTAGTGTTAAATAGATATGTACTGCAAGCTGAGGGGTTGTGTAAAGTAGATCTGTACTGCAAGCGGAGTGGTATTGTAAAGTAGATCTGTACTGCAAGCGGAGCGGGAGTGTAAAGTAGATTTGTACTGCAAGTAGAGCGGTAGTGTTAAATAGATATGTACTGCAAGCTGAGGGGTAGGTAGTGTAAAGTAGATATGTACTGCAAGCTGAGGGGTAGTGTAAAGTAGATATGTACTGCAAGCGGAGGGGAAGTGTAAAGTAGATATGTACTGCAAGCGGAGCGGTAGTGTAAAGTAGATCTGCAAGCGGAGGGGTGCAATGTGGACTGGTAGTGCAAGTTAGAGTGTTAGTGCAAAGTGAAGTAGTGGTGCAAGGAAGAGTGGTAGTGCAAAGTGGAGTGGTAGTGCAAAGTGGACTGGTAGTGCAAGTTAGAATGGTAGTGCAAGGTGGACTAGAAGTGCAAGTTAAAGTGATAGTGCAAGTTGGGCACGTAGTGCAAGTTAGAGTTGTAGTAAAAGGTGGACATGTAGTGCAGGTAAGGGTGGTCATGAAAAGTGGACTGGTAGTGCAAGATCGAATTGTAGTGCAATGTGGACTGGTAGTGCAAGGTAGAATGGTAGGGCAAAATGGACCAGTAGTGGAAGTTAGAATGGTAGTGCAAAGTGGACTAGTAGTGCAAGGTAGAATGGTAGGGCAAAATGGACTAGTATTGGAAGTTAGAATGATAGTGCAAAGTGGACTAGTAGTGCAATGTTGACTAGTAGTGCAAGGTAGAGTGATAGTGCAAGGTGGACTCGAAGTGCAATGTAGAGTGGTAGTGCAAGGTGGACTCGAAGTACAAGGTAGAGTGGTAGTGAAAGATGATTTGGTAGTGCAAAGTTGACTGGTATTGCAATGTGGACTGGTAGTGCAAGGTAGAATGGTAGTGCAAAGTGGACTAGCAGTGCAAAGTAGAGTGGTAGTACAAAGTGGACTGGTGGTGCAAGGTAGAATGGTAGTGTAAATAGGAGGACTAGTAGTGCAAAGTAGAGTGGAAGTGCAAAGTGGAATAGTAATGCAAGGTAGAGTGGAATTGCAAAGTGGACTGGAAGTGCATGGTAGAGTGTTAGTGCAAAGTGGATAGGTAGTGCAAGTTAGAGTGGTAATGCAAAGTGGACTGGTAGTGCAAGGTAGACTAGTAGTGCAAGGTGGACTAGTAGTGCAATTTAGAGTGGAAGTTAAAAATGGAGTTGTAGTGCATGGTGGACTGGTAGTTCAAGTTAAAGTGGTAGTGGAAAGTGGACTAGTAACGCAAGTTAGAGTGGTAGTGCGAGGTAGAGTGGAAGTGGAAAGTGGACTAGTAGTGCAAGTTAGAGTTGTAGTGCAAGTTAGAGTTGTAGTGCAAGTTCGAGTAGTAGTGCAAAGTGGACTAGTAGTGCAAGTAAGAGTAGTAGTGCAAAGTGGACTAGTAGTGCAAGTTAGAGTAGTAGTACAAGTTATCGTTGTAGTGCAAGTTAGAGTAGTAGTGCAAAGTGGACTAGTAGTGCAAGTTAGGGTAGTAGTGCAAGTTAGAGTAGTAGTGCAAAGTGGACTAGTAGTGCAAGTTGGAGTAGTAGTGCAAGTTATAGTTGTAGTGCAAAGTGGACTAGTAGTGCAAGTTAGAGTAGTAGTGCAAGTTAGAGTTGTAGTGCAAGTTAGAGTAGTAGTGCAAAGTGGACTAGTAGTGCAAGTTAGAACAGTAGTGCAAGTTAGAGTTGTAGTGCAAGTAAGAGTAGTAATGCAAGTTAGAGTAGTAGTGCAAAGTGGACTAGTAGTGCAAGTTAGAGTAGTAGTGCAAGTTAGAGTTTTAGTGCAAGTTAGAGTAGTAGTGCAAAGTGGACTAGTAGTGCAAGTTAGAGTTGTAGTGCAAGTTAGAGTTGTAGTGCAAGTTAGAGTTGTAGTGCAAGTTAGAGTTGTGGTGCAAGTAAGAGTTGTAGTGCAAAGTGAACTAGTAGTGCAAGTTAGAGTTGTAGTGCAAGTTAGAGTTGTAGTGCAAGTTAGAGTTGTAGTGTAAGTTAGAGTAGTAGTGCAAAGTGGACAAATAGTGCAAGTTAGAGTTGTAGTGCAAGTTACAGTAGTAGTGCAAAGTGGACTAGTAGTGCAAGTTAACGTGGTAGTGCAAGGTGGACTGGTAGTGTAAGTTAGAGTAGTAGAGCAAGGTGGACTGGTAGTGCACGTTAGAGTGGTAGTGCAATTGTGGTATTGTAGTGCAAGTTAGAGTGGTAGTGCATGGTGGACTGGTAGTGTCAGTTAGAGTGGTAGTGCAAGGTGGACTGGTAGTACAAGTTAGAGAGGTAGTGCAAATAGGACTGGTAGTGCAAGGTAGAGTGGTAGTGCAAAGTGGACTGGTAGTGTAATTTAGAGTGATAGTGCAAGGCAGATTGTTAGTGCAAGTTAGATAGGTAGAGCAAAGTGGAATAGTAGTTCAAGTTAGAGTGGTAGTGCAAAGTGGACTAGTAGTGCAAGTTAGAGAGGTAGTGCAAAGTGGACTGGTAGTGCAATGTAGAGTGGTATTTTAAGGCCGAATTGTAGTGCAAGTTAGAGTAAATGTGCAGATTGGACTGGTAGTGCAAGGTAGAGTGGTATTGCTTGGCAGATTGGACTGATTGTGCAAGTTAGAGTGGTAGTGCAGATTGGACTGGTAGTGCAAGTTAGAGTAGTAGTGCAAAGTGGACTGGTAGTGCAATGTAGAGTGGTATTGCAAGGCCGATTTGTAGTGCAAGTTAGAGTAGAAGTGCAAAGTGGACTGGTAGTGCAAGTTAGAGTAGTAGTGCAGATTGGACTGGTAGTGCAAGTTAGAGTAGTATTGCAAAGTGGACTGGTAGTGCAATGTAGAGTGGTATAGCAAGGCCGATTGGTAGTGCAAGTTAGAGTTAAAGTGCAGATTGGACTGGTAGTGCAAGGTAGAGTGGTATTGCATGGCAGATTGGTTGTGCAAGTTAGAGAGGTTAATGCAAAATGGAACGGTACTGTTCCTTCCTAGAATGACCAATAACCACGCAGAATTAATAAATATAATACCATTGAAACGTTTAGACTTCTAAAATGCTTCTATAGCTTGTCAAAGTATTCAAGTCTAGTTATTCGCCATAAGTATATTTCACAATTATGTATTTCTAATAAATTTAGCGACTGAATTCTGAATTAATTATTTGTCTTGTGAAAACAATACAGATACATACTTCCAACCTATCTGGCTCACACGTGGCGAGTTGTTCATCATCAACACTGTTTTACCAGCAAAACATGGAATTGAGCTTAGGAAATGAACTTATTAATGCATGAAACTTGCCTACCCCAGTGTACGCTGATGTTGAAGTAAAGTTGCGTTTCGATACTCTCATATTGGTAAGTTGCTGCACTGTTGTTTGAAAAAGTTGCTTATCCGTTGAATGATCATAAAATCTAACTGTGGTCGTAATATTTGGTGAATATATAAATATTGTAAAATCAAGAAAACGATTTTTCCGTAGCGGAAGTATAAACTCCTTGCCAAAGTCATCCGCCAGTCCTTCTGCAAGAAAAACAACATGTTGTAATATGACGGTTATTAAAGTTAAGATCGAAATCTGACCAATATGCGCGTGTCCCATATGTCGGTGATCAGAAATCAGATACAATCAACACAAGCTTCATTATAATATTAGGGTCTAGAATTTCCAAACAGCAATTCTGTATGCTCTTGTGCTACATACCTTGTTTCTGTGCCGTAAAACAAAAATCAAATCGTCATTCGGAACACCTCGTACAATTCTACGAATCATATATGTTCCGTATGAATGACCAAGGTGGTCCGAATGATCAACTCGTAAGTAACTGGCAGCGAGGCACTTCGAGCACCAACTATAGTGACTATGGTGACTATGGCTGATGATAAAATTCAGTCTGGTCTGGGTTACCTCTTCAAAATTGGAGGTTTGAATAATGTATAGAGGTGTTCCGAACATTAACTATTATGTGGTTCAACCACCGAATTAGTACAGTTGAACTGTATTCTAAACACCTCTATAGGTTTTTCAACAATCCAAATTATATGAGTGACCTGAGTAACTAGACCATAGATGAACTAGACTGAGTTGTATCATCAAACCATAGTCACTTTAGTCACAATAGTAACTATAGTTGGTGCTCGAAATGCCTCAACTTGAACCCCTAAACAAAACAATCCACGGCGGGGGACATTTCAACGGATTGCCTAACTCAAATGATTATTATGATGCACCGTCCGATTTTAATTTTCAGTTAATAATGATAGGGGAAAAAAAGATTGACCAAATATCTGGTTTCGTATAGTGTAAAATCGAGCCCCGTGGGGGGGTGGGGCACAACTGTTGATAATGGCATGTAAATACGTGACTTTAAATATGTTAATTGCAGCACAAACTCACTTTTGTTTTGGTAATTGATTGAAAGATTTCCCACATGTACATGTTGTTAAATGCAAGCATTAGCTATCCACACAATATCTTTATATTCAAAGTAAAATTCATACACGAATCTCAAGTGAAATTCGCGAATTTGAGTTATTAAGTAACATAATAAGTGGTCAACTAGATAAGATTCGGGTTACCACTTAAATCTAGTGTAATACATCATAAAAAGGTAAGAGGTGGCAGTTATGGGCACTATCAAGCCTGTTTCAAGTAGTATGATATTTATCTTACCGAAAATTTATCACGAATATTAACTAGATAGCTAGATAATTATCGTATTAATTAAGTGGTTAACACAATTCGCGAACGCTATCATGCTAACTGGTGGCAGTAATATAGCACCAGATTTAACTAGACAAGTATCATGATAAATGTTCATACCAGATAAATATTTTAACACGAAAAAGTGTCTGATAGTGCCAAAACTGCCACCACTTACCCACTTAACCCCTTAGGTTTTCAGAACGGACAATATATTTTAGATTATACATATTTTCTAGTTACTTAAGTAGTTAACTGGTGGCAGAAATATGCCACCATACCCCTCGTATACGTAGATGTCATACGCGATTATTGTAAGATATTTGTCTACGATACACAGTTGGAACATTGAACATATATTATTCATGATTCCTAGCACGCATTGCAGAAATCCGAAGCATTAATATTCAGTAACATTAACAATGAAACAACAGTAACCATAGGAACATAATGATGTACAGTTAAACTTTGATACTGGAAGCGTTTAAAGTGGTATTTTTATCGTGTTTAATAGTTCATGTCCCACTGTTCCTCTACTACGTCAATACGCAGCTCATTATTTCAAAACCAGTATTTGACAGTTTCAAGGCTGTAATTCGCTGTATGATTATTATTTCTGTTTGTGTTTTGAATGTATTTTATATTTCCCTTGCCCCTGGGCAATTCTGTCAATTTATATAGTGTTCAGGTTATTTCCTGCCCAGTTTCGGCCTATTGCTGCCAGCTGTCTTGACTTGTCCTGTGATTTTTTCAATCTATTAACCCCCCCTCCTTCACTGTCCACTTTTATTATCCTTTTTATTCCTTATGGTCTGCCAGGCCATTCATTGTGCCTCTGCTCCTTAACGTATGTACCATTTAACCTCCTCAAGTGACTTATGCCTCGGTCACATATGCGTACGATAAATCGTACGATTCCACCAACTTTTAAAATCCGTACGGTCTCCGTACAATCGTAGCTTCTGGTCACATGCCTACGGGTCCCGTACGATCTTTTGGATGATGCAATCGTAGGATATCCGTACGGACATCGAAGACAAGTCGTGCGGAGCTGGCAAGGACTTCGGACGTACCTCGTACGGTACACATGTGTTCGAACGGCGCTCGTACGGTGCCCGTACGGTGTCAGTACGACAAGAATAAAACAGTTGGGCGATATCTGAACATTTCTTATTTTTAGCTAGTCAGCTAGAAAAAATAAATCAAGAGCGAGCCGCAATGCATCAGTCTGAGACGCTGTGGTGCAATTGCCATCCTGTACCACGCCTCGACAGTACTTTGTGGAACTCAAAAGATATTCATGGTTTTATACCACCTTGAATCATCAAGGATGTCGTACGGAGCCCTCACGGCGAACGTAACGCCCTGCGGAACCCGTGCGGACATCGCAAGTTCCCCGCAAGGTGTCCGTAGTATCGTACGGATGTCGTACGTTGACCGTGCGACTCCCCTGTGATGTTCGTGCGAGCACCGGCAAGCTCTTACGGGCCTCGCGGTGTTCTCAATCCGCACGGACATCGAGCGATTCCCGTACGAGCTCTACCGGGGCCCTTGCGGTGCCCGTACATGGCCCTTGCGAGCTGCTCCTGGCTTCGAAAATGTCTACGAGCTCTACGAGTTCAAAAATTCGTACGGAGCTCGTAGTGTTATAGATTATTGTATCCTGGAGGTCTGCGTGGGGAGGCACTGTCTTAGATAGGTGGCGTTCTCTGTAGCTACTTATTCTCTCTCTTTCACTGGTTATTTGATTAATGTCATAAATGTGGGAGAGAAAGTGACGTGGATATGATGGCGACCGCTCAGCCCGGACTTTGTGGGTTTAAACCATGTACAAATCAGAACCACACGTTCTTAGTTCGGATTGAGTTGAGATAAATCGGTATATATGGTAACTGACTCCCTTTCCTAAAATTCACAGGAACTAAACTGTGACTTAAACTGCTTATGGCACAAAGTGAGAAAAAACTTTAGAAAACGTTACCTCCTTTGTATATTTTTCCACAATCTTTCTCAGATATATCTGAAACACATAGAAGTAATATGTGGACAAACAAAACCAGATTCAAGCGCATCAACAACACTCCAAATGCATCCCGGATTTTAAAAATAACGCCTGTTTACATAGCACTATTCATTAAATATGCATATGGTGTATTCATTATAATTAATTAATTTTATTTACATTACAAAAAAGAAATAGTGAAAAAAGTGACACCAATGGCATTATTTGAACAATATTGGTAGGGAACCACTAGGCAATGCTTAACAAATATCTAAACCCTGGGTCTTCTGGTTCGTCTGGTTCTGGACAATAATTTGTTCACATATAGTAAAACATGTGACGCCTGGGCGGGGGCCAATATTGACACAAGGTAATGATTTGAACAATCATGATAGGGGACCACTATAATGAATGTTACATACAAGAGTTATAAAAGCTCTGGTCCTTATGGTTCTGGACAATAAGATTTTGACAATTTTAAAATCTGTGTTTAGCTCCTGTGACCTTTGTATGCAGCAGAACATAACCGTTTGAACAACTTTGAAAGAGGTCAACCCAAGGAACGTTCCTGTGAAGTTAAGTCAAAATTGGGCAAGCTATTTAGGAGGACATCTACACACGTTTGACAGAAAACAAGCTGTGGTCTTGAAATATAATGTAAACGATGATAAACTTATCCGCTATATAAAAATAACTTATTAATTATACGCATGTGGGCATTTGGCTCAGTAAATTGAAGAAATCAATTATCACTTTACTGTCTTATTTGGAAATTACTCCTATCAGTTTTGCCTCTCAAAAAGCCGACAGTTAAGAACAAGGGAGGTAAATATTGTAGATGTGGGAATTATGTATACAGTTTATATCCATGTCACCAAAAAACGAATGCTTATAATGAATCAGAGTTCACGACAACTTCGATGATAATGATTGAAACTGTTGCCTTCTTCAATTATTTATATTTTAATAAACATGATGGCGCCACTTTGCGACCGTTACCATCCGTTTATTCCACGCGACACCACTCATCCAGTTTCACAATATTAATATTCATTTTAGTGTTTCTATTTTTGCATTTAATTTAAAAAAAATGTTATCTTGCAATCATATAAAATAAATGTCTGTTTGCTTGCCTTGATGAACCACGTGATTTGAATTTTAATATTACATGATAAACGTTATACAGCAGTATATCAAATATTGATCATGAATAATGCATTACTACTGGAAACACATCATGGTCCCATATTGAAACCATGGATACTTACACTCAGCACTCAACTCTCAAATTTCACTCGTATTAGTCTGATAATGGATTTATGAGTGCGGAAAATGAGCATGAAAATGTCAAAGGAGTGCCGAATATTCTCTTTGCTCCTTTATCTTTGAATTTTTAGTGTGATTATGAGTTATGGAGATATATTTAGATAGATTTATTTCTCATAAAATGCACAAATCACATGGAGTTACAATATATAAAAAAAACATACAAACATGTCATATACATTATATGAAAAGGATAACACAAAAAGGGGATAATATTTCCTTATTTCCATTGTGGTCCTTGACAATATATATGTAGATCTAGTGACATAGGCAGACATGACACTAAATGAATAATGATAAATATATATCACAGACAAATGAGGCTATCGACAACTGTGAGATCAATAAAATGCACTGGATTATTAAGAAATGCCATGTTGTTGTTTTTTAAATAATTAAAGTACTTTTAGTTAAGAGAATTGCTTAATACAGACCTACAGATACATCAGGTGAGTTTTAACCTTAGACTTAAAAACAAGACCGACCATTGGTGTATCTTACATCCTGTGATAAGTTATTCCAAAAATAACAACCTTTGTAAGCGAAAGATTTAACCTAAAGTAGGAGTAATTGTTTGATTTAAGTGTCACACTTCTCAACCAGACTGACTTAATAATTACTCCCACATCACATTACACTCAAATCTCTGAGAAAATTTGCCACAAAGAATATTCATCACTCATCTAACATTATCAAACATTTTCACACTAAATGTATTAACCACTATTAGACTCTTATGAATAAGTTTTGTGACTTGAGATTTGAGTGCTGAGTGTAAGTATCCGTTATAATCCCAGGCTCTGACTTGAAACCAAACGGTAAGAGATAAATATTAAACAGATCAAACAAACTTTTGAGCAGTAAAGTATCTTAATAGTTCACAACATCCAAACGGTATGCAGTGGTTTATTAATAAATACGTACAACAATTAATGACAATGCATAAAAGCGCTTACATGAACATTTTAGACGTACCTATGCGCATTGAGAATAAATTTCTACATCTAAACTACAACGTTTCATTTTCTACACGAACCGATTTCTGACAGCGCATTACAAGTTTTTAATACACACTTGCACTTATTATCTGTAGCTGTCATTACAAATATAACTAAAACACGAAAAGTGTACCTTCAAATGAGATGTTGGCATTTCCCCCCATATAATTCGCCGCCATTAACACATCCAGTGTATCACTTGAATTGAAATCCTGCAAATATAAGTTTGAATAATATTTTATTTTCAGGGTATGAATTATCTGTTCAACTTTGTAACGTAAATATTTTCCAAAACATGATATAACACCTTAATCAATATTTCATGTATATAGATTGTACATATCCCTCGTCCCTCCCTCAATCACCCCTCTCCCGTCCCTCCCTCAAGCCCCCCTCTCCCGTCCCTCCCTAAATCACCCCTCTCCCGTCCCTCCCTCAATCACCCCTCTCCCGTCCCTCCCTCAATCACCCTCTTCCGTCCCTCCCTCAATCACCCCTCTCCCGTCCCTCCCTCAAATACCCCTCTCCAGTCCCTCCCTCAATCACACCTCTCCTCTCTCTCCCCCCTCTCTCTCTCACCCTTCTCTTTCCCATCAATTCTCCCCTCGTTAGCCGTCTTGTAAACATGACTTTAGTGTACAGTAAGATCTGCTTTGGTGTGTCGTGGAATTAAATACAATACATTGAAATACAGAGAGTATTTTGTATTCTGAAATAAAAATTCCTACAAAAATAGAGTGAAATATGGACTTTATTTTGTAGACATAGTAAACAATATATTCTGTTTTATTCGGCATTATGAATACGTGTAAAGCAATTAGATATTGCTTGAATCATCCAGTTTCACGTTTTGGTTATATATCAATGGCTGATTACATAACGTTAATTAACTGATTGATTGATTGTTTAATTAATTGATAAAAGATCCAGCGAACCAGACCTCGTGAATTATGTATTAAATATTTTGCTTACCGTCAGGATTTCATTTGAATTAACAACTATTTGTTCAATGTCTCGCCAGTCTACAGTAAGGTTAGAGGTTGAGCCGGTCAAATTCAATTTTTGCTCACACTTTGATGACATACATATAGAAATCTCTGTCATACTACCTTGCACCTGCAAAATAGTTGTCATAAATAAATAATAGTCACGAATCGGTAATATTGTATCTTATTCAAATTGTTAACAAAATGTGTTGTTATGGGTGTTGTTGTTCGTTCATGGCACTACGAATATGACCACAACATCAGGTCGATGTTTTCAAACTTGAAGTTGTGACAAGCGCGTGGATTAGTTTTAAGTGAGATGATGACTTGCGCAGCATCAACCGCACCCTCTCTGGGTACTCATCCACTAAACAACCTACACAAGTCAAAGGAGAAGATAAATTTAAACGTTGTTTTTTCATCGATGCTGCAATTGAACCTGGTGATACGACTGTGGACACACGTTCTGACGCACATAATCTTAAAGAACGAACAAGAGCAATAGGAAAACTCAAGAATAGTAACAAAGTACCAGGGGTAGTCAGGATACATACAGAAATGTTAAAAGCAGAAGAGACAGTGACAACACAAATCCTAACTAATAAACTGCAAGGAATATGACAGACATTGGAAAGTACCAGAATGGAACGCTGGGTTAATTTCGATACTACAAAAGAAAGGAAACTGCAATATTTGTAGAGGTTTATCACACCTGCCAAGGTCTAGCAAAATACTCTGCAAAATAACCCTGGATAGAATCCCAGCAGATAAAGACAGATTACTTCGGAAAGACCAGGCATGCTTTCGAAAAGGCAGATAATGTACCGACCATATTTTTAACTTACGGCCGATAATTGAACGAAGTAATGATGGAACGCCACAGTTTATGTATATTTTGTTGACAATACCAATGCATTTGACAGTACTAATAGACCAGCACTTTGGAACATATTATCATCCTAAGGAATACCAGAAGAGTCTAATCTTTAATCAAAATACCATACACAAACTTCAAAGTCATCTATGGGTCAACATTGACAGACTGTTTTTCAATTAAAAAGGAGTAAGACAAGGATGCATTCTGTCACAAATGTTATTTTGCATATGTACGAGTATGTAATATAAAAAGGTGACAGCTACAGATAGAAGAGAGATCTCATGGGCACTCCAAGAGCGATTTGAAGAATTGGATTTTGCGGACGAAATAACACTAATTTCACAAATATTTCAAGATGAACAATCCAAATTGTGTCGACAATGGAAAACAGATGAGTCTAATGATGTATACCGATAAAAGCAAGATGTTGAAATTAAATGCTTCACAACAGTATTCTTTGATAATTGAAAACCAACCAGTTGCAGAAATAGATAATTTTATTTTTTATGGCAGCAATATAACACAGATGGTCATTCTGAAAAGGACGGAATCCAACAATCTACAAAGAGCCACATTTGCAGTACATATGAATTAACGAAAGGCTACGAAACTCAAGATACCCACAAAACTATAGATCTAGAAAAATAACGTCTGCGGGTCGTTCTTAATGGTTCAGAATTATGAAATGTAACTACGTTTATCTGCAGCAAGCAGGACGTTTTCCGAACATGGTGTTTGATACTATTTCTCTAGATAGTCTGGCAGAACAAAATATTCCACCATGAACTATAACGTCGGACCAATATCACCGCCACATCAATAGTGATAACATGCAGACAATGGCGAGGGATTGGACATGCATTGAGAAAAATCACATTCTCCTGAAGGGCGGAGGTAAAGAGGGAGACACTTGGAGAAGATCTTGCGTCATTTGGTTTTGGTTGGACTTCGGGACAAGTTTAGAGTCGAGCAACAAATGGATTATAGTGGCGTTCCTTGGTGTTAGCGTTATGTTTCAACACGCACGAAGAGGACTAAGTAGGTAAGTAGGTCGATTTTACAGTTTTTTTTGGATGTTGACACGAAGAATTTCATGCCAGAAAGTGCTAAATAAATTTAAGTCAGGGGAGAGGTTGGAATTCGGTGGGTTGAATGGCGTATCGCATTTTAGCTAGGGCGGTAATGAACATCATCAACAAGAGGGCGCGACAACAATTAAAAACAACACCAAACAGCAGCACCACTACCAACAACAACAATTAAAGCAGTAACAATATCTACATGTACGCTAATTTCCATGGTTCTATTGTAAGTCATGGGCTTGCTCGGTTAGCTCAGTGGTTAGTGCGTTAGATTGTCGCCTCGGAGGTCCGGGTACGATTTCTTCAAGGCTGGGCAGATCATGCCCTTCCGGCTACAGTCATTTGTCATCCACGTCTGATTCATGTGGAAAGTTGTCAGCTGCTTGCGGAATAACAAGTTAGTACTGGTTGTTGATTGATTAAAAAACAAGCTTGATTGTTCAACTGACCACCATATATAACCCTAAAACAGTTGCAAAACGGTGTGTTACTTACAGAAAGTCGGACACTTTTGTGTGGAACAGGACTAGTCTGTAATGATAGGATCACAAGTGCTGTCGAAGAGATCGATATATTAATAATTGACAAACTGCTGATAGGCAAATACTTCATCGTTCTGCGAGAGGTTAGTTTGATAGTTAAACCTAAAACATATAAAAGCTTGTTAAACTAAGGATCAGTTAATGATGAATATCACATAACAATTCCTGTACTGTTTACCGTCTGTATTGATGTTGAAGATGACATTGGTAAGCTGTGCTGGGCATGGTTTTGCTGATGCAATGCTTTATAGTAGGAATGTCAACGAATGGCAATTTTGGTAGTCGAATATTCGGTCAACCTTCAAAACGAATATTTGAATATTCGAACATTCGACCTTCTTATTCAATAATAATACATTTGAAATTCGAAGTTTAACTTTAAGTTTATGCTTATCAATTTTGTGGTTTAAACTATAGTCAATTCCCGCGATTACTCATACTTTCAGGGCCTAACTGTCATCACCAGAGTGTTATATATCTCTCTTGCCTCCAAATATACAACATGTTATGTCAATTAACACCAGTAGATATTATTTTCATGTGGAGAATGTCATTCAACGCGATAATGCCCGTCATTGAAATTGAATACACTTGCCGCATGATTCAGCTTTTTTATTGGAAAAATATATTTTTCGAATATTTGAATGCCGAATAAGTATTTGAATAAAAATATTGCCGAGATGTTACGATTGCTGGTCACTCCAGATCCAAAATTGATCTCGATAAATTCACCGAAATACGGTAAGATAACGTACCACGCGTCAAGGTTATACACGTTGTTCTGTTGAAGAGAAGTTTAGTGGTTAACGTAAGATTTGATTGGTTTACACAACACTGATATGCAAGTAGCATAGACATGTTAGTCACAGCTGCGTCGAAAAATAAGAATTTGAACTTATGGAATTCATGATTTCGCAGATTATTTTTTCGCTTCCTCGGAAAAAAAACGAAGTATACGCGTATTTTATCTTCATGAAAGGTACGATTGCTGCGTTCTGAACTACTAAATACTACACTTAGAAAATATGTACAATCTTAACGGAAATGTTTACTATCATTAACTGTTATCATTGTCAAGCAGCTAAGGGAGTGGGTAGCAGGTAGAGTGTTAGAATATACCGGTATAACGGTACATTGCAATATTCAGCGAAACTGTATTGTATCACGATATTAAATATTTATAGGATATATTGCTAGAAAGGTACTAACTACAATCTTTAACTAACATGACATTATCTTTTCATGCAAAAAGCTCAAATAAGTCATAAACTGAAAGGAGAATGATAACTCTTTAGTTTTAGCATTTTACTTCTAGTCATGAAAACCTTTTTCATGACCACACAATAACTGTAATGAGATATATTGTTTGTTTTCATATTTCGCCGGTTATTTGCACCGCATTCAAAGAGTTTGGACTTGAACAAAAATGTTCAATTAATAGAACTATCTACAGTCATAACTTGCAATAGGTTGCTAAATATTGCAATATATTGCGGCACGTACTGTTATAGGTTGCTGAATATTAAAATATATCGTGCACATACTGAAATAGGTTTCTAAATATTGCAATATATCGTGGTACGCTTTATGCGTGCACAAATCCAAACCTTTATTTATACACTCCAATCGGGCTCTCCGTTTTCTCTAATGGCGTATTTTGAATTATCGACTTGCACCTGAATGACTGGTTTATTCACAACATTGAAATCCACTCAAGAAAGGTAGTAAACATTCAAATATGGTTATTAACCACCAAACACAATTATTCAGTATAACTATCACATAGTAAGTTCGCAATCGTTTTAAGTAACTAAACCTCACGAAAATGGTTTCACTCTATTTATGGAAGTGTTCGTTAAATTGATAACATAAATGTTTCGAACCTAAATCTGTTTCGTGACACTCGTCTTCATCAATAAGTCCATCGCAGTCATTGTCCCTGATGTCTCCTGGTGCCGATGTGCTTGCCTTACATTTCTTAAAATACAAATGGACTGTTCTCCATGAAAACAGGGCAAAATAACAAAATTTCCGATTTTCAGGTTTTCACATTTTCTGTTTCCTCAGACATTTAGAGCCATGAAAATGAAAACCGTTTGACTCTAGGGTATTTCGTTTTCATTTCACAACATTTTAAAGACATATAGCGTTAATGACGTAGAACTGATGACGTCAACTTTTAACTGTAAATTCCCTATAATGTTACGAACGTCAATAAGCTTGATTTTCCTGGAGAAAGATCATTTTAAAATCATTTTTATTTTTAATGTATGTACAAATTATAAATCCAACTAGGTAGCTGTAAAGGCGGGAACTCGGCCGAGCAATATCTTGCCAATACAGTTACCATCGAGCCGGATATTTCTGCACGTAGCGGAAGCCAGTGATATTTTCTTATATTATTACACATCTCTTACAGCACTTATGATATAAATAAAACATTATCAGTTGATCACATTATTGTGCTTAGTATTGTACGTCTTTATTTGTTTTACAATTTATATAAATAGCATTTAAAACATGTTTTATGATTGTGGAATAATGTAGGAATAACTAAATCGTATTTTCCATTATATTTTTCTGTTTTTTACGTAATACAAACATATTGATGGTAGAATTGGAACTGAACTAAGAGATTTGTTAGACCGAAAACAATCTTCATTCCAATTTAAGAAATACAGTCGGACCTCGTTCATTCGAATTCAACGGATCCGAAATTTTATTTCGAATAATACATGGTTTCGAAAAGCCCCTTTCAATTAGACGTGTCTAAGAAGATACATCGGGTCCTGCTATTTATTTCGGATGATACATAGTATCCGGATAAAAGATTGTCGAATAAACGAGGTCTCACTGTATTTTGTAACTAGATACTGTTGTGATGGAAGAGTATATAGTAAAAGAGAGACAATAAATACCTCAATAGTAAGACCACCCTTGGGGCCCTCGATAACTGCTATTATTATAGAGGTGGTCTTAATATTGAGGTTCAAAAAGAGCGAAACAAGTAAAAATGGACTTGAAAATTGTGTTCGTAATTTACTGTAGTGTAATTTACCTCTGCTTCCGGCGTCCAGTTCACATCAATGAGAACAGATGATGTCCCATCGCAGATTCCATAGCCACACACACCATTATCCATCTTTACCTCAGTCTCATTGTTATTTGGTGAGCAAATCGCAGCACCATCTGTCCCGGTAAATTGTGGTGTACACTTGTCGATTATTGCGCCGTCTGATAACAGGGTAATAAAAGACTTACTGCCGCTGTGACAATAGTAATAATTTTCATCTCTAGAGCATTGTCCCGAGTGTTGCACAAGTACCATCGTCATTCTATCGCGCAAGTTTATTATCTGCATCATGAGAACTGGCTGGGAGGTTGTCACGTATGTAACATTCCGCCTGATATAAAGTTCAACAAATTGTCCACTGTCCGGAATAATAAAAGAAGGACCTTCTCTTATTTGAACTTTAGTAGAATCGAATCGTGTCACAATCTTGAGAATGTCTTTATCGGTATTTGATATAATCGTAAATTCTTTTCCCCATTTGTTGGTGGGTGGTATTTGTTCTATTAAGCATGACACTGTGGTCCCGGAGATGACATCTCGGGCTCCTACGATCACCGCAATTTTCTTAGTAGCTTTGATGTAAGTCCCAGACAAGTCTTCTTCACTTTCAAATTGTAACGTGTCAAATTCCTGTAGTTCTACAACATACGGTTCGTCATTCGGAACGGATGCGTTATTGCAACGTACCTGGCTAGATCTTAATAATTTAGGGGACAATTTGACACTTACTGTTGTGTTCTTTTTCACAGCAGTGACAGCAAACTGACATGTACCACCCTGGGAACAATACGTTATAACATAGTATCGACTATTTAGATGTTTGTCTGGAATTGCGCGGTAACCGTCGCTTTCATCACCTCCACATTTCTGATAAACGTGCAACTGATGGCCTTTTGCATCCACTTCTAGTCCCGTTTGACTTACACCTGTTTCATTAGGTATCAAATCGAGACATGATGACGAATTAAATACCACGGACCACGTATGGTGGTCAAGTTTTGTTCTCTCAGCATCGGTGCATGCTTTGTGCTTGGATTTAATTGTAACATCTTTTTTGCTGGTAAGCAGATATCCGATATCCTGATGTAACATACTTGTGTTGCGTCCCAGGAACGCAATATGGTACTTCTCACAAGCTGAAATATTTGCAGCCTCGTTAAAAACGTCGAATTTTCAAACCTATGCAGTTTGTACGATAAAACTTAGTTCCAGTCATTTCTTCTTAGCAAAATATCATGAATACAACACTGTAATGCATTGCATGATTCTGTGCATTATAATTTTTTTTCACCGATTCAGTCAATTTACAGCGATACAAAAATGAAACATCACACTGACTGACTTTCAGAAAGTCACCAACAAAACACATTAATAACTCGTCCGTGTGTGTGCGTGTGGGCGTGCTTGTGTTGGTGGGTATGTGCGTGTGTGATTATGATTTCTTTTATGTGATTAAATGCATTTTCACAATTCTTTTAGTCAAAGACTCAAACAGTATGGCCGTTCAATTAACCAGTTTTTCTGCAATAATTATCAACTAACATTCCCAACCACAAGCAAATGACAACTTCTGCGCATGACTCAGAGATGGAGGGCAATGAAAAGAAATACATTTCGTAAAACCAAAATAAAAAATACATTGCACTAAAAAGTGTCTGATGTTACTTTAGGGGCTCCGTTGTTTAATTCAATTATTAGATACAATATTTGATCAGCGCTCATTTCGGCAAAACCTGGTATTGAAGGGATGGAAAAAACAATTATACGATACGAAACTTATTTTGACTTCTAATATACACATATTATGTCATTCATTCCATACTTCGTGTTAACAGCTTATAAGATAAAGCAGGCATTAGTCACTACCCGTGTGTAAACATGTCAAGAAGTATATATATATCTCTGTCTGCACTTACCTACTTGTGCGAACACCTCAGATAGAAACCAAACACCAAAGAGATGGAAACAATCCATGCCTGAATAAAAAAACAAAAAAAACACTTTAATATACAGTAAAACCTCATTTTAAGACCACTCCAATAATAAGACCACCTCGAAATTAAGAACACAATTTATTTTAAGTCCATTTTCACTGTTTAGCTCTTTATTTAACCTCAATATGAAGTCCACCTCAATAAGAAGACCAGTTTCCAACAGTCCCAAAAGTTGTCTTATTATGGAGGTTTTAATATATATCTTAATGCATTTAAATGTAAAACATAAAACAATTGAACATTTCGTTATGTAGATTATCACCACTTTGATAACTTCAATACGTACTACCGGGCAATGTAGTTGAGAGGTTAACGCAATGGTTCTCAAGTGACACGTGGATTAGTGGTAAAACATAAAGGGTGACACTCAATGGGCGAGTGTCGCCTTAGTAACAACTATTGTTGACAATCCAGAGCCACGTCGTCACTCAGTGGTAAACATAAATGTTGACAACTCAGGGCCACGTCGCTCAGTGGTACACATAAGGGTGACAATCCATGGGCGAGTGTCGCCTTAGTAACACTTATTGTTGACAACCCAGGGTCACGTCGCTTAGTGGTAACCATGATTGATGACAATCCAGGGCCACGTCGTCGCTCAGTGGTAAACATAAATGTTGACAACTCAGGGCCACGTCGTCGCTCAGTGGTGAACATCAATGTTGCCAATCCAGGGCCACGTCGTCGCTCAGTGGTAAACATAAATGTTGACAATCAAGGGCCACGTCGTTGCTCAGTGGTAAACATAAATGTTTACAATCAAGGGCCACGTCGTCGCTCAGTGGTCAACATAAATGTTGACAATCAAGGGCCACGTCGTTGCTCTGTGGTAAACATAAATGTTTACAATCAAGGGCCACGTCGTCGCTCAGTGGTAAACATAAATGTTAACAATCCAGGGCCACGTGGCGCATTGGTTAACAAAAATGTTAACAATTCCGGTAAATGTATCCGTGTCGTCATATATAAACAAGAAATAAACTTGAAAAAAGATGGTGGGCGCAATTTGAAGGTTAAAGAAATGCAGAGATGTTACGATTGCTGGTCACTGCAGACCTAAATTCACCTAAATTCAGTGGATTTGGGTAAGGTAACGTACCCCTTATCGAAAGGTTAACCAATCCGTATCAAGGTTACAAACGTTGTTCGGTTGAAGAGAAAGTGCCTTGGTGGTTAACGTAAGATTTCATTGGTTTACACAACGCTGATACGCAAATAGCAAAACCATGTTAATACGACTGTGCCGAAAAATATAACATACGTTCAGTGATCTAAATATTTTAATGTTAATACCTTAACGTGTTTCTTGTAGAATTTGTTCTGTCATCAGATAAATATCCAAAACACTGACCGAGTTGGTTTTGTCCGAATTGTGTTCTTCACCAAATACCTGACAACGAGCAACTGCAGTTGATTAATGGTTGGGATAAAACTTGTTCAGGTGTATTATGGGAAACTCTACAAAATTATTAATTAAGTAATAAATTGTGCTTTGTTCACTGAAGTAGTTAATGGTTGATTTCTGTTTATTGCATGATCAACTTACATTAGAATCAACATACTATTTAATAATACATTTGAATTTGAATTAAAAAGCAAACATCAATGGCAATCCTCTGGGTACATATTGAAATGGGTTTCATCTGTTTATGAATTTGAATAATTATGATGCTCTAACATTACCGTCATGTTTGACTTTGTATCGAGTTTCTGTACGCTGTGTTGTGCTCCGATGTGTTACATACTGTTTGGCCATATTTACTCAATATGATCACGTCGTTTTCATATCACCATATTGGGCAAATATTGCTTACTGTCAGTACATGGCGACGTCACATGTGACAATTTCTGGAAATGACGTCAGAAGAGGTTGGAAATCGTATAGGCGCTTTGCTTTCAGTCTCGTCGGTTGCAAAATACTGTTTCGTTATTCGTCTTAAAAGAGACAACCAACAACCGCCAAATAAATCCATATTATACGTTATTTGGACATTCTCGACAACTCTCGGATATTTCCGTACCACTTCGTTACTCTACGAACACTGGACGTAGTTGGCCGAGGTTTTCCGAATTGTTATTTGGCTTTTGCTTGTCTTATGTTTTATGTCATACAACGGCATGGCAATCTATAAAAAAACATTTGTATATGATACCCTAAATAAAAGAGAGAGAATACGTAACTACAGGGAAAGCCACATACATCAGACAATGCTTCCCCCCGCAGATCTCCGGAAAAAACACAATCCACAAAACATAAGGCACTAAATGAGGTCAAACGGTACACATATTAAGGAACTGAGGCGCAAGGAATGGCCCAGCAGACCACAAGGAATAACTAGGTGAATCAAAGTGGACAGTAAGGGAAGGGGAGGTTGGAATTAATTGATGGAAAAGATCACAGGACAAGTCAAGACAACTGGTCTTAATAGGCCAAAAATGGGCAGGAAACAATCTGAACACTGTATAAAGTGACAGAATTGCATAGGGGAAAGGGAAATACAAAACACATTCATAACATAAACAGAAACAACAATCATATAGCGAATTACAGCCTTGGAACTGTCAGCAAAAAATACTGGGGGTTTAAATCGATTTAACAGCTAGCTAACCTCACCCTTAATCGCTATATGGTCCTTGATTTCCAACATATATACATAAATTGACTAATCATTAAAAGCAACCAACCATCACGTACACAACAACAGACACTGTAACTAATCCAGTACGAAGGAACAAGCAGCCTCAGTCTGACCTTGCTCCCAGTAACTAAACAAGTAACAAAAGCATGTAAAATAACCCCTAAAATTTAAAATTAATAATGCAGTTTAAAGGATTTTCAACTCGATAATGTAGTTAATAATTAAACAATTCTAAAATATTTGTGATAGGGAATTTAAAACTAAAATAAATATGTCTATTAATCAAACTAAAACGAAAACACAAAATACGTCTGTACCCAATGAATATTAAGATGTGTTATAAAACTGCACTGTAGAGAGAAAATAAAAGGAGAGGGAATATGTGGCCACAGGGAACGTTACTTACACAAGACTGTGCCTTATAAAACCGATAAATATACAATAGAAAAAATTAAGTAAGTAGTTACAGAGAACATCACAAAAAACAAGAAACAAGGACAACACCAACGTAAATTCGAAAACATATATATTAGACGACACAACACAATCACAAATGGGCTGGTCGATAGTTTTAAGATACTCCATGGAACACATCATGTTAGTTCCAGAGCAAAAGTTAATGCCTACAAAGTCCCGAACATAATCCCCTGAGACATTGTGATCAGTCATATCCTGCCATACCAAGTACGGTTTACAAATATAACTTCATTTAGTCTCAAAACTACGAATATTAACTAGACAGCTAGATAATTATCGTAATAATTAAGTGGTTAACACGAATTAATTCGCGAACGCTATCATGCTAACTGGTGGCAGTAATATGCCACCATACAAAACATTAGTGTCCGGCGTGCAGTAAAAACAGGTGTGAAAATATATCAAGTATTAATTTACTTAAAAACTTATCTGCAGTTGTTCTCATTATGTCAGGAGTATAACCCTTCCTTTTGAACTTGTTGATTAATTTCACAAATAACTGTTATGAATCTTGCGAATTTTATATAATAGATCTTCATAAAATTTGGGTTTAGTAATTCCTTTCTCTAACATAGATTTTACACTAGTGCCATATTTTAACTTAATATCGGTATATTTATGGCAAAACTTACGAAACGTCTTACATAATTTATGATAACGATAGCCTTGTTTTAGCAGTTTACCTGTTAGTAGAAGGTTACGCTTATTAAAGTCCTCTAGATTAGTATTACCCCTCATAAATCGAATAAGTTGAGATATGTATATGCCATATGTGTTTTTTTTTGGTATATCACTAATAAGCCAGGGAAAGTTTATAATCTCAAAGTCATAATCATCTCGTTTATCATATATTTTAGTAGTAATAATACCATTTTCTATAGAAATGTCCAAATCAAGAAACGAGGCATGTGTATCCAAGGTGTTAGCTTTCGATAGGTGTAGTTCTGTTGGATATATATTATATATCATGGTTGGGAAAAACTCATTATCAATATTTAAAATATCGTCTAAATAACGGGAGGTATTATTGAAAGCTTCAATTACATCCATCTGATTTTCTTTGGATAAGGATAACATAAAGTCTCTTTCATAACAGAATAAGAATAAGTCGGCTATAAGTGGAGCACAGTTAGTACCCATGGGAATACCAACTTTCTGTTGGTACATTGAGTTATCAAATTGAATAAAGATATTATTCAGTAAAAAATTAAGAGCTTCACAGACGTCCTCACATGTCCAGATGGTAAAGTTTTTTGTAATTATTAGAAGTAAAAAAAGACGTTTCATCATTGCAGGCCAAATATACATGTTGATTGCTACCAAATGTTTTTTCAATTAAATGTGTAAGTTTGGTTTTAATTATATCACGAGGAAGTGAAGTATAAAGATTGAAGTATACATGTTTATGGTAGGGTGGTAGGCAGGTATTTTAAAATAATTTGCCACGACTAATTGTATTTAGTCAGACAATTAGACACAAAACCATTCCTGGACAAATTTTGGTCGGTCGGCGGAGTTTTCGATAAATATTGTTTATACTTCCTAGAATAAAATTAAGTATTGTCCATTAATTATTCAGATAAAATGTGATATGGAATAGAAAAAGTCCTTTCCCGGAACGGATCTGTCATGATTTGAGCAGTTAGATTATTTACAAAGAGTGTTAAATTACTAATTAAATAAATGTTATAACAACATACATTCAAGTGTGACAAACTCCTGAGTATGATTTGTATCAAAATTTGAATTTCATTCAATCTGGGAATGGAATGATAGATTTACCGATGTCTTTAGCCAAATTCCAAGCCTGTTCAAGGTTGGTCCCTAAACCCCAGCTTTGCAGCATTTTGACATACTGCAGGTAACTCTGCGGGTAGTAATTTGTGAGTTTCGAATCCGTTTCGTTTTGAGTGTCACCCTAAAGGTATATTTTCTATGAAAATAGTGTTATTAATAATGTCGAGAAAAACGGCATGTAAATGCCTTCATACAGAGGTACTCTACACGATAACATGGTTACATGCCTTCATACAGAGGTACTCTACAACATAGCATGGTTACATGCCTTCATACAGAGGTACTCTACAACATAGCATGGTTACCTGCCTTCATACAGAGGTACTCTACAACATAGCATTGTTACCTGACTTCATACAGAGGTACTCTACAACATAGCATGGTTACCTGCCTTCATACAGAGGTACTCTACAACATAGCATTGTTACCTGCCTTCATACAGAGGTACTCTTCAACATAGCATTGTTACCTGCCTTCATACAGAGGTACTCTACACGATAACATGGTTACATGCCTTCATACAGAGGTACTCTACAACATAGCATGGTTACCTGCCTTCATACAGAGGTACTCTACAACATAGCATGGTTACCTGCCTTCATACAGAGGAACTTTACAACATAGCATGGTTACCTGCCTTCATACAGAGGTACTCTACAACATAGCATTGTTACCTGCCTTCATACAGAGGTACTCTTCAACATAGCATTGTTACCTGCCTTCATACAGAGGTACTCTACACGATAACATGGTTACATGCCTTCATACAGAGGTACTCTACAACATAACATGGTTACATGCCTTCATACAGAGGTACTCTACAACATAGCATGGTTACCTGCATTCATACAGAGGTACTCTACACGATAGCATGGTTACCTGCCTTCATACAGAGGTACTCTACAACATAGCATGGTTACCTGCCTTCATACAGAGGTACTCTACAACATAGCATGGTTACATGCCTTCATACAGAGGTACTCTACAACATAGCATGGTTACATGCCTTCATACAGAGGTACTCTACAACATAGCATTGTTACCTGCCTTCATACAGAGGTACTCTACAACATAGCATTGTTACCTGCCTTCATACAGAGGTACTCTACAACATAGCATGGTTACCTGCCTTCATACAGACGTACTCTACAACATAGCATTGTTACCTGCCTTCATACAGAGGTACTCTACAACATAGCATTGTTACCTGCCTTCATACAGAGGTACTCTACACGATAGCATGGTTACCTGCCTTCATACAGAGGTACTCTACACGATAGCATTGTTACCTGCCTTCATACAGAGGTACTCTACAACATAGCATGGTTACCTGCCTTCATACAGAGGTACTCTACAACATAGCATGGTTACCTGCCTTCATACTGAGGTACTCTACAACATAGCATTGTTACCTGCCTTCATACAGAGGTACTCTACACGATAGCATTGTTACCTGCCTTCATACAGAGGTACTCTACAATATAGCATGGTTACCTGCCTTCATACAGAGGTACTCTACAACATAGCATGGTTACCTGCCTTCATACAGAGGTACTCTACAACATAGCATGGTTACCTGCCTTCATACAGAGGTACTCTACAACATAGCATTGTTACCTGCCTTCATACAGAGGTACTCTACAGCATAGCATGGTTACCTGCCTTCATACAGACGTACTCTACAACATAGCATTGTTACCTGCCTTCATAAAGAGGTACTCTACAACATAGCATGGTTACCTGCCTTCATACAGAGGTACTCTACAACATAGCATGGTTACCTGCCTTCATACAGTGGTACTCTACAACATAGCATTGTTACCTGCCTTCATACAGAGGTACTCTACAACATAGCATTGTTACCTGCCTTCATACAGAGGTACTCTACAACATAGCATTGTTACCTGCCTTCATACAAAGGTACTCTACAACATAGCATTGATACCTGCCTTCATACAGAGGTACTCTACAACATAGCATTGTTACCGTTTTCGTAAAAGATTCCTAGAGCTGCCAAACACGACACATGTATTTCCTGTATTAGTGCTGACTCGACATGTAGGTCAGGATAGAAAATACTGGTACCAGGCACGTGCATTTGTGGCTTTTGGGGAACATATAAGAAAACAGTGACAATGCAGTGTTGTAGAGCACATCTGTTCAGTTACCACTGATTTTCTCGTATTTATGAATCAGGATATTTTGGTAAAAAAAATAAGACGTATACACCAAAGTCCTGTCAAGTTGTCGACACCCGTCGAGCGATCGTATTTTAAACTTCTATAAGTATGATATGAAGATAGTAGCAGAAGTATGATATTTTATTTTGAATTTCAAAGAAACAGCTTTCAATTTGATAATTATTGTTCGTCAAGTTCTCGATATGTAAATTATTTCCGCCTTCTGGGGTATTGGGTGTGTACGTAGCATATTGATAGATCGATAGTTCGAGGGCTCAACGCAACACTGTCGGAACTCTGATATAAATACATAGGAGTTACGACAGTGTTGCGTTGAGCCCTCGATTTATTTGATTCTAATTCTTTTAAACAATTATCTTTTTTGACGAACGCAGTGAATATTAGTTGTCAGATGACCTGGGAAAACATCAGGCATTAAACAGAAGAGTAACTTAAAGCCTGACACATTTATGTAATTGTGAGTAGTTCATTGCCGAGCTTTCAATATAAAATAGTGCACTTACCAATGAGCTTTAGTCGTAAATTGCTGCGGAGTAATTAGAAATACAAATATTCGACATTAAACGTTGACATTACAGCGAGTGCAATTCTATTGAGATTGGGTCGAAATATTCGACATTATGTTGTATGTATGAACATGTGTAGATGTGCAGATATGTTTTAATGTTGATTTCTTACATTGTTGTTTTTTGAAGACCACATTGTAAAAAATATATTATTATTATTATCATCATTATCATCATTATTATCATCATTATTATCATTATTATCATTATTATCATTATTATCATTATTATCATTATTATCAGTATTATCAGTATTATCATCATTATTATCATTATTATCAGTATTATCATTATTATCATCATTATTATCATTATTATCATTATTATCAGTATTATCATTATCATTATCATTATTATCATTATCATTATTATTATCATAAAACATTTATATTACAGTTTGTGCAATTCTTTTGAGATCTATATCAATATATTATCGGACTTCGAATTTATTTCGTAGTATATTTTTCTTGTTCAAGTTTAATCAAGTATAGAATAAATTGTAACTGGTAGTTGGGAGGCGCAGTGGTCTAGGGGTAGAGCGCCTGACTCTTGATTCGAAGGTTGCGATGTCGAGCCCCGCGATATTGGTAGTCAAGAGGCTGTAATCGATCGTGATGAATATACATTGTAAGAACTTGGTTCACAATCGATGTAAAATAAAAAAGGTTTAAACACAACTGGTAATTGCTTAACTGTCTAGTCGTAGAAGTTTACAATTTATGTGCATTTGAGAGCTAGTCGCTTGAAAGAGGTCGTTGTCGTATCTTTTATATTATGTTAAAACATTAAGATGGTTCAGTTGATATATCCATACAGTCTTGATACCGGTACATTTATGATGGTTCAGTTGGTATATCCATACAGTCTTGATACCGGTACTTTTATGATGGTTCGGTTGGTATATCCATACAGTCTTGATACCGGTACTTTTATGATGGTTCAGTTGGTATATCCAAACAGTCTTGATACCGGTACTTTTATGATGGTTCAGTTGGTATATCCAAACAGTCTTGATACCGGTACTTTTATGATGGTTCAGTTGGTATATCCATACAGTCTTGATACCGGTACTTTTATGATGGTTCAGTTGGTATATCCAAACAGTCTTGATGCCGGTACTTTTATGATGGTTCAGTTGGTATATCCAAACAGTCTTGATACCGGTACTTTTATGATGTTCAGTTGGTATATCCATACAGTCTTGATACCGGTACTTTTATGATGGTTCGGTTGGTATATCCATACAGTCTTGATACCGGTACTGTTATGATGGTTCAGTTGGTATATCCATACAGTCTTGATACCGGTACTTTTATGATGGTTCAGTTGGTATATCCAAACAGTCTTGATACCGGTACTTTTATGATGGTTCAGTTGGTATATCCATACAGTCTTGATACCGGTACTTTTATGATGGTACAGTTGGTATATCCATGCAGTCTTGATACCGGTACTTTTATGATGGTACAGTTGGTATATCCATACAATCTTGATACCGGTACTTTTATGATGGTTCAATTGGTATATCCAAACAGTCTTGATATCGGTACTTTTATGATGGTTCAGTTGGTATATCCATACAATCTTGATACCGGTACTTTTATGATGGTTCAGTTGGTATATCCAAACAGTCTTGATAACGGTACGTTTATGCTTATAATCAAGTTATTGTCTACAATAATGTTTCAAGTTTGTTCATTTGTTATCAAATATTTCCAACATTCTGCGTAGATAACACAGTTATAATTTAGTTTATATTGCTGATAAATGCACCAAAATAATCAACAACAAAAAATACCACGAAATAAAACAGTTGCATTTTTCTTGTTGATTAAGTACATCAAGTTTTTTTACGCGCACTCTCATTTGCAGCACAAACTTCATCATCGCAAGCGAAAGTGCTTGTTTCAAGAGGGTTGATTTGTCATAGATCACGTGATAATAATATCCCACAGCACTTAACCTTTGGAGAGCATTGCATTGTTCATACACACATTTTGTTACACACAGTTCATATTCAGTATAGTTAACAAGTGTGTGTTCTTTTGTTGGAGACTTTACTCACTTTCAGATTCTATTGAAACTATTCTCAAGATTCGATGGAAGCGTTATCTCCTATCGGCAACTACTCACAGAGTGAAACTGTACGGATTCTTGAAACAGAAAACCAATCGGAAGTTGAAAGACTGATACCGTTAATTGTGTATCTTGTGGTAATTTCCGTTACTGGAATTATAGGGAACGGTCTCGTGTGTTACATTTACCATCCACAATGCAATACATCAAGCACTCGATGGTTTATCTTTTTCTTAGCAGTCGTGGATTTATTACTCTGTGTTATTGTGATACCAATAGAAATTGTGACAACTTTCCAGCAGTTTAATTTCGCCAACGTGATATGGTGCAAGTTCACAGCCTTCCTGAACCTGTGGACTATTCTTAGTCTTGGTTTAATCTTAGTCATTATCGCAATAGATCGGTACCGTAAAGTATGTACGCCCTATGGATGGCAGATGAACAATTTCAAGTCAAAGGTGATGAGCGGTGTTGTTATTGGAATGGCTTTCATCATCTCAGTGCCGGGTGTTTTTGTCTACAAGATTCATAACATTAGGTTACAGAAACACGATATTATTGGGAGTGAATGCTCCTTCAAAAAAGAAATGGATGGATTTTCCTTCAAGTTTATCTACATTGGTTTCGGTATGTTGCTCTTTGTATGCTCACTGGTGACAATCTGCGTCCTGTACTGTTGTATAGGCGTCGCTATCAAAAAGCACATCAACAAAGAACGAACAAGTCGCCATTACAGTTTGTCCCCCACTGGAAAACTGCCACATGCTTATCATTCTTCAGTAGACGCGGACGATGCTTCATGTCAAACAGTGATCACCGTAGAAGACGAGTCCAATGATAACGTGTTTGCCATCAACAACGTGAAATCATCCATTGACAAGAACAAGAACAGAAAGTCGAGATCAATGCGGAAAAAAAGAGCTCGAGCAAAAAAGGCAACCTTCAGCATGTTTCTGATTTCATTAGCGTTTGTTATATGTTATCTTCCGTTCTTAAGTTTGATATTGGTGAGGAATATAATACCGGACTTCCACGAACTTATGTCAGACGAATGGCGGGCGGTGTACAAGTTCTGTTTGCGCTCTTTCTTTATGTGCTGCGCCATTAATCCTTTTATATACGGATTTTCTGACTCCAAATTCAGACAAAGTTGTAAAGATGTGAGATATGCGTTATGGCGCTTATTTTGTTGTTGTAGATATCGTGAGAGTGTAATTATAAATAAGTAAAATGAGCTCCGCCATGACAATACCTGTATGAGTGAGCAAATATTTTATTTTCATGCTTTTAAATATTCTAACAGACTTATTGTTTAACTTATATTTCATCATTAAAATCAGACAGCTACTTTTTTGTTTTATAGCAATTCAATTAGTAAGAACAAGATGCAATGAAAGCTTCAGAATGAGGATGTCACGTCATGATGTACACAGCTTTCTGCTCTTCCAATGGAAATAAACAAATGATGGAGTGCATGGACTTATAAATATTTCCTCGTCAGTTTGTTTCTATACATCACAATTGTGCCTCCAAAACTTAGAACAAAGCGCTTAGTTTCTGACGTCAAAGGCTTGATTGTGAAATACTCGACGTCATAACTAACGTCACTATTACAGGGTTTGCATCAATCTCCTACGCAGTGATCTCCCCTTATAGTTATTGTTTTCATATGACCGCGCTCGAATACGTTTAACTGCTACAACTCACATACAAACTTTATTACAGAAAACTATAAAAAAAACAGATATAATGCACTGGTATGCTCAGCAATGTCTTCTTTAATTCAAAGCTGGGTTATACTATTAATATAAGTAGACATCGTTAATTGAAAACATACAGCCGGGCCTCGTTCATTCGATTTCATCGGGTCCGAAATTTTATTTCGAATAATACTTGATTTCGAAAAGCAATTTATTCTAATTCGACATGCATATGAAGATATATAGCGACCTGATATTTATTTCGGATAATACCGAGTATTCGGATAGAAGGTTGTCGAAAAAACTATATCCGACTGTATATAATTGATTTTGTGTACATATATAAAATTTATGAAATAACTAATATACTTCATTTGTTTACGATAGAATATGTTATTTAAAACCTTAAATTACGACTAATTTCATATTCAAATCAACAGTTGCCAATGCTATTTTTGTTACTAGTATCGTGTTTATTTCTGGGGGCAACGTATTCCGCAATTTAAATGTCTGGATTCATAGATCTTTTTTATGTTCCATCAATACTTTGACTCTACATTAAAACCTCAATAATAAGACCACCCTTGTGACTTTTGAAAACTGGACTTAATATTGAGGTGGTCTTAATATTAAGGTTGAATAAAGAGCAAAACAGTGAAAATGGACCTGAGAATCGTGTTCTTAATTTTGAGGTGGTCTTATTGTTGAAGTGGTATTTAAGTGAAGTTTTACTGTATTTTAAACTTTTGATAGTTAGTGTGGTAAAAAAGTAAGTGTTGGGCTATTTCTATTCATACATATGTCAAAAATATTTGGAGAGGGAGATCAAAATGGAATTCAAGTCTTAAAATTATAGACCATGAATGAAAGTAATGATCATCCGATATTTAACCTGTCGGATGGTTTGGATATGTCAAAATATCGAGTTTCTTAGTATTCTAGAAACTCTTTGTCTCATAATTATCAACTTGGTACGCATGCGCATTGGTGCAATTTGTCAAACGATACTGGGCAAACACTTACGCCCCGGGCATTTAGGTTACATACTCATGTGGAAATTACTGGGATAAACTTTACCTCAAACATGGAAAGTTGTTTTCCTGGAGGTCTGTGCAGGGAGGCATTGTCTTGTGTATTGGGCGTTCCCTCTTATAAATTAATCTTTCTTACATACATAAAGAACTTCATGTGTTAGATCTGAAGTTGATTTGAAGAAATATGTGTTTATTAAGTAAGATACATGTAAGCATGCCTTTAGTGATTATTTCTTTACCACACAAGCTTTAAATAAGACATTATATTTTTTATTTGCTCGTTTTTAGTTTTCGGTAGAACAACTAGCTCTATGGCAATTTGCGACAGTCGGCGTATCGCCTTAATACAAAAACTACTTGTTTCCAGTAAATGGCGCAAGAATAAGTAAATAGTTCAACATCTGAGCGTAACCTGAATAACATACTCAATACTGGTAGTAATATTTTCTGTGCAATTGAATTTAATGGTATAACAATGGACAATACTTTATGTAAATCTGGAAACCTGTGTTCAATACCGAGCAACTATAGTGCTTTCAGTGCTTTGATATATAGTTGCACAGCTTGTAGAAATACACAATGTATATGAAAAAAATGTATAGTGAAAAACTTGTCAGTTTATTTTTTAAGAGCTTTGAATTGAGAGAACAATCTTCGTAAAACAAACTAAATGCACTTTTATCTCAAAGTATTGAAATCATTGTTGTTTTTTCATTGATGTTGGTTTTTGTATTTTTAGTCTGTATTACATTACCTCAGTCATTCTAAGTACTTATGATTGCTATAAATGAAATGGTGTTTGATGTACATTCTTTTCTCTCACCACTTATTCCTATATTCATGTTAACATGCATATTGTATATGCTTGTACAATGTGTTTACTATAAGAATGATGTATACCAGTAATTTAAACATGTATTATTTCTTGATTTAACAAAATGTATGTACGAGTATTTATATAACTTGTAATTATGAATCATGGGTATAATGCCTTAATTTCTAAATAAAGTATCTATGGAAAGAGTGTAACCGTACAATATATGACTGGTATGATTTAACTGTCATATGGTGGAAACACTATCTTCAAACAAAATGTATGCCTCTCCCGTGTAAAGTTTCAATATATTATTCATTTGTTACAACAATAAATTACATGTAACTTGTCATCATCAAACACCCGATACCATCCAATGAGAATCTATAATGCATGGACACTACTGCGATGTGTTTATATTGCCGAAATATGACACTTTGCGTTGTATAGATATTGAGTTACGTTTGCTTGTATAAGTAACATCACAAACTCACGAACAATTCAGTATTACCTGGAACACAAACTGTGTAACATTAGACATTAGACACTCATCCATATTTTATCTCATCGATTATGTTTGCGTAGAACATTGTCCGGGTGTATTTTACGGTGGCATAGAGGTGACATGTGTGGAATTATTTTTATGCTCGTGGCCGCGACTTACTAACTAGTACCCACGACATAGTTATCACGTGGCCGCGACTTACTAACTAGTTCCCACGACATAGTTATCACGTGGCCGCGACTTACTAACTAGTTCCCACGACATAGCTATCACGTGGCCGCGACTTACTAACTAGTTCCCACGACATAGTTATCACGTGGCCGCGACTTACTAACTAGTACCCACGTCATAGTTATCACGTGGCCACCACTTACTAACTAGTTCCCACGTCATAGTTATCACGTGGCCGCGACTTACTAACTAGTTCCCATGTCATAGTTATCACGTGGCCGCGACTTACTAACTAGTTCCCACGTCATAGTTATCACGTGGCCACCACTTACTTACTAGTTCCCACGACATAGTTATCACGTGGCAACGACTTACTAACTTGTTCCCACGAGATAAAAAATAATTTCACACATATGTCACTTTTTTGCCGCCGTAGTATTTAGAGATTGCCAACATAATTATTTGCGTACTAGATGTAAATTTCAGTACCGCGAAACAGTATTCACGATTCACACATCGGTAGACTCGTATTCATCAATTTCCATTTGTGTATATCAACACTTTAAGACAAAGTGAACATTCCTAATTGTTTATAACAAATTTTAAGTTGTAGTGTAGTTTAAATTACTAGCACGTAATGGTTGGTAAAAGACAAATACTGAAATCAAAGTCATGAATTCGTAAATGTGAATTAATGAAGTAACGGATTTCATGATTGTTGATTTGCGTTTAAAGGATACGAAATGATGAATTAACCTAGTCATTTAAAAAAAAGAGCTATAACACAGTTATCATCATGGCCTTGTGTATGCACGGTCAATGATTTAAACTTTTATCAAATCACTTAAAATTCGTTCAGTAGGTCATGCTTAAAACATGTTTGTTTGCAGTTACGCGGCTGACTCATGAAAAATGCCGTGGCTCAATTTGTTTTTTCAGGTTCATCGATGAAAACAATTGTTTCGGTCTTTTAGTTAGCCATTACAGTACTTAACTTAAATCAAAGGACTGAGAGTCCTAAAAACCAGCGCGATGAAACAAAATATATGTGTATAAAAAACCCTACCTACCTACCCACGGTTAAAATTTCGGGTCGCGTTACCCCAAACAAACATTTTTTGTAAGGATGGCCTAAGTTAAAATCATTGGTTTCATTGTACGCAAGCAAACTGCATGAATAACTCTCTTCAACACCGATTGTTATCTATGACAACATTAAATGCTCAATAATAGTGATTTTGCTCGATTTAAACAGTCAATGTTGTAACTGAAACAATTGTTCAATTATTGATTGATGGTAATCAGTAGTTTCTGCTGTTCATTTGACAACAATTAAAGCTAATCATATTCAAAACTGAGGTCACGTGATGAGACGTCACTGATTTATGCGCACCAGTCATTGTCGGCAGACAGAGAGTGTAAACAAAAAATACGAGAAACTAGGTTAAAATAACCGGTCGACAAAATAAGAAGTTACTACTTTTTCCTATGATATTGGATATTCCGAAATTTTGTGGGATTTTACAATGTTAGTACGTGAATAACTAATTGTTAGGGTATATTTAAATTTGGGAATATTCTTGACAATGCTGAATGTATTCACGACCCCTTTTGGGAATTTTAGCTATCGTTTGTTTGCGGTATCTCAATTTTCTTGGATTTGTTTAAAATTTAATTGGATTTTAGAAACTCACTGAGAAGCTAAAAGCATGAGCCGTGGTCAATAACGGTGGATTGGTCTGGATACACAATCATATCTTTAAGGATGGCCTTACATACAGTTTCATTTCCACGTCGCATATAACGGCGTTGCTATATAAATCAAAGCACTGAAAGCATCGGTATTGAACACGGGTTGTGTATTCAACACTTCAAGATTCACAGAAGGTAGGATTCATTAGTGTCCATTGTTGAACCATTAATTTTAATTGCGCAGTATTGATTACTACCAGCATTGAGTATGTGATGCAGGTTACGTTCAGATGTTGAACTATTTTTAACCGATTCACTTACCTGTTACTTTTGCGCCACTTCTGAAAAAAAGTAGTTTTCGTAATAAGGCGAGCAACTAAAATCGAATGCTAAATGAGTCCAACTGTACTGTTTCGTTTGTTATAATTGGCTGTCTTGATTTAGTAGTCATTACTTGACTTGATGTATCGTATTTGACATATATAGGTATGACCATATAAAGCAATACATACTAGTAAGTCTTAAAAACGGAAAGTCATTCACTTTAGAACCCAGTATATGACATACTTGGACCAACGTACTCAGCGTTTTGTACAGACTTAGTTGTCACGAATGATTACTCATTTTGTTTTCCTGTATTGTGAAATAACAAGGAGAATCTGTGAAGGCTATTTATCCTGGGTTGTCAATCCTGATTAATTTGTCGCCTGAAGTACAATTTAAATGCGTGGTTTTTAATCAATGGTCGTATTATCGAAATTTACTGCATTGAGAAAATAATTGAGCGGCTGCCTGCTAGTAGGCCTATGTGTAATAATAAGAGGCATTTTGTTTGTATTGCTACGTCAATGATGGATACATTATCATACCGAAAAATGGATCAATCTGGTTAATGGTTACTAGAAAGAAATCCCTTCTCAAATCTTTATCAGACCACACATGTACGCCGCTGTACGATTTCCAAACTCTTCTTTAAGTGACGTCATTACCAGAAAACGTCACATGATAAAATATCACAAGATAACATACGAAAGAAAATCCATCTGTGATCATAAATAAATGACACACGAATAATGGAAATTACTTTCATGTCTTTCCTAAGGCTTCTGGAACAATATGCATCCAAATGTGTACTCATGTAGCCATTAGAAAGTAATTCAGACATTCAGATTTTCAGTTAAAACCGTACATGTCCGTTGTATTACAAAATACATATAAAAATAATAATTATCTCAACTCAGAAATAACACCATAAAGAGAAAGACTAAGCTTGTTTCTTGTGTCTGCTTTAATTGAATTAAACCCAATTCAGCTATTCGTGGGTTGGATGCTTAATATGAAGCATGTTTCAACACAATAGGAGATTGCGCTTGCCAGACCCATTCTTGATTGTTTTATACAGGAAATCTTTTTGCTGTTAATTAAAATTAATATTATTGTATTATGAATATAAATTATGTTTGATCTGTATGAGATTAGAACCTTGAATAAATGATACAAACATGTATTGACTGAGTCATTATTTGAACAGGAAGAAAACAGCACAGTTGGATGTTTGAGATCCCTAGAGGATAGTCAATTGTTTCATAGTGTTTGCTAAGGCGTCCCGGATGAATAATTTGAAGGAAACAAAAATAATATTTTCCTCAATACAATTACTAAGAAAACAAAACAAAGAATACAACTACATGTAGTTAAAACCGTTAATCACAGACTTCATCTTGCATTGCCCTATGTAATAAACAAGACGGAGGTGAATTCAATAAATCTTTACAATAAACTCCTTCAGGACCGGACATTCTTATTACTGGACTATCAAGAAAACAGGCCCTCGGAAGAGTAGAATCCTCTACATACCGGACTAGTTTTGTAGTCCCGGTTTCCCTTCTGACCTCACGATGACGAACGCGGTCACCGACCCATTCCAAAGAATTTAATCCAGAGAATACATTAAATTGGACAATTGGTTGGATGAAGAGAACTGTCAACTAAATAAAGTGGGACAACTGTGTTTGTTTTTCAATATTTCTTATTTATATTATACAATTTAGTTGATTTCGTTTTTTTAACATACATACATAATATATGTGGCAGTTGTAAAAATAAATACTTTTTGTTTCTATATCTACTATATTGCTGTCCGTTAATATATACAAACACAGTCAACAAAATGAAATGTGACAATATGGCAAAAATGTTTGTATGTAAAAAAGATAGAACCAGACACACCTTATATATCTAGTCT